>JAVLVB010000824.1:2397067-2442139 GCA_032876305.1 Orestias chungarensis
GTACACTGGTCAAAGTGAATAAATGTCAGAGACCATTTCAGATTGTCCAAATCTTATTAAATCTTTTTCTTCCATAGCACAAGAAATTTAAACCGCCCCCCTCTCCCTGACAAACATTCAGATATGCATCATAACAGAGGAAGACTACTGACAGGTGTATTGCAGATTGATACGCATCACCGTTTCTTGGTTTGTGTTCCAGTTAGACATAGAAATTAAAACAGTCGCTTTTTATTACTGATAAAATCCCAAATCAGTTATTTTAACATGACAACCGGTACACTGAGTTCAAGTCTATCAACAGCTCTTCAAATGATTTCTGTAATATCATGAATGGCCACACGAGGGCTCCCTTCACTGACAGCTTTAATTCACTCGGGCTGTGATTAAGAACAATTCGGATAATGGCAGAAAGAATCAAGTAATTGACTTGATTTTTCTGATGCTAGTGGTAAATATTGAACTATAGTCCGACCAGTGGGAGTCTAGACTTTATTTGGGTCCGTGTGTGTGTGTTTATGAATAAACAACATTAGAGGCACAATAAATATCCCTCTGCGCAGAGTGACCTTTCAAATAATTTGCATCGAAATAACCTGAGACTGTAAATGGACTGATTAAAATGCCAGAAAATAGTTTGTCCTCAGGATAGCCTCTATTCCACACCTGTCTTTGTGTGACACTCATCATTATTTAATTTCAGAGCCAGTGGTAGACTGAATCCCCTGGATTTGGATTTGCTTCTATATGTATCTATTTCAATTATTTCACGTTTCTTACTGCAAGGATTGTATGCGCAACCCTCTATTTTGGACTTTTAGGACTACCTTCTTTTGCAACATTTTTCCTTATCTTTTAGCAGCTTTGACTGTGGGCCAGACGTCTCTCTGTGCTTACATCACCGGGACAAAAAGGGAGACAGTTGGTTAAAGGCACGCCCACTGACACATTTTGACTGGCTGTATTTCCCAGTCTGGAGGTCTATAAATAAACCCAGTATCCCCCGTGGATGTTCCTCCATCAGTGCCAATAGGCAAACCTTAAACACTGAAGGTTATCCAGAATATTTTCGGTGGACGTCTTATAAAACTACACTGCCTTGCAATATTATAACTTGTATTACCTATGAGATGAAAGGACTATGAGACATAGGTTAAAAGAGTATCAAACTTCCAGTGTCAGATTTTGAGGTCTATCAGGTTTAGACATCTAGAGGTTGTCCCTCTGGAAGCCGTCATTCCTCTGGAAGCCGTCATTCAAGTGTAGCAGCCTCTATATTGACTTTTTTGCAGGATTCCCCTGTATTTAGTCCCATTCATCTCTCCAGTAAATCCTTTTGCGTCCCCAGTGCATGATGCTTCCTCCACAATGTTTTGCCATTTTATCATAGGGATCTTTTCCATATGAGGAGTTTTTCTAGTTTTCAGCCACGCGTCTATTAAAAGTGGGTCAAAAAGCTGTATTTTGGTTGGACATGACAGGAGCTTCTACATCCACATGTTCTCCATGACCCTCTACAGAGTTTGTGAGACACTGCAAACATGACTTTTTGCAATGTCTGGTTTTCTTTCATAATGAGCAGATTTATTTTAGATTGCACAACTAATTGCGTCGCCAGATTCTCCCACCTGAGCTGTGGCTGTATAGATCCTCCAAAGCTGCCATGTGGCTTAATTAGTTGATTTGTAAAGTCAAGTTGAGTTTATGTTGGTTCATCTTGATAAATTGAGCTGGATAGAAATGTGTTACAAAACTTTTCTGATGTTTATTTTCATAGCAAATTAAAAATCAAAGTTGTAGTTTCAATGTGTGATCATTCCTCCAGACAGGGATGATCACCATGGCAGCAACCCTGCAGGTTGATCAGGCAGACCCCTCGTGGCGGAGGACCCCATGAGCAACCCTGGCGCCCCACAGGGTTGTGTACTCTCCCCACTGCGTGGTTGAACAGGTTGTCCTCTGGAGCAGTCAGAACAATCTGGAGCTGAACACAGCAAAAACAGTGGAGATGACCGTGGACTTCAGGAGGAGCCCCCCAACCCTGCCAGCACTCACCATCCTAGACAGGACTGTGATGGCTGTGGAGTCCTACAAGTTCCTGGGCACAATGATCTCCAAGGACCTGAAGTGGGACAGCAACATCAACTCCATCATCAAGAGAGCTCAACAGAGGATGTACTTTCTGTACCAGCTGAGGAAGTTCAACCTAGCCCAAGAGCTGATGTTGCAGTTCTACACAGCTATCATAGAGTCCATCATCACCATATCCATCACAGTGTGGGGCAGTGCTCTCACAAAACACGACACCAAGAGACTGCAGCGCATTATCAAGTCTGCAGAGGGGACCATTGGTGTAAAGCTGCCCGCACTGCTGGACCTGCATGCCTCCAGAACCAGGAAGCGTGCAGAGAAAATCATCACCGACCCGTCTCACCCTGGCCGTCACCTGTTTCAGTGCCTTCCATCAGGCCGACGCTTCAGCCACATGAAGACCCGTACGACCAGGCTACGGAGAAGCTTTTTTCCAACTTCCATTATTCTCATGAACAATTGAACAATTTATTTATATATTTTTATAACTTCTATAGTTTTTATACTGCACAAAACTGCACTTTTTAAAAAATATATAAATTACACATGCTAAATGTTACAAATGTTTCTTTACTGTATTTTGCGTGCCTTTACTGTATTTTTCGTGCACTGCAAGCATCTGTGTAACCATAAACAAATTCCTTGTATGTGTGAGCATACTTGGCCAATAAAGCCTGATTCTGATTCTGATTCTGATGAGGAAACACTGGCGTTAAAAGTGTTAAAATATCTGAACAGGAAATACAAACAAATAAATCAAATAACCCTAAAAACAATAGGAATAAATAAAGACTGGAAGACTAAAAGTAGAGATAAAATAATTAATCAAAGTAAAATACTGGAATAAAATAATATAGCGTAAAATGCTAAAACAAAATGCTTTATCTGACCACTGTTTGTAAAATTAGTTAAAAATTAGAAAGAGAGAAAAAAAGACATACAGAAAAAACCCTGCACTGCTACATTTCCCAGTTAAACAGCGTCACAGCTTCATGACAGCAGGACTGATAGGCTGACTGGTTCCAGTGATGTTGATATGAAACCATTCCCAGGGACAAACAACTAAAAGGGATGCAGCGTCTCATGCAGCTCAGCGTCAGTTTGCTGGCTGTGGGGCTGTGGAGGTTTGACATAAGTGGAGCTTTCAACCCGGGGACCGGTAACAGATGGTGTAGGGAAATTAAGCTTGTCTTCCCACAACCCCACCGGTCCGTCCCAGGAGCCCTTGCCTCTCTGTCTTTGTCTTTGCTCCTTATAGCAGCCCCTGTTTCCTGGCATCACTCTCTATTTTCTTTATTAATTCAGTTTCTTTTCTTCTGTCTGCCTTCCTTTGTGTCAGTATTGGAGAGGTGAAATCAGTTTAATCTTAAACTATTCCTGGAATGGAGAATGTCATAGTCTAGGGAATTTTATTCACCTGATTCAATAAAAAATGATTTTCTCATCTCGTCTTAACACACAAAAAAAGTTTGATGAGGAGTGATGAGAGAAACGATGGGAATGGAAGGGAGAGAAGGGCATTTTTCAACGCCGTCTCTGATGCAGTGGGTTTAATTTCGGTAAATGCCGTTTTAGAAATGTGGAACCCCAAGGGAACCCTAAAGGTAAAGCAGGATCCAGCTTTGCTTTCCTTCAGGTCAGGAGGGGGTATGTAATGAGGATTTTTTTTTTTCTTTCGCTTGTACAACAAAGATGTGTTTTCAGGCTGGTTTATGATGAATGCCTATGAAGGGCACATGTTTATGGCTTCACTACAGGCACCGTTTTAATGACTTCTCCCCCTACACGTGAAGTGTCATTTGACCAAAATGGACAGAATTGCAAAACAACCAATAATTGCTTTGCCTTTTTTTTTATTTGTTCATGTAAAATAATATTTTTGTAACTTGTCCTGTTTTTTTAAATCATGTTTGATACTGTGTGTTTAAAGCAAATATATATATATATATATATATATATATATATATATATATATATATATATATATATATATATATATATATGTGTATGTTTTTTATTATTTTGCAGAAGGGCAACTTGCTGCTGCAAAGCGGAGCTAGGCATTCGAGGATGTGCTGCATCTTAATGAGGTATGTCTCCCTTGTTGGCCTCAGCAGGGGAATCATCACAGCTCATTTTGCAGTCCTGCAGTGTCCTATCAGCTTTGGCAGCCTGCTCCAAGTTCACTCCATCTGCCAGTTGCTAGGTGCTGATATATAAAATGATCTGCGCCTCTGTAAGCCCCCGGGCACCAGGGAAGTGATTTTCTTTTGAGGACAAACTGTGTTTTGTGAATCCTAATTATCCTCTTTGCATCATCAGCCTGACATGGTTTTGTCATTTATCCTGCTCGGGAAGCACTAGATGTAAGGATTTTATTTATTAAATCCTGCGGAGACACCAGCAAATTACATCTGCCCAAAGAAACAAACCAAGCTCCCTTGGTTGTACTGTATACCAGCCAAATTTCTTCTTCCCATTTTTGCAGCCTTAGATATGGGAAAAAGATTAAATCTGATAGTTGTGGCACAATCCCCCATCTCGATCATGTGTGATATCCTGAAACATCCCTCTGGCCTGTTTACATCCTGTCTAAGGCTCAAAGGACCCGAGACTGGCACAAATGCATGTCAACGCCGCTGCAACACGAACTGGCATCAGCCAACGCTCAGCACGCTGAAAAGTAGAGAACGATGGTGGATGTTGTGAAGGTGGAGTGGGGAAAAAGAAGAAAAAGATTTAGAAAGAAGCAGAGTTAAAGGAGAAAGGAAAAATCAGGGGAGAGCGTTAATGGGAAAGGGCAGAAGATGAGAGTGACAGTATGATGGAATGCTCTGTGTGATGGTTGTGCTCATGGGGTTGGGGTGTGTGTGTACATACATGTGAGCGGAGTTATCGGGGACTGCGGCGCATGTGTGTATCCTTGAGTTTTAGGGGAGGGGCGCCTCATATATATTTTAAAACATGGGTTACAGTTTCACCTAAAATGAGGTTAGGTTTATTGGAAGAACTCGAAACTATTCCGGTGTGGTCCCGGAGTCTTGGGGATGCAAATGGACCAAAAACCCTCAGCTGAGTTAGAAAGACTTGCAGCAAGATTTATCGGTTGCAGCTTCTGTGTTTGAAGTTTTTACAATAACACACGTTTTAAATACGGAACGGCTTTACGCCTACTCAACCAAGTGCACAACAAAAAGTGTTTCTGAAGAATGAAAGAAGAAAGAACATCAAAAGAACTTAAACAGAACAGTGAAGCATGGTGGTGGCTCTGTATGCCTGTGGGCTGCTGACGAAAAGATGAGTTCACTCCTGCATCACAAAGAGAAAATGTTACGCTATCTGTAAGAGCTGAGTCCTGAGTGCCATTGAAACTGCAGACGAATGATCTCAAAATTCAAGGCTTGATTTCAATGGAAATCCTGGAAGATGCTGAATGGCCGTCATTAAAATCTCTGATGGGATTTGAAATATTGGTTGTAGTTTGTAGGAGTGAGTTAAGATGTCCCACCAGAAACTTATGTCTGCCCTGAATCATGTTTGATGCAAGTGAAATCAGCAAAATGACTATAAGTACTAAACATCCTTGTCAGTAATGGTTGAACTTTATTAAAACACTAATATTAGCCTTAGTAACTCAGGTAAGCTATTTTTTTTTTGTTCCTGTTTGATTTATATTTTACTGACAGCAGCCTGTTTTCGTATTTTACCAACAAACCAGATTTGCTTATGTTTTTCATTATATTAACTGGAACTGAGCTTTAAGATGTGCAGTCAGTTTGCAATTATCCCTCTGGTCCCTTTTTAAATAAATATGCCACTGATGCAATGCGGTGTTATACAGCCCAGTTATAGAATCAGTTCCAGCGTTACCGTTGCTTATAATATACAAATAATAAGAAATGCTTATGTTGTATTTCATTACAAACTGCAGAATTACAGAGAAATGACAAAATACTTAAACAAATCACGTCGATGATTTGACCAACAATTGGGAAAGGCGACTACATGTACATTTTAATGGAATATGTGAACCCCATGAGACAAAATGGGAATCACATTTATTTTTTATTACGTTCCAAATACACATGTGTATATGCTTTTTTTATGTGACTTACATCCCTTTACACGTGGTACATGTTTTCTTTACATCTGACTTTTCACATGTTGAATAATCCATATTGCGACAAACTTCAACCAACTTTGCTGAGGTTTCTCCTGGTGTGTCTGTGGCTAGTTAATGCTCTCATTGCCCAGACTGTAAGTTTAGTTGGACCACCAAGTCTTGGTAGATCTGCAGTTCTTCCATACTCTTTTAATTTTCATTTAATGGACTAGGAGTAGATTCTTTCTTAGGTAATTGGATTAAACAATAATTATATTAGACCGAGAATAAAATTTGCTAAGGCTTAGCAGAAAAGTCAAACTGATTTTACAGATTGATTGGCAAATCAACCAATAAAATCTGCCACCCAGATCACTCTGGCTATTTTATGTTCCTTGTTTATATAAGCCAGGACTTATCCAATATTTTGACCAATATATCATACATACAGTTCCCTTCCTTTTTTAACCAACAAATTAAATCAACAGAAAATATAATCCGACATTGTAGTCTGATTGTTTCAGACTTTGTAGATGTGTAGAGATGTAAAAACGTTTAGGGCAGCATATTGCACTTGGCTGCCTGCACATTTGCACATTCTTCCACTCATTGGTATTCCTCTTCATAATATTCTCCTCAATCAGCAGCCGAGTAGCTCCGATTAATGGCAACAGTGAGAGCAATCTCTTTGTGAGTCATTAAACAGGACTGGGACCAATAAAAAGGAAGATTTGCCCAGCCTGCTATTTAGATCTCATACTATGTTCTTTGGCTGGACACATAGATAATTCATGGTGTTGTTAGGGATTCTCACCATAAGTGAAGGAAAGAAAAGTTAAACTACCAACCAAGAATATGATATTTCATAGCTTGAATAATTGATGTTCCCTGTTTGGGGTTGAGACAAAATATTTTCCCATGAATTTTAATAATTCCCCAAATATTCGGAGCATAGACCATCTTATTAGAGCTGTACGACTGACCATGTCGTACATCGGGGTTTCTGAAATGAAACTGTTAAATTAAAGGCACATATCACACCTGTTTAGACTACTCCGTAAATATCTTACCTTATACATAACGTTTTTAAATTGTCTTGAAATAGGTGCAGACACTGGAACATTTTGATACAATCTAACCTTTGATTTGAGTCAGCGACTAAAAAGAAAAATCGTCATGAAGAAATGATTGTTACTACCAAAAGCATCGTAACTACTTCGTAAAGCCTGCCATTAAGAAGTTCCTGATCCCATTAAACCTAACAGGTTCCCCCCTGTTCTTCAAAAGCAAGCAAATTGCTATGTGTGGAGTGAAACATAGATAAATAAAATCTCTGTAAAACCCCATCTTTGTGAAATATGGTGACGACAACATCATGTTGTAGGTGGGTTGAGTGTATAGGAAGATGAATGTAGTAAAACATAGGACAAACCCAGAAGAAATCCTGTTGGAGGATGCAGGACCTGACTCTGCTGAAGGTTTACCTACTCATAGTAAAATTACTGAAAAGATATTACCTCAGAATTAAAGATTCCTGCACCTCAAATCCTGAGATCATGCCTTCTCTGGGTCCAGGACGAGGTCCCGCTGTATGTACTTCCAGCTCTTTCTTGCTCAGGAATGAAGGGAAAATCGAGCAGGAAATCAATAGCCAGCCTAATGAAGGGCCTTACTACTTATCATGGCACATTAATAATGCTGATTTTATTTGCAATAGTTTAATTGTAAGAATTACTCTGAGAAACAAATTAAAGTATTAGTATTTCTTTTTGAGGATATCAGAACATATGATTCAAACGCAGAGACTAAACCTGTTAAAACAAATCTCTAGATCATATGTGCTCCTTTCTACTACATTACCTCAGATTGGGTTCTATCAACCATCCCCGCTATAAATGTGTGTGAACAGGGGCCATGAGGTGGTCGTCATTACGGCTGCTCATTTGCAAGGTAAGAGGTGATCAGATGTGACAGTTGTGGAATTAGCTTTGTGTTGGCTCTCTGTCACTTTCGTCATAAACGGCTGCTTGGCGGAAGCGGCGGTGATTAAAAGGATACATAATTCTCTCCTGCACATTAAAGACTCCCTGCCCCACTTTTTGTCTTCCATACATACCACAGAGAGCACAAAGGTCTTACCATGCTGTGCACCAAGCTGCCCTAGGGGAAGCCTCCACATTCCTGCCGCCTTTTCCTCTAAGCTGATTGCTGATCTGGGTGATAAAATGGATGAAAGCATTCAGGTGGAAAGCCAATCATATATAGATACACCCGTATTGCTTTTTCATTATAACACACCTACATGAAATGGATGTTGCAGCCGGTGTAACCGAGCTGGGGCTATGTTTCTTCACTCTGTCTCAGAAGTGTTATCTGTTGCTCCTAGCTGCCTGCTCCCTTATTGAGCAGTGGTAAAAATCAATAGGCTCTGACCTTACCTCTGTCAGAGGCTTTGTTAGAGATCCCAAACCCACAGTGAAGATACGCCGTGTCTCACACTGTCTCAACTCAAGCACTAGTTGTACTAAAGAGAGTTACTGGGCAGCAGTTGAGTGTGTGAGGAGATTCTGATTGTAATCGATATCAGAGCGATCTAATCAATCATTGATGATAATTCTGGTAATTAAAATGGTTGGGTATGGCTTTTAGAATTACATCATTCCTACAATAGGATGTTTTATCCACCTGAAGGTACATTCTTATGACCTCAGTGATCTCCTGAAATTTGGTGACTCCAAAATAACGTCCATATTTGAGCAAATGTCTCACCACATGATCACCAGTGATATGTAACTTTACATAAAGTTCAAAGATTTTGACTGAATAATTTACCCTATTTATCCTATGCTTCAATGATTTCAACATTTGTTGAGTTCCCATTATGGTACTGAATAAAACAGTATGGAAAGAAAGTTGACTCTGAACAATATAGCTCCTCAAAACAATATTTAAGACAATTACCATTAGTTGGTCACCATTTAAACTTTTACAGAAAAAGTTTCACTTACATGAATCTTTTTCTTCAGGTTATTTACACTTTTAATCAAATCCACTGAATCTCTGTTGTACAGATTTGTGACCAACAAATAATTGATGTTCATGGTCATATTAGGTCAGACAATTTTTGTCCTTACTTAGTCCTGGAAAAACACATTGAATTTTTAACTTTTGAGTCCAACTTAGAGTACAATGCAATTTTAAAGCTGTGAAAGCTGTGAAACAAATTGAAAATGAGAATCTTTATTGACATTAATTGTCTACTTATCTAGGATTTAAAAATCTATCCATACTTCTATATTTTCCATGATTTCATTTTAAATTTAGAATTTGGTATTGTCAAGGTTAACTGTATTACCTCTGGGATTCAAATATAATCAGTATGTATCTAGACTGATACATAAGAAATTAATAACATGTGCTACACTAAATCAATGGTTTTCTACTAATATCCATAGTTGCATGCATAAATGGGAATATTATGCATCTTTATTGTGCACAGTAATTGTTTATTTTGCGGATTACCACTTCAACCCAATACCCTTGTTGTAACCAATGCATTTTCTTATGGATAACAAAAGCATACTTCTGTAAACGAAAAGCAGAAACTGGATTAGTGTCTGATATAATACGAGGAACGTCGGACCCTTGAGAGAGAGAGCAGTTTCTCCCTGTGTCAGTGCTTCAAGTTGTGTAGATGGATTAGACCACGTGTTGAGAAGCGGATTAATAATTAAGGGGAACCCAGAATATTAGCCATTCCCTGTTGTGCAGTGAGCTGCACCGGGATAAAAAAAGGAGCGAGGAGGGACAGAACGGTATGAATGGTAAGACGTGTTTATAAAAAATGGATACGAAGATGGGAGACCGGCAGAAAGTTGACTGGGGGAAATTACTTGCTTTGGAAAAATCGGTTACATATGGTGGCCATTTTGTTGCACGACAGGCAGCAAACCTAATGCTTGTTTTGCCAAGTAATTAACCTTTAATCTTTATATTACAGCCACAAACATTTATGTGTTGCTGTTTCATTTCCGAAACTAAAGTTTGATATGATTGTAAAGAGGAGGGAAAATGATACGTGGTTTCCGAAACTTTTTACATATAAAAATGTAAAAAAAATTGCCGTTATGTACTTAACATCCTAACAGTGCTCATCACCCTAAAAACACAATCCGCAAGGTCAAGTTTGGTGATGGCATGATCATGCTGTGAAAATAATTGCTTAAGCAGGAGCAGAGAAGCTTTTTAAAGGAGATATTAAAATGGATCGGGCTAAAAACACAACAGAGTGTCAGGAAATGGGTTTTCTCTTGGCTGGTGTGTTGCTGTCTTCCTTGTTGTCTTTCACCAGGGGGCGTCTTGGAGGCTGTTTCCTGGGTTGGACCTGCTGAGCTTCCTCAAGTTCCTTTGTTTGAACATATGTTCTCTAGTTGTTTACCTGTCTCTTGTGTGCCTAGTAATCCTCTGGTGTTTGCAAACCCAGGTATCACAACATGCAAAGAAAACTCAAAGACAAAACCTCCACTCAAGACACCAGCTGCTCCTCTGACCTCTCTACCTCTCTGGGTTTGTTCGTGCCTTCAGTCCCCCCTCCAGCCACAGCCTTCATCCGTTTGCTGACTCCCCTCTGGATTCATCAGTTGTACAGCAACACACCACACACCAGAGAGCCCAAATCCGGTAATCTTTATCTGGCGGTAACAACCTTCAACCAAAGAAAGACAACAATCAAATATCACTTACCCAACTATGAACCCATTCACTCACCTGTCCGCCTCCTTCCAGAGCTCACGGTTCCTCACGCCACTGCCGCATGTCCTGCATCCAGGTACAAAGCTCCAGCCGTACAAACATCATCTCATTCGATAAACTAAATTGCTGTCTCCTGACTTGTTTCAAGCATCTGAGTCAGAGCATTCACTAAAACCATGACACAGAGCAATCCTAAAAGAAAATTAGTAGTTGTAAATGATTTGAGGTTAACATTTGTCCTTATACAAGGACAATGAGACTAAGCATATACGAGAAGAGACGCAGTAGAAAGTTCAGATCAATGTATAACCAGAATACCACTTTTTGAATTTTCAGCCCAAAACCAGAGCAATACTTCAACAGTGATATTCCAGTCTAAATTGAATTTGAATGAATTTTTTTCATATACACTTTCCATTCAGTCTGACTGAGGCTGAGTTTTTTTGTAAATGAAGGCAAAAGTTAAAGTCTCCAGATACGCAAAGCCGGTAGAGACATATCCCAAAACACCTGCAACTGTCGTTACAGAAAAAAGGTGGCTCTACAAAGATTAAATTCAAAGGAGATTTATACAAATTCTTGATTCTTTGTTGTAAAAAACAAACATGTGTCTTTCTCCTTCAACTTTTGAAAAATAGCTGTGATTAAAATGTTTGCCAAAGTTTTATTTCCAGTGACGTGAAACCAAGAATGGAAATAGATCATGCAAAGAGATGAGGGAAAGGGAGCTGTGCTGTGATTATGGTATTGTCACAGAGGGTTTAAAGTGGGGTATCAGAACAATCACTAAACAAACAGCGTGTTGCTTTGGGGTGCCGTGGGTTTTATCTGCCTCTCACGTGTTTTGTGCCCATAAGACAACAAAAAGTGAAACAGTTACAGTACATGGAATGTGAACTCGTTCAATCATGAATATTTACTCAGTTCTACTGAAGACTTAAGGCACTTGGATGGTCTTTGACATTGGTTATATTAACTTGAAATGAGTACATTGTGAGCCGCTTGAGTTGCCTGATACCAAATGTTACATGCTCGGCTGGGCAAATGACTGCAAGATTTTCATCGACCTCTGCTAAAGCCCGGGCTGCAACATTAAGATTTAACATTTCTGCTGACAAGGATTGAAGGAAGAGGCTGCTTTGTATTCCCTCTAGCCAGACTGAAACCCATCCAGCGTCATACAATTTAGTGGGGGAGAGTAGCACGCCATCAACGGGGGCCGGCTGGCCCGACTGGCTTTGCAGTTCAGCTTCAAAGACCCACCGGCAGGCATCGTTTCTAATGTTGTCTCAGAGTCTGTTTTTCAAAGAAGTACTGATGCATGACTGGCCTGAAAGAAACAGAGGGAAAACATCAAAAGTGCTTTTGAAGTGTCGGAGGCTTCGTCAGACCACGGCTAAATGTTTCCACCTGAGTCCTGATTGGTATACAGCACAAGCGTCCTTGGAAGCAGATGAGCAATCGCTCTGGGATTAATGCTGCACCTGGATAAAAAGGAAAATTGCAGATAAACATTAGATCTGTTCTTGTTATTCACAAAATAATAAAAAACATACTGCTGAAGAAAAAAAAACTGAGCTTCAGGATGAATAGCTGTGTTTTGCTTGTACATCAGTTTGGGATCAAATGGGACAATGTCTGGGATGCTGTTATAAAAAACAGTGGATACGAGTGGAAGGTGACAATCTATCTCCATTTTTGTTCTTTCTTCCTTCCTTCTTCCCCCTTTTTTTCTTCCTTCTGCCCTTCCCCCCTTTGTTGGGTCCTGTCTCTTTTTTACCAATCATTTATTTCCTGTATTTTCTTCTGTGCTTAGTTTTTTCCACCTTCCTTACTTCCTCTACTTGTGGCATTTCTTCACTGACTCCTTTCTTTCTGCTATCTTTTCTTTATTTTTTCTTCCACCTGCCTGGTGTCTTTCCTCCTTTCCTATCTTCACGTCATTTTCTTTTTCTGTTGAATTTCTTTGTCCAATCTCTAATTTGCATTTTTACAGGTTGCCTATTCAAAGACTGCTCATTGTAGAACAATCTTCAACTTCATAGTGAATTTTAGTGCTTTTTAAAATAAATTAACTGTGGATAGAAGATTATGTAACTGTTTGGAGTTTTAAACATAAAAAAAGAAACTTTTAAAGTCATAAATTACATAACCCATGCTGCAAATAATAAAATGTACTTACTCCATTTATATTTAGATCTGGCCAAAGCATTAACTACAGTTCACCATTCTATTCCTATAAATAAACAAGCTTAGGTTGGTATATGTAATAATTAGTCTCTTTCAGAGAGACAACTGTATTTAAAATTAGATCTTGTGTGCTCACAACCTCTTCCAGTCACCAGTGGTACTTTAACCAATTATTGCTGTCCTGCTCCTCAATAACTTATCTAAAACACCTGTACATTGCTACTCTGCTGCACAATCAAGTAGTAAATTACTTAACCAATCCTAGAAAAATTGAAGGAAACCTCACTGGTATATGCTAGGCGTGACTTCCTATGGCACACACTCAGCTTAACACAATATGATCACTGTTCCTAAAACTAAATAATCTTTTCATTATTCTGCACCAAAAGACTGGAATGAGCTGCAACAAAGATTAAAGCTGAGCACTTATGTATAAATAAGCAACTTTGAATATAGTTTAAAATAGATGTTGTTTAAGCCTGCACATGTTTCAGCTAAAATGTTTAGGGTTCCTGACATTTTTTGCTTAATGTAACAGTATGCTGCTTTATTTATTCCCTCCTTCCCTCCTCGACAAATTGATTTTCTAAATATGAACTTGCTTTTTAAAAACTCAGTTGGGTAAATAAAGGTTAAAATAACATAAAAACTTGTAAGAACCCTGTTACCCTTGATGAAAGTGAGAGCCAGGGATGCACACTGGGAAATGACTGGTCTGTCACGCTCTGGCTGACTTCCATCATTTATCTCCCTCTGTCCCCACCATGTTGTTTTCTGACTGTCACTTTAGATTGGCCTTACAGTACAGTAAGCTTCCACTCATATCTAATTGGAGAGATGAGAGACCCATCTTAAGCCCTGTGGTGTCTCTGAATGCGGCCACTCGAGCACTCAGAAACTCATTAAACTTGCAAACGTGGCCCTTTCCTGAGCCTGACATTCTTGTATCAAGTATCCCTGATGACTTTCATCAACATAGCCAACCTCTTGAAAGCTGATTATTTTCACTGTTTTGAATATATTTGTTTTATTCACAAGAACTCAGAACTCATACCACAGTAGACTATGCAGTAGACGGTTGTGCTCATAAACAAGAACCACACATGATGATTAATGATTAGTCCTATTGTTGTTCCAAATGTCTTAAAAACTGGATTTTACCTCCGAAAATGAGCCATTTATCCCAATGCTTGGACAACAGGTCATTATTTCTCCACAGGATTTTGATAGAATGACAAGGTTATTAACAGCATCAATTTGGTCTAGAAAGTAGAACAGACCCATTTAATATATTTGAATATTTTTATTTGATTTATTTAAGTAATTTACTTTAATAAGTGAAACAGCTTATATATTATGCAATTCCACACCAACTCAGGTTTTCAACGTTTTATTTCTGTTAATTTTTTATTTTTATTTTTTTCTTACAGCAAGAGAATTTTGACATTCAAGATTAGAATATCACATCAGACCCACAATGAAAAAAATAAATGAATACATAAATGCCAGCAAATGAAAAAAATGATTTAAACCGCAGAAAGTCCTGTTAAGTGAAGCCATTTTAAACACTAAAGGCTTTGACTGAAGCCGACATTTTTATCACCATTCAGATGTGTGCATAATGGTGTCTTTCTGATCACTTGTGATCTGATCACTTATTGTACTTTTGCTTTTTTGGTTAAATATTTTTTTGTGGACTTGTTTCTCTGGGAACCTGAACAAATTCTGTTAATGAGTTTTTTTTTCCCCCCTGCTTACCTGACTCACAAAGCTTCACACATGTGCTTTGCTTTGGCCTTAAGCAGTTCACCTATATTGGTTCTGTTTACATGCAAGCAGAGCATCGTGTTTATTTTGCATGGAAATGTGGACTAAAATCTGCCTATTCTTTTATCTGGAGAATGTAAATACATATCTCACATGAAAAAAGCATGCACACCACTGGAACAAAAGGAAAATCTTAGTAGGGATTCTGAGCACATTTGTCACTCTGGCAGAAACGGCTCCCATCCAGCGGGTTGGTGGCCTGGTTTTTGCTGCACGTCTCACTTCCTGTGCTGCCTAGTAACTGTCAGATCTTGCCTGCGATTTATGCAAATTGGCAGGCAAGGGCTTGCGGGTCAGTTGTGCTATGTGGTAAGACAATCATTGGAATAGTGCTCAAAGACAAGTCAAGAGTAGCACTCATGCTGCATATCCAACACTGTTGGAATACCAGTTTAAGATAATAACACTAAAATTGGACTAGATATTAAGCTGGTAGAAAACTACTTCTTATATAAGGATTAAAATTTAATACACAAATAAAACACTGTAGTATAAGGTCATACATACTATGGATTAATGTGCTAATTAGTTTTTGGACATTGGTGCCATTTTAAATAGTTTTTCATTAAGAAAGCTGTTAAAAATAAATAAAAAACAAATATCATTAATATATCATACCTATACATTATATTAAATGTATTAAATCACCAGAAATCAACTGGATGTAATGTAAAAAAAAATATCTAAGTATGAATACCTCAATCTATTGTTTGTCTTCAGCTTTTTTCAGGTCCAAGAGGGAAACCCAGTTAACCCTCTCCCAATGGATTTTCCTCATTTCATCATGAGAGATCACAGGATGTTTCCGAGCCAGAAGTGGAAAATATTCGATGTAGTACATTCTAGTTTTATGCCTGCTTCTCCTCTTACTGGGATGTGGACGGACAGCAGAACCTACAAACAGAGGAGCCTTGAAGGCCTTTTATATAGATGACAGAACCACTTTGGCTTTCTTCATTCAGTGTGGTGGTAAGGCAGAATCTCTGTATGAGCTGCCATGGATGGAGCTCTTCACTCTGACCCTAATGGGGAGCTCACCCCCGCCTACGAAGGAACCTTTTATGTACTTGTCAGTCCCTTTTTTGAAGCAGACAATTTCAAATATCTTGGTGTCTTTTTTACAAGTCATAGGAGGTAGAACATTTAACAAGGAGCTTTGGAGACTTACATTCAGTTATGGGGTAACTGTTCTCCTCTGTCATTTTAAAGAAAGAGAATAGCAAAAAAACAAAAAGGTGCTCTGTTTACATGTCTTCTAATAGTCTGTTCCTAGGCCTTTGGTCTTTTGAACAAAAGAGCAAAATCCTAGGAGCAAGCTGCTCCATCATCCTAGAGCTATGGATCTGCCATGAAGGAGTCAGCTTAGGTTATATTGAGGTTGTTCATTCGTTAAGCCTTATAACAGGGGAATCTAACCTCAGTCAGACAGTAAATAGTTTGTAAGTTCACAGTGCATTTATTTTTCAATTTAGATTACAGGTATGTCAAAAAGTTGTTTTTTAGAGTAAGTAAAAGAAAATAAATGACTACCTCTTGGCTCGACTGGTCCATGTTACAACACATCTGACAGATTCAGGAAGAATGGCCAAGTTTATTTCCTTCCTAAGTAGCATCACATGTTCACATGATCTTTAGCAATGTATGAAAATCAATATGTGCAAAGTAACTATGACACTTCCACTGATTTGATTACTGTTTATGGAAAGAGATGACAATTCATAATAAAGGTGCTGATAACCACAAAACATAACCTTTGGTGACAGGAACATTCTGTGCAACTAGGGGTCACTTCTATTGGTTAAACTCAATCACATATACTTAGGATACTTTGGTGAGCCATCCCTTGTCTGGGTGTGTTCTACTGCAAAGAGACCATGAACTTAATGGAGGGACTATAAATTTCCCCTGACTGTAAAACCCTTTGTGTTTCCTCAAAAGAACTTAGGAGAGGTATTTTCCTTACATGCTAATCAAAACAGTTGGTTTGGCTACAACAACGCAAACAAAAACTACTTGTTTAAACTTTCCAGTTAAATTACTTCCATTAACAACTCGCAAAACTAGTTACATTCAAATAAATAACTCAGTAAAAGATGTAAAAAAGAAAGCACACTAAAAATAAAAATAAGAGTAGAACCAAAAGAAATTGTCCAATGTCAGACTTCAGTATGACCTCTAAATGCTGAGAAAGCAGGTTTATTTTGAAGACTTAGGAAATTAGGTCAATTTAGTTTTAGACCAATTAAGATTAATTTAAGAAGTTAAGATAACAACCTCATTTTGGGGAAGTAATATTTCATTAAATAATTTGATGAATCACAATTTAATAAGTTTATGGAGATCCATTTCCTAATCTATTGATCTGTCAGTATCAATAGATTTATTTAAGGTCTGTGCTTGCCCTTATAGTCTGCCGAATATTTTTAGGCACCATTAATAGCAATATAATTTGTTTATGAGTGCCAGTGGTCTGCTGCAGCTGACTGCAGCACCAACGGAGAAAGCTAATTTGTAAACAGCAGAATCAATAACTGCTAAGTTATTTTAGCATTAGGATAGCAGACATGATTTAGTATGTTTTGAGGACCCCACAGTGTGCACATTTGTGCACAAGCAACTGAGTAGTTTATTCTGTTTTGATTTTGTGATCATTTTAAGAAGTATGTATGTCTCCCAGCTTAATGTATCTTGGCTTTAAGCATAGCTTAAAGAGATCAATACCCTATATCAAAGTGAAAATAATTATTAGGCAGTTTCTTTTTTATTTAGGCAAAATCGGCAAAAAAGAAAAATCTATGTAACTCTAAAACGTTGGCAAAATACCAAAAGTTTCTTAGAAGGATGCACTGCTATTTAAGGTACAAAAATATTAGCACAAAGTTTTGCCGCAGTTTTGTTACAAACTGCCACAAAACCATTATTCTCCATAACAAGGAACTCACCTTCATAGAAGTTCCTAGAATTTCCGAGAAGAACAAGATGTTCAGAGCTCACATAAAAAACACAAAATGACAGAATGCTGAAGGTTTTATAGACTGGTAAAGGACAGATACTCTTGAAAGACCAGGTAGATGGATCGGTGGCTGGATTAGTGAAGGTCATTCAAGTCCTCTTCAAGACATATGCCAGCAAAGTGGAGGTGATGTAATTGTATAGGTTGGGATCATTAAAGCTGGCCTGTTTGGACTTTTTTTTAGGTTCAAGATATTCTTAAAATAAACTCCACAACCTAACTAGTCACTTTCCTCAAGAAGTGGTACAGAGAGAAGTTTGGATCTTTTATAAAGACAGTGATTTTTATGCTGACACCAGGTGCATCCAACTACTACTGTATGTGGCTAGCCAGTAAAGAGATGAAAAACTGATGAAATGGCTGACCTTCTTACCTGGGAGAATGGGAGATATACAGTGAAGGAAAACAGTTAACCTCCCTGTGCAATGTCCAGGAGGCTATGGCTGCTTCTGCACAAATAGTTGATCGCCAACACACTTGGATATGTCTTCCATGGAAGACTTATCCCTGATAGTGGAAAGAAGGGTGGCTATATTGGTCATTGTTTTTATTTTAATGTCAAAAATATTTCCTGGAAAGTTTGGATTTTTCAACATTCTCACCTAAACAAATAAACAAATAAAATGAAGTTGGTAAATGTGTGACTCTCATTTGGTTGGGTAATATTAGTTGCCCAACATTTCTGCACAACCAGATATTTACCAATGAAAGCAGAAACTTAACTTTAACTTTCTTGAACATTCATGTTTGAGATTTCTTAACATTTGGATTACTTGAGAGTGCCCACTACTTGTTCACATGGTGTATTTTGTATAGTTTAGTGACAAAGAAGGAAAGAGAAACCTCTGATAAAATGGTAAGGTTATTTTGTTTGTGTAAAATGACTTTATCTCCCATTACCCTAACAAAATCTACAGAATTGTATTGACTTAAAAAAAAAAAAACTACATCACAAGAGGAATGGCCAAATTAGAGACAGCATCTGTATTGGGGAAACAAATACTTAGATCCTTCTGTATAAATGCAAATAAACCAAGGTCAAGCCTTATTCCTTAGCTGGGATACAGTCACCGTTACCCAAACGGTAGACAGAATGTGCACTTTTTATACGTAGTTACTTTGAACTTGAGGTTCTACTGTGTTCTGAGAAGTCCTTTTTCTCGGATTTATATACTCCCTGCTCAAAGTCCTCCCCTTCCACCTCCTAGAAAATAAAAATAGGTTTATGCAGTGAATTCTGTGATATATAATGTTTGTACCAGGCACCTTGTTTCCTGTATATAGTTTAGTCCCTCTCAGCCGGGTCCCTTCAACACAAAATTGTCATGGTCTGTGTTTTTGTTCTGTTTAGTTTGCTGTAGTCATCTTGTTTACTTTGTTATGATTTAGGTATTGTTTTCTTTAGGTTATTTTCTATTTTGTCGAGTCTTTGTTTTGTTGTTCTTTTCTGTGTCTTTTCTCCAGTCATCCTGCTCTCTCTCTCTCTCTCTCTGTGTTTTCCCTCAGCCTGATTCTCGTCATTACTTACACCTGTTCCTAATTAACTGGTCATCTTCTCCACTACTTCACCTCCTTCTCCTCAATATTTAAGCCTGGTTCTCTCATTTACTACTTGCTGGACTATTACATTACGTTACCTTAACTGTCCTTGTTGCTCTGATCTCCATCGTTCCAGTCCTCGTGGCTTCCCAGTAAGTTCCCCCTTCTGCTCGTCTGGTTTCACTTTGCTGGTCTCTCTCCCATTTCTTGTTATCCGTTCTCATCCATAGTTTATTTCGTCCGTTGTTTGTTTCTTCATTGCCTGTAGTTTTTCTCGCGCCCCTTTCAGTTGTTTATGTTTTGGTTTGATCGTTGTTTTTATTTCTTCTAGTTTCCGGTCCTGCATTTACTCCTTGGTTTGTTGTTCCATCTCCATTCCGTATTAATTCAGTCTCAGTTTATGTTCTGTTCATATTCATCCTTACAATAAATCAGTATTTCTCTGTCGCAATCCACCTCTGCTTGAGTCATATTTACCATTCCTGACAAAAATAGGAAATAATTATGGTTTCTCCATAACCATTTGGAATCAAATCAGTCATATTCATATCTCTACAGTCGTTTCTTGCGATTTAAGATGATTGTCATTCTGGCACTATCCATCTGTGCAAACATTTTGAAAGCAGTTCCTTTCAATCTACTGCAATAAGCTCTCCTCATTTTATCCAAAAGGGTTTAGGCTTTAATTTAGTTTTTGTAATATTCTAATACTGAACATTTCAACATTAACATTTTGGCTAAAATGAAATCAGACTGACTAATGTGGAACAAATAAACCAAGGTAAATAACAATGCTTGATATAAAATTATGTCATAATCCAGTCTGATTTTTTTTTTTATGACCTTGTTACTGCTTACTAAAATAAACCACTCTGTATGTGTATGTCTAACTTAAAAGTAATAAATACATTTTACTAAGTTGGTTTCATGGAACATGTTTTGCGATTTCTATGCACGTCCATTCCTATTGTTTCCCTTGGTCTTGTGTGCTTCCAGATATCTAATTAAGATAAGATCCCAGGGGTGGACCCCTTTTTAAGTAAAGGTTTGTCCATATTTAAACTGATACATTGAATCCAGGTGATGCAGGTGGCACTGGGCTTGAGTCAATGACATTGCCATCCTTTGATACAAACAGTTGGTCTTTCTATTCCTGTAACAGCTGGGCTCTTGTGGCGCCTGGCACGCTTTAATTAGAGTGAATACATTAGGTGTGTTTGAGATCTTGCTACCTGGTGGGGGGTAGGAGCTGGGCAGGAACAGCAGAGGAGCAGGCTGCATCAGCCGGGCCCTGCTGTAATGACCCTGTCAGGCTGACACAATGCTCCTACCTGGGGGAGCGCTGCAGCTTTCCAATGACAGATGGAGAGCTGCAGACATAGTGGAACTCTGCTGGATCACTGCAGTTTTACAGAGAAACCATTAGAGCTGACAAAATGCCAAGCAAGCCAACAAGTCTGCACTGGTCCCACCTTTGTTTGATGAGAAAAGAAATGGTGTGAGTGCAAACGCAACCAAAACAGTGAACACAGTTTAAAACCAAAATCATTAAACATAAGTAGTTGGATTTGGAGAGTGTGTTGATGTAGTTTTTTTCTTATTCACTCTTTAATATTTGATCATCTCAATTCCTCCCAAGCAGCTGAGGTGGCGGAGCACCAACTCTATTTTGATTTGAACTCTATTTCTATGCCCAGACACTGCAGAGAAAACCCATTTCAACTTTAGAACATAGATGAGCATAGTAGCTTAAATGAACTGGTAAAATGAGAGCTTAGATTTTTGGCTGAGCTCTCTCTTCAACATGATAGATAATGATGTAATGTCTGCATCACTGCAGAAATTACATCAATTTCTCTGCTGATCTCTTTTTTTTGCCTAATTTCTGAACAAGACCCCCAGATACTTAAACTCCTGCGCTTGGTGAAGAACTCTGTCTCCGACCCAAATTTATTTGGGCATTTTTACCATGGTCTTGGATTTGGAGGTACTGATCATTAAACTGGCCGCTTCACACTTAGTGGAAAACTGCCGAACCTCCCTCGTAAACTGGTTGGGCAAAGTCCCATACACACTGTAGGATCCTGCTGAAGGGATGGTGTAATATCGTCATTTGTCAAGCTTGGATGGATTAAATATCGAAACCATCTGATTATATTAGGAAAGATAATCACAAGCAACTTGAAAGATCTGTGATGATTGAGGCTTCCACAGTACCATTAAAGTAGAGTAACCCTGCAACATAAATTAGGAGAAAATAATAAGTTACATATATCTTATTCAAACCTGCTTGTGTGTCATCACTGCTTTGTTTTTTTCATGAGCTTAGATCATTGTATTTCATTTTTGGGGAGACATTTTAATGGATTTGGCTGTTTAATTAAAAAAAGCCTCTTTATCTTAAATATTTTTTTGTCTCTGTTGTTGCACAGCGAATAAATGTCTCCAACTTGACTATTCACTGCTACTCATTACAGGTTATTGCTCTGAGTGCTAAGCAGTAAAATGATGAGCTCATTAACAAAGTGATCATATCGTCCTTGCTCTCACTTACTTTCTGTTTGATGAAAATGAACTGATTTCAACATGGATGCAACTCTGACATACAAAACACCCCAATAATAAACCCAACATTGTCCCTACATATATTTCCTGTACTTGTTTTATCCATCTTCATCTCCCAACTATAAAAAAATTTTTCCCAAAATGTTACATCCTTTGGAATTTTTTTTTTCAAACTGTAAATTAAATTTTCAAGCATTTGTGCCAGATTTAATTATGTTTGTTATGGATTTTATTTATTAATCTAAAATTATTCATATTAGTGTAACTTAGTTTAAAAATTTCATTTTATCTTTTTCTTCTAAAAACCATTGGGTCTTAGTAGCTCCCTTTGAAGCCAGTGTGGGCGTTGTTTTGTCTGGCATGTATTAGTAATATAACTGATAACAAAGGATGCTCCTTTACAAACCGTAATTAAAACATCTGTGGTTGACTTGGGCCCTTTACTTGCAGCAATAGGGCAGTGAGGATGACTCTTACTAGTACCACAGAAGAAGATGTGTGTCATAGAGAATTAAAGTAGCAAAAGAGGGGAAAGAGGGAACAGACGCTGCCCTTAATTTGTGTTGTCCATGCGGCGTCCAGAAATGCTTACATCTAATTGGAGACAAGTATACACAACCTCCTGAAGGTTGTACAAGCAATCATGACACTTTGAAATGTTCAACAGGCAAGGTCGCATTGGCAGACAGACAAGAGGAGCATTATAATGTAATGCTCTGTATTCTATGACACTGACCCTTTTATCTACAACAGCATCAATCTCCACCGTGTCACTCACAGTGCTGTCTCCACAGTGAACTAAAAGTCCTAATGATCCTACTTGTGATTTAAAAGAAAATAATTTCTACTACCTTTTGTATAACAAATCCAAATCCAAAGCCAGGAAGTGGAGAGGTGCTCCTTTGAGGTAATAGCAAAAGTAAATGTGAGGGAAAGGCTTTGCCAGAGTGAGTTGATGTAACAGTTTTCAGTGTTTCTGGTGTTCATTGTATTCACTCCATATAACCGGCATACTGTTGTCAAGGGAGCAGTTAGCTGGGGCTTGTGTGTTTGTGGGCGTATGAGAAGAAAATGTGGAGGAATAGTGAGCACCTGAGCTCCGTGGAACTGCAAAAAACATTGTTACTATGGACATAGGGTATTATTATAGTATGTATTACAGATTTTGTGAAGTTTATACTTAACATGACTTCATGATATTAAACTTTTTTTATAGAAAGCTTCATTTATTTATGATTACACTGGGCGTAGGGCTGGTTTTGGCAGGCATTTTACATATTCCCTCCTTTTTGCCATGTTAAAACTCCAATATTCAATGCATTTTAATTGACATCTGGTGTGACTGACTGAGACAAAGCGAAATTTACAAATAAAAGGAAAATGGTACATAATTGCATTATGTTCTCCAAATAAAAATCTGATGAACTACATACACGTTTGTCTACAGTTGCCTTTTTAATGTAAAAGGTCAAAATAAATATAACCAATAGCATGTCTTTGTTTTGTGTTTCTAACAGCTTTGCTTTAAAGTAAACCATACAGTTATTGCTCTGCTCATATGTTCATTTTCATTTACATCTGCAAACCAAGTATTCAAGCATATTTAGTCCAAACCAAGTTTGAATGAACCCCTATCTTTTACAAATAAATACTAAAACAAATAAACAACAAAGTTTTTCTTCATTTCACAATCCTAGACTACTTTGTGGTGCTCTGTCTGCTTGGAAATAATCAATGCCAAGAAAGTTTTTTGTAAAGTTGATTGTAATTTCACAAAAAGTAAATCCCATAGGTAAGCAAATACTTTTTAAAAGCTTTAATTGTAAATTCACTTTAATATGTAGTAAGGGCTTTGATTACAACCACATCTTTTTTTCAGCTCAATATATTGGGAGGCTCTCCCTTTTCAATTACTCTATTTTTACTTTTAGTTTTTTCATCAGTTGAGACATAATCTTAGGATGTGTAATAATAATGCTTGAGGACCCGAAATTTAACAGAAGTTCACAGTAAAAATATTTATTGAGGATGTGAAAAGAATGTCAGCCAAGAGCAGCAGAAACCAGAAGCTCTAAAGACAAAAAACAAAGGTACCTGTCATGTAAGAGACACTGTACTAGATGGAAGGACCAGTTTTCTCACAATCACACTGGTACACAAAGGGAAATCTTTGGCTCACTTCGATGGTCAGGGGATAAAGCTTAGTTTAAACCCTTGTTGGCTGAATCAGGCAACAAGATCAATGGGTTAGGAAGGAATCATTGCTCGGGGAACAAATACACCATCAAGGATGTAGAGCAGGACTCTGGCTGACCGGTCTAGGAAAAGGCAGTCGGCGGAAGTCATGGGGTATAAGCAGGGTCATTATTATTGCCAGAAGCTATGGAGGTATCCAACTTTGGCAGGAGACAACAGGGAAATACATGAGGTTTAAACATCAGACAGTCAAACGAGGAACAAAGACTTAAATTTAATTTGGCTTTAGAAAATCTGGTGCTGTTTGCCTGCTAGAGAGCTGTATATGAACCCAGACAAACAAGTATAGAAAGTGAGACTGAGTTGGAGATGGTGGCAGAGATGGAGGTGCAACAATCAGTCAATTCGCGGGCAGAGGACCAAGGAGTGTAGTTAAAACAACAACATAAACCAGGCAAACAGGCCAAAATCATGAGAGTAGGAATCCAAAACCTGTTTCCAATCATAGTTTGCAACCTGCTAAAACTTTTTATGTCAATGATAAAGGAAAAGCCAAAAGCAAATGTTTTTATGGGCCATTAATTTTTTTGCTGAATATATATGTATAAACTTCATATACTGCTTACTGGTTCCACCATGTTTGGGTGATTTAGATTATGTAATCCATGGCAAACAAAACAATCAGACAAGATCCAAAATTTCTTTCAATACTCAAACATTTCCAAAGGCCTAATTTCTTCATCAAACAGTGTTGCAGTGTGTAATCAACCTTAAAATATTCGAAAGAATGTTTACTTTGTATTGATTGAACAGTTGCATATTCATTCAACTGCAAAACCACAGCCTGCTTTGATCAGTCTGACCAACAGGACCCAAAATATTTGCAAGAAGAGGTAGGAATACTAAACTTCATTCTACAATGAAACCAACATTTCAAGTATAAGTAGAAGATATAGTCCGTCACATTTGGAACATTCTCAGCCAAATTACAATTCTTATAATTTAAGCTATTTTTTTTTTAAACAGTTGGTGTTAAATAAACATTGGTTCAGATCCACAAAGAACAGAAGGAAAATTATGAACAGTAATTCCCACTCAAATCAAAGCCTCCCTGCAGCATATGGTGTGGTTATTCTTTGAGAATACAATTTTCAAATCTTGTGCTGTTGTCTTTAAAATCAGCTCTAAATGTTAAAAAAGTGAGAGAGGTCATACCTGGTCCTCTTTGATGGACCCATATCTACTGTCTTAATGTGAATGTTTTGCTTCCTTTATTGTTTCCCATTCAATTCTTTGACATTTTAACCCAGTTAAGTCAGGGCTTAGATCTAACTTTAAGTCTGCCATAGCTGCAGCTGAAGAAAAACAAGCTGTTTAATATATTTCCTTTTGGGACTTCTCCAACACACTAGTCTCTCCGCCCTACTGCTTGTCCTCTTGTCTCCCTGCCCTCAAGACGTCCTTGGTTGAACAGTCCACTTTGGGTGGATGTAATTCTGTAGATACATTGTAAACTCTTGACCTGTCTGCGTTGCGGCCTTTCTGTTAGATGCTATTACGTGGGCCTCTAATTGCGGCTGACATTCATTTGCCCACTAAGGCTTTCACCTCCTCCATTACAGCGCTGACTTCAGTCTCTGTTTTTGAACTTCTGCCACAGAAGGGTGTGCATTTGTGTGCTGGCTGTTCAACAGTATCCAGGGTGAGGTAATTGTGCGCACTGGAAAAATAATAAATAATGTTGCAGGAAAAGTGTTGGAGCTCTGTCTCCTGTGTGCCGTAAACAAAGCACTTTCGTTGAAAGGAGACTCCAAAAAAAACAAAAAAAACACCAAATGTGGACTGAGTTCAGAAGTGTCGTAGCTGGATTATCTGGGTTGTGAATCTCTGCAACTCCCAGAGAGATGCATTTGCCTTTTAGCTGCTACTCTGATTAACAGTGTTTTTGTGCAGCCTATCAGTTTAGTTGGACCAGCAGGTCTCTGTTGGTTTTTAGCTGTTTTGTATTCTTTCCATTTTCTTATAAATGGACTGAACAATGAGCTGCATGGTGGCACTGTGACTAAAACAGTCAACAGTTGTTGCCCTATGATAGATTGAAGAGCTGTCTATGGTGTGCCCCACTACTCACCTAGTGACACCACTACCCTGAACAAGACCCTACAGGGAAAACTTCTCATAGATGGAAGGGTGGAGCATTTGATTATTATTATTTTCTTTCCATATCACAATTTTGTGTTGGTGTTTAACATAACGTTCTAAAAAATACCATTGAGGTTGTGGGTAGACCATGGAAAAATGTGAAGAAGTTGAAGGTTTGTATTATTTTTTTGGATGCACTTTTGTCTTTGCAGCTCCATGATGTGTGTGCAGTTTTATTCTTTTAATTTATGAGGCGCAACCCATCAATGGATCATTTGATCTCTGACCTCCTTGAAAATGGCTGCAGTCCATTTATAAAAGTGGCAAAAATCAATATTTCTGTAATAACAGTGGATGAAATAATTAACCCGTTTATCTCCACAGAGACTTTTTGCTCTTCTCAGCTGATTTTTTTGCCCCCACTTCTTCTTTGCTCAGTGATGCAGTCTATTTACTCCTGTGATTGCTGTTTCACCTTCACAAGCTAAAATAGGCAATGCCAGAGAAAATTTTACAGAAATACTCAAGACCAAATAACTTAGTCTGCAAACAGTATATCAGGCATAAAGGGTAGAAAATAACAAAAGCAAAGAAAAATGAAAAAAAAATGTATAACACTTTTTTTCAAATAGATAGCTATCAAAAATGTTTTTGTTTATAGTTATTTTTACCATTTTGTTTCAAAGCTATATTTAAAACTGTGTTTTTACCTTTATCGTTGTATTGCATGTTACATTGTCTATAGTGAAATAATCTGACTTGTGATACAAATTTGCCAAGATTACTTTGTTTTCTTTTTTGATGTTGTGGTGCAAGTACATCTTTTTCACTTCCTCAGTTCTGATTGATCTCATTTTTCAACACCAATACACAAAGAATATTTAGTTCACACAGCTCGTAAGCAGGAAGAGCTGAATGGCCAATAGCTTAGTTGGCAGCCAGCTGACTGAGCACAGTGAGGATGCATAGAACGTGTCATCATGGCAGCAAAGACATTAGCTGTGCACGGCTTAAAACATGTCTGAAACAACTTTACCACCATTTTCAAAAAGCAGAAACAATACATATCAGAATAAATAATACCCATGAAACCTATATGAAACAATAACTAGCCATCCAGTCAGGAACAGGAACCATTTTCGGACTAATGACCAAAACGTCAATATATTACGGTGAACAAAAGTCTCATTTCCTAAAATGTTTTTTTTTCTTCTTGTTGTTGTTGTTTTTGTTGTTGTTGTTGCTGTGTTTCAATTGTCTCACTGTATAAGAGATAACCTTGCTCTGTTTTGTGTCTTACTGGAAGCTTCTCAAGCCCAACAGATGGAGACACTCATTCTGGTCCAGCTCCTGCTTTAATGGCTGCTTTGTAAAATGTTCAGTTTTTTGTGGGATAACAAGAAACATTTTATAAGTGATATGAGAACTCTTGTGCTACATAAATAAAACAATTTTTTTGTGTTAAAACAAAAACAAACTTTCACTTAAAAACTTGTTTTTTGGTTGTTGTTCTTTTTGCCAGTTAAAGTTAAACAAACAAAACTGTACGACTGTTTGACAAAACCCCATCTCATGAGTCACATTTTGATGCAACGCTCGAAGAACATGAACTTATATACCCGTAGTTTCCTAAGAGAGACATTTAACGAGCAGCAGGTCAATGATACATTCACACGGCCTGCCTGAATGTTTTAGCGCTCCGTAAAGCCTCAGCGCGGCTTTCCAGCACAATTCTGCTCTCAGCATTAATTTTTCCCCCACGACAGAGTCACTATCCCCTCTGTGAGAGAAGACTAATATACTGGCACACACAGAAGAGGCCTGCACAGTCACACATTTTCACAGCTTCAGTGGCAGAAAAATCCATAGCCCTTTCTGGGAGGAGGAATTCCATTAGATAATAGATATGGTATCCATCTCGATTCCCCCACCTTATCTTCTCCCAGGGTGAGGGATCAATACTGGGGCTTTAGCTCAACTGCCAACAATAACAGGAAATTGATGAGATGGGGTATAACCAGCATGGAGGTCCAGTAAATGACACTTACTTTGACGTATTTGTAATGTAAATTAGAGAGTGAGGTAATTGGGAAAAGGCTGCTTGTAGTAATGAGGACGAATGGGACCTGATGCTGGGAGTTCACGAGCAAACAACCAGATAGGATTAGTGGGGGGAAAAAATCAGGGTTCTTGTTATAAACCGTACAAAAACAAAAGAGGACAGATTGACACAGCTCGACTCCTGCAAACACGTCCAGTTATCCGAGCAAAACGGGTGCGTTTGTAGTAATGGCATCTCATTTTCCACAGAGCTCATGGTGGTTTCCTGCTGGAGCTGCCAGGTGTTGTGTTTAAGGAGACCACTGCCTGGCAACACAATCCGAACAGCCAAAGTAACAGGGAGTTGTGGCGGGGTGAGTCTGGGGTTTTGTGCTGTGGTGTTACAGAAACTGTTGTGGCGATGGCGCTTGCAGATTAACCTGTGAGGCTTCTTCTCCACACAAACATGAGTCAATTTTCTGTTTTTTTTCTCCCTCTTTTTGTACTGCAGGGCTCAAATGCGGCCACATGTGGGTGAGTTAGCAGTTTACAACACACTGGTGATCCAGGTCCAGAGTCCATTCTCAGTTGAGATGATTGTACAGTATTATGTGCTGCGTCATGCCACGGAGGGGTGTCAACAACATATTACGGAGAGCAGGAATGACCGCACCATGACAGGTAACATCTTCATCAGGAATGGCAGGAGCAACCTGGCTTTTCTGGGGGTGTTTTTACCGATGATACATTTTTACAATATGTAACATTTAAAACAACCAGTGCAGTGAGTTTTATTTGGATTTGATGTGACTGACCAACACAAAGTTGTGCATAGTTATAAAATAGGTTGGTCAGATAAAAATCTGTATCTGTGAAATGCATATTTATTCAGATCCTCCTAATCTAATGCTGTTAAAAATAACTGGAACAACCACTTGTCTTTAGGAGTCATGTAGTCAGTGAACTGATTCTGTTGTGCTAAATTTATTGTCATTATTAATCTAGCACATCTGTGAAGTTTTATAGAGGTTTTTTACAGAATACCATTCAAAAAGTTGTATCGTGGCGACCAATCATCTCTACTGAGAGCAATAGTAAAAGGATCTGCCAAAAGGACCCTGGTAACTCTGGAGGAGATGCAGAGACCCACAACTCAGGTGGTAAAATCTGCTGCCATGACAGCTACAGTACTAGTTTGACTATCTATGATTCTTTATTAATACCTTAATGAGAAGAAAGCCATTGAGTCTAGACGATATACGGTTTGTAGTTAGCCAAAAGCTAAAGCCCTTCAGTTTTGGCCCATCAAAAACATTGATTTTGGAAACATGAAGTTATGTAGCGATTCTTGAACAAAACACATTCAAGGCTGCAAAGACTGAGTCTGGAGTTTTCCTTCCACCGAGACAGTGAAACAACCACAAGAGTTACCATTTAAATGGTCCAGTCAAAGTCAAGAAGCAGGTTCCTGTCAGCTTACTGTTATGTAAGGAAAACTAGGGCCCACAAAAGACCCCCTGGAGTGGAAAAAAAAAAGTAGACCTAAATGAGAGCTAGTGCCAGACTTGAAATTGTTGCCAATGAGACACTGTTTATCCAATGTGACACTTTTTGATCTATAATGCAAAAAAAGAGAAGAAGCCTTTTAGATATGTAGCATGTGGAGCCATACACCTAAAGTCAAATCTGTAATTGCGTCTCTTCAATAAGCTTAATACAAATGCTTGCCACTCACTCAAATTTCCTTTCTTATAAAATATTTTTGCGCCACTTAACAACTACCTTTTCTAAATGATTCAGTACTTTCTCTTGCATCACATAAAATCTCAGTTTGTAGTTGCAACTGAAAAAGGGTGAAAGGCTTGAAGAGGCATGAGTACTTTTGCAAGGCATCAGGCTTGACTGTTCCCCAATAACCCACACTTTATGAAATGCAGGGATTTAACTGACATTTTACAACCCGTTTACTATCAAAAGCCCAGCAGCTGGTCTTGATGTGTGCAGCAGCTCAATCGCCTTCTCAAGGGCGTGTTAAGCAGAAACAGTCATAGATGTGCTCATCCCTGTGACATTTGAAGGATCAACCTTCCCACTCCAGTTCATTTCCCAGACTCAACCAGCAGGTGGTGCTGTCTTCTATTGTTTCCTCCTTTTGTTTGGCTTTACAGATTTATTTATTTTTTATTTATTTTTATTTTTTTATATGCAACCATCAGCTACAAACACCTCACTGTGGTTGAGTATTTAAAGCTGTGCAAGCTCCTACCTCTCTGTAAGGAGGAAACATCTGATCATTTAGATGAAACAGATGAGCTTGCTTTAGATTGTTAAGATATGCATGATTACAAGTTGTGAGCCACACACACTTTTCTCTCTGATCTCTCTGTGGTTTCCAGCCAGCGCATTATCAACTGTAATAGAGTCGGATCTTCACGCACAAATCCCTTTAATGTCATCCACAGAGCCCAGGGGAGACCACCCTCACTGGTAGCAGGGCGGTTGGAGCTAATTTCAACCGACACAATAGACTCATGTCTGTGGCTTGTAAGATCACATTATTACCTTTTGCGTGTGTGTCTGTGTTAAATCAAGACTGTCTGAGGGTTGACACTATGTAAAATTAGGATAATGCTTATTTTTAAGTTTCTTAAAGGCCAACCATTGTACAGTGAATCTTTTCTACAAACAAGGTTCCTGAAAAATCAGCGGTCAGATCAAAACCTCCGACAGACCATAAAATGTTCTCACCAGATAACGTCATATGCTCGAACGTGTTTGCTGGAAAAGATCAGGACGAGTTTTTTGCTCGAGCTGAGAGCCTTGTTTTATGTTGCAGCCATCCCAGGAATGATGTCATGTGTGGGAAGGTATTCCTCTCAGACACAACCTGTCTGCGACTCTCCGGGGGCCACAGTAACTCGAGCTGCCTTGAAAGTCTGGGAGCGAGCACCGGTCACTTTGCAGACAAGGGCGTTATTTATTTTTTCTGGAGGAGATTCAATACCTCCTCCTGCTGCTCCAAGGCACCATCCTGAACTCTGACACAAAGCACTTTCTTTTTCACCCCTCTCCAGAGACACACAAGAGGTTTGCGAGCCGAGTCGCGCAGGCTCTTTGGAAAGCTGAAGAAGTGGCAGGTTGTATAACATGATTAGTCATTGTTAATGTATATAATCACAGAGATTTGGGATACTAAAGCTCTTAAGAAGACTACAGGCTGTGTGTCTGTTAAGATGCTAAGCAGATATTGTGAGTGTTCCCATGCAACATTTCAACGTCATGAATGCTTTCTTCTACTCCAATCCACTTCAAAGTCATAATATTCATATGAAAGAAGCCTATTAAAATCATACATTGCTTGCTCTAAATTTTTTATGCGAAAACTGATTATGTGATCATTTGGGGTCCCGAATAACTGTGATCTATATACAGGCACAGATACACGACTTTGCCAAAGTTTTCAAACCTATTTACCTTTTTAATACATTGTCATTTTATAATCACATTGACATTTGAAGATAAAATAGTACATAACTGTGAGCTATTTAGTCAGAATGAGGTAATACTATGTAAAGACTTTTGCTGCAATTGTAATTATGTTCTTTATATGCATTACACATCTATACACTGTTAATTACTGCTGTGCTTATTCCTTTTTTCGAAGCTCAAGTTTTTTGTTTTCAAATTTGATGACTTTCTTAAAGCCTTGCAACAAACTCTGCTTAGTGGAGTTTGACTTTATCATTCTAAAATGGTCTAAAGCATCCCATCGTCATTCTGGCAGTAACTTTAGAGTTAGTGTCTACTTTAAGGTGAACCTCTGCCCAGGTCTAAAGCTGTTTACAGCATTTACCAGGTTTTCTTTCAGGGTAGTTTGCATTAACTTGTATTCATCTGTCTGTCCACTATCAGCTTCATTATCCCTGCTGAAGAAAAACATCCCTACGAAATAATACAGCCACCACCATGGAAGATGTTCAGTGTTTTTTGCTCCACATAAAATTTCTGGCGTGAATTGGGAATTCACGCCAGAAACTTGAAACTGTAGAGAGCATCTTCTTTGATTATTAACAAATGATTTTACCTGAGCTATGAATACCTGCACCTCCTCCAGAGCGACCAGGAACTTCTTAATAACAGGAACGTCTTAACTGCTTCTCATAGATGCTTTCTGTCACTTTAGGTGGATGGCCATGTTTGGGTAGGTTTATAGTTAGATAAAACTCAGTCTGAGCTCCAAGTGGAGCTTGGTACGTTGATTTATAATCTAAACCTAAACTTGCTTTAAATGTATCCACACCTTTGTTCCTAACCTGTTGGGTGTGTTTCTTGGTCTTCCTGGGGATGACTAGTCGTTAATGAAATCCAGCAAATAAAAGGCAGCTGTTTTTATAACAGGATTAAATTATACATTTATACTGAATGATTTTTTTATTTTTATAGATTTTTAATTTTGTTTTCTTTTTTAGAAGAAATTGTGATCGATTCATAATGCATGCCACAAATTTTAGATTTACATCTGAAAAAAAATTGTGTTTCACAGTAATGTATTTTTGTGTTGTTCTATTATGAAAAACAATGCCTCTAAAACATATAAAAGTTGGTTGTTACAACATATCATTTCAAAAAGTACTTCGGCAGGGAAATATATATTGCTCTCTCCAGCCAGTATGGGGGATATGGCAAAGAGAAAAGAGGCCGCATTTATTAAAATAGCCTGTTTAACATTACTAGCCATGTATTTAGCCCGCTCGCTCAGCTTCATGATCTGTAGCTGCTGGATGTATCTGTCTCAAGAGGTTGTTTGTTAATGGGTGAGCAATAATCCTACTCAGGAGCATGACTCAGCAAAGCAGCGGTGAACGCACATGGAGCGGACAGGACAAAACAAGCTGATCCTCACTGTGGTGATTATGGATCTAATTTTAACATTTTTTTTTGTACATCTGTAGATGATCAGCACAGCTTGCATAAATATGTAAGAAGGAAATGTCTAACTGACAGCAATGCAACAAATCCTCGCTTGATAACATTGAAACGCCGCAGCCTTCCTGGTTAGAGTGCTGCAATCGACTGGCTTAAAAGGTTCTGCGAATCAATACAAAGTTGTTTTGGGCACCAGCACTATTATATTATTGTCATCCTGAGAAATAGGCACTAGCTTAGGTGGCTTTTCTGACGGCCTGTTTTCCATTTTAACTCTAGTTGCAGGTTCTTTGATGCACGACAAAGATTAGAGTCAGCAGCTGTTTTGGAATATGTCTTAGGCATATTGTGTTAAGCAAATGCAAAAGCCCTAATTACCTTCGTTTCACCCTTTGCATTGAGATTTGGCGTTAATGCAACACATACAGCTGGCAAATTGAGTGAATAATACTTTGAGTCCTCACGAGAGCTACTCTGTGACTACTGAAGCAGCTAACTGTGCAGCCAAGGATGACACAGAGTTTGAAGTGGTCACACATTTACTCAACTCTCTCACTCTTTCTCTCTCTCTGTGTGTATTTGTCCCTCTGGCACATGTTCTTCCCAAGGTCAAACACTGCATTGCATAATAATGCAACAAAAATGAGATCACACATACACATGCATGCAGAAAGTAAACTGCGCTTAAGTAAAAAAAAAAAGAAACAACGAGCAGACTAAAAATAGCAGTACTTATTGCTGGGACCGTCAGACCACCACTCTTAAATTCACATCTCATAAGTCGAGCGTCAAGCATCAGATGCTGTCGAGAGTCTGTTTCCTGTACTGTGTGTGAGCTTTTAAGATATGCGTTACATGCTTAAGCGGACATAAGCATCCATGAAGGAACTCTGCGCTCTGGTGTTTCAAATTGACTTTTTCTTCTTTTCTCTATTCCCTCAGATGCCTCGGAAACAACTTATAGACGTCATGTGGTAAAGCAAGAGAACTCACCCATCTCATTTCACCTTTCTCTGCCTTTTGCTGTTATTTTACCCCCCCCCCCCTCCCTTTTTTCTATCATCCCCCGTCTTCTCCTCCACAACTTCTCTTGCATGGCCTCGGGGAGCTGTTAGCTGTCTGGATGCTGGCACTCTATTGTGAGCACTCATTGATTTCCCCTCTGCTCCCCACAGCCAGTCAGGCCAGCCAGCATGGGGCCTTCGCAGCCCGCGACCAACTGGTTGGCATACACGGAAATACAGAAGGAAACGCGGACAGAAAGATTGAGCAGAGACACTAACACAAAGGTAGCATCTATATAAAGCTGTCCAAGCTTTCCAGAGGGCAGCAGTCATATTATCTGTTTTTCTCTTCTCCCTTTTTTTGTCGCTCAGCTTCTCGTTCTTCTCACAGCCAGAGAAGATCAATGGTGTACTCAACCAGACTTCACTTGTCTTGTTTTAAAATAGTGTTCCCCTGCTTTTTCTCTGCAGGAGAGGATTCATTTACTGACCCGCAGTTCCTCAACATATCGAGAAAATGAACCCTTGTTTCACCTACAGATTCCGCCAATAAGCTATTTTCAAAACATTCAAATATCAGTATCTTTAAAATTGGATGATCAAGATGGGTGATTGACAGAGCACATTTAATCAACAAAATAAACAAAAAAGATGGGAACCAAATTACATTTACTTGGGTACACCTTGAAATATCTGGATACTCGGCCTGCAGTGAGTAACAGAACTGAATGTAAAACAAACATGTATTCACCAAAAATGAATGAAACACAAACCTATGTTAGAGTGAGGCTGTTTGTACAAATGGTTTATTGTTCTGTTATACTGAGTCATTCGGAGGAAGTGAAAAAAACAAAAAAACTATAAATTGTCACTGGAATTATGTAACCCTTTTCTGACTGAAAACATTACTAACTATTAAGTTGTAGCGTTGTAGTTTGATATTGCAGTGTAATTATTGGAGTTCTAATTGAGAGCAATTTATTTAGTATTTGTTTTTGTTGTCTTTTGAAATATATATGTTATTGTTATGGGTATAAATGTCCAAGTTTGACAAGTTTGCCTTGTTGTTTTTTGGAAAAGGAAAATGCAATACACTACTATGACTTTAGACCTTTTGTTTTGTAAAAACATAAAATTCCTTTTTAGCAAGATTACTGGCATGTTTTTTTTTTTTTTGCTAAACACATTGACATTCGTTGACACACCATTTTGTCATCTCATGATACATGGGGCTAAAATTTGTGATTGTGCATGAGAGCAACTCTGACGCACCAGCAGGAAATCTTGTGATGACCTTTGCTTCTCAGTCCTTTTATAAGAAAAGCCTTGTCATGCATTTGGATCTTTTGTTTAAACTTAATAGATCGGTAAATATCGTTGGCAAATCCAACTGTACTTTTGGGTCAGACAGTTCTCAGAGGATCAGAAGATTCTATCTAGAAATCAATGTTTTCATAAACTTCTGTTTTAATTGTTGTTGCTGGCTTGCTATTGAAATTAGTCATTCTTTCCTCTTGCAACAACAACAACAGAATGCCAGAACTCCATTTTCAATGGCACTCGTTAAATAAGAGCCCATTTATCAGATTTTGGCTAAATTCCACTAACTTTATTGGTTTTAAATCCTCATAATAGTTGTGCTTTATTTAATTGGTACTACTAGACCTGTTTGTACAGGCTTACTCCCTAAGGTCAGTGGTCATATAACAAATATTTGATGCAAACTTAAAGATTTTTTGAACAACTTTAATGTACTCTTTTTTTCCCATGTATGTGATACTTTATAGCATTCATGTTATTTTTTATTGAGAAGAATTATGTATGCTTTGAACTAATTCCAAGGTAAGTTTTAGCAAACTACATTCTCAATATTTCAGCTTGAAAGCCTTCAGTTTTTAAATAGGTAACAAGTTTTTTGTTTTAAAATTTTACCATCCTCATAAAAAAATGTTGAAATTACTTTAGATTTTTATTCCAATGGGGATTCATCTTCAGCCAAAATCTGCTGATGTCGCCAGATTCACTGTTCAGCTGAGCTCCTACATTCTACATATGTTGCATTAGATCGTTCCCGCTTCCCTAAACAATAAATCAGCTATTTATATATAATTACTGCTTAGGATCTGTCCTACGTGCCTCTCGGCAAGGCACTCAACTGTAAACTGCCTACCAATCTACGAATAGATGTGTGAATGTGTGCATGTTAGCGAGTGTGACTGGTTAAATATGGCTATGGTGTAAAGTGTGTCACTGTGATTGGAAAATCTGATTTTAATCTGCATTTTGAAGATGAAACTTACAGTTCAGAAATAATTTGATTACCAAGACAACCCTGCAGGTCCAACTAGAAACAGGGTACTAAGTCGTTCCTGGCAGTAGGACTTGTGTCATTGTTAAGGTCTTCAGTATCTGCAGACCTGTTTGTGGGCACAGCTGGATGGCCCAGTAAAGCACCATCACACCTCCGTGCGAATGAGAGAGCTGATGTCGGCACAACTGAAATCCTCCCTCATTCATGTAGCTACAAGAAATATCCATCACTGCCTCCGCTGCTTCAGTACAGAGAAGCAATGTCAGGGGCAGAAAGGTGGCAGAGAAATGAGGATCTTTGCGTGTTGAACACAGTAAAAGACAAGTTTGACTTAATTGTCGCTAATGTTTTAAAGCCTAAGTTGTGCTTTTTTTCTTCTTCTTTTGATCGACTAAAACACAATGTGGATTAACCTTGTCAAAGCATACTTTGATGTGCTCGCTTAGCATTTAAAATGCAGAAAACATGAAATTGTACACAGTTTCGAGCCGAAGCCATACACATTATAATCCATCCATCTTCTTGGCAGCCATTAGACTGAATTATTTGCACGTCATGCCATGGCAGAGAAAAGCTCAGCAACAAAGCATTTTTTTTCTTCCAGAAACGCTGGATGACCTGACCAGCTGCAGACCTTTGACACCCAAAGCATGCCCTGTTGCTTTTAGTTAGTACATAACAAAACCTTGATGGATGGACCAGAACGTGAGATTACACGACGAGACTGAAAGCTAAATGGAAAAGGGCAACAATAGATATGCAGTTTATAAGTCAGCAAAACTTTTTTTCAGCATCTAAAATATTACAATGGATCATCTGAGAAGAAAATATCCTAGACATACAAACCGGATTCCAAAAAAGTTGGGACACTCAACAAATTGAGAATAAAAACTGAATGCAATGATGTGGAAGTGACAACATGTAATATTTTATTCAGAATAGACCACAAATCACAGATCAAAAGTTTAAACTGAGAGAATGTATCATTGTAAGGGAAAAATATGTTAAACTTTCATGGCGTCAACAAATCCCAAAAAAGTTGGGAAAGAGCCATTTTTTACCAATGTGTGGCATCCCCCATTCTTCTTACAACACTCAACAGACATCTGGGGACAGAGGAGACCAGTTTCTCAAGTTTAGAAATAGGAATGATCTCCCATTCATGTCTAATACAGGCCTCTAACTGTTCAATCGTCTTGCGCCTTCTATGTCGCACCTTCCTCTTTATGATGCGCCAAATGTTCTCTATAGGAGAAAGATCTGAACTGAAGGCTGGCCATTTCAGTACCGGATCCTTCTCCTACGTAGCCATGATGTTGTGATTGCTGCAAAATGTGGTATGGCATTATCTTGTTGAAAAATGCAGGGTCTTCCCTGAAAGAGATGACTTCTAGATGGGAGCATATGTTGTTCTAGAACATGAACATAGTTCTCTGCATTTCCAGACATGCAAGCTGTGCATGCCAAAAGCACTTATGCAACCCCATACCATCAGTGATGCAGACTTCTGAACCGAGCGTTGATAACAACTTGGGTTATCCTTGTCCTCTCTGGTCCGGATAACATGGAGTCTCAGTGTTCCATATAGAACTTCAAATCCTGACTCATCTGACCACAGAACAGTCTCCATTTTGCCACACTCCATTTTAAAAGACCCCTGGCCCAGTGCAAACGTCTGAGCTTGTGGAGCTTGCATAGAAATGGCTTCCTCTTTGCACTGTAGAGTTTCAGCTGGCAACGGCAGATGGCACGGTGGATTGTGTTCACTGACAATGCTTTCTGGAAGTATTCCTGAGCCCATTCTGTTATTTCCTTGACAGTGGCATTCCTGTTTGAGCATCACGAGCATCTAGTAGAGTTTTACAGCCTTGACCCTTACGCAAAGCAATTGTTCCAGATTCTCTGAATCTTTTAATGATGTTATGCACGGTTGATGATGATAACTTAAAAGTCTTTGCTATTTTACGCTGGTTAACACAATTCTGGTATTGCTGCACTATCTTTCCGTGCAACAATGGTAGAATTGGTGATCCTCTTACCATCTTGGCTTCAGAGACACTCTGACACTCTGATAAGCTCTTTTTATACCCAATTATGTTGTCAGTTGACCTAATTAGTATTAATAGGTCTTCCAGCTGTTCGTTATATGCTCAATTTCCTTTTTCCAGCCACTTATTGCAACTTGTCCCAACTTTTTTGGGATTTGTTGACATGGTGAAATTTTGAATCAACATGTTTTTACTTTAAATTGTTACATTTACTCAGATTAAATTTGATCTGTCATCCATGTTGTATTACGAATAAAATAATAACATTTGCCATCTCCACATCATTGCATTCAGTTTGTATTCACAATTTGTTTAGTGTCCCAAATTTTTTGTAATCCAGTTTGTATTTAGGATTTGCCCAATGTGACCATGCTGTTACTACCACAACACTTTAGGTGAAAACATTCATGAACTCGACAGGAGCAGCGCTTCATATGGGTGGCATCCTGTCAGGGGTGGCAGTAGTCCTCAAAATAAAAAAGGTTACAGGGGCTGTCTTTGGGGAGCAGTTTATACACAGTATTTACAGCGTAGGAAAATAAATAATGTTTTATTTCATTATGGGCTAAGAAATAGATTAGAAAGGCAAAGAAAATTGGGTTTAAAATTACATCCTGTTGTGAAAAAAACCAAAAGATGCTAAATCTCAAAATTTAGATGAATAAACGAAATATCAGGTCAGTTAGAAGTTTGATTGTGTTTTTAGGCCTTGGCAAATAAAGACCAAACTATTCAACGGTAATTTCTGATCTTTTTGTCTCTTCGATATTGGTAAAATCTTGCTCAACTAAAGAGAGGTGAGGCTTGCAGAGGATGACTTCATTAGAGTAGAACCACCAACAGCCAAAGGGTGTGAAGACACTGACCTGTGTGAGTAGGGGGGTCATCTTCAAAGCCCAGTTATGGGTAAAAAATTATTTAAAAAAATACTCCAAAAAAACAAAACAAAAAAAACAGAGACTCTCAGAAATAGCCGGTGACATTGACCCCACACCTAATTTCCATTTTGGAAATGAGAGCCTGCAGAAACAGCTGATGTTGCTGGTTGCATTTGTCCCCCTGCATCAGTGTGCATGGCTGCATTGACCAGAGGGCTGGGGTGTCCTTGAGGACACATTGATACAGACCCACCTCCTCCTCCTCCTTTTACTGCTGATAGCCTGTTCAGGCCATCCACTGCATCAGTGTCAGGATCCCTGCAGGCAGGAAGCTGAAAGGATAGCAGCCACTTCCTTCCCATCAAACGAGAGGGATCCGAGCCAAGAACCACTAAGGAATCTGACCCTTGGACTTCTGACACACACACGCAGCGACGAGAAGTCGTAAACCGAGTACAGTAATCGTTGGTCGCATTTTATTTTATTTTATTGGTGATCTTTAATCCAAAAGTTTTAGCAGAAGGAAACAAGGCGTGAGCCTGCTGCGGACTGTACTTGCAACACCACAGTTTCCTGTTTGTTTCCTTTATATAGTACATGCGGTGTGAAAATTCTGTCAACAGACTGATTTGTTTATGTTTTTTTTATCATTATTATTATTGTACCCGCACACGTGCGCACGCAAACAGAAATCGCGCGTGCAGACACCGCGTGGAGGGAGCGTGATTCCGTCTGACGCGGTCCAGGCTGCGCGGCCCTCCCTGTGGGGCAGTTCAGCCTCGCCTGACTGGGAACACAGGGGAAGTGAAGAGATTGCGTGCAAACGTGCGTGCGTGCGTGCGCGCGCGTGTGTGTGTGTGGCTGCGCGCCGGGAGGACAGACATTGTTCCTTGACGTCAGCGATCAGCCCAGCCTGCCGCGGCTCTCAAACACGTCTTTGTTATTCCGAGGCTTCCACGGGAGGACGGCCGCCGGCAAAACACGGACACAGACGGACGGAGCTACCGGAGCGGACTCTGCTTTGACAACAGATGGTGAAACAGACTTTATTTTTAGAGCATCCTTTGTTTTACAGATTCAGTGTATAAAATACTTTACCGCACACACTGTTGTAAGTGAGATATTTTATTAAAAAGAAAAAAAACAAACTAACATTTTGAAATCTTGTTAAGTGTAATGCAACATTTTAACGACTACAATAACAATAAATAAGTACATTAAGAAATTAAAGCGACAAGAAACACATTTAAATTCATGTAAACATATATTAAAAGTAATAAACATGAAATAACGATCCTTTTCAAATTAATATTTAGGTACGAATAAGAAGGTACAATAAAATGTGTAGTTTACCAATAGCACACTCCCTTCTTGTACTTCTTCATCTACTGCTGCTCCTTTTAATTATACCAATAGTACACATTGACATTGCATTGACTGATACATTGTTTTTACTCTGTTACGTTTTTGAAGCCATGTCTAAAGTAAAAGTAACAATACCTGAATGAAATAATGACGATTTTCACAATAATATTTAGGTAAGAAAATCACAGGCACAGTAAAAACCATACTTTAAATATTACCCCATTGACTTTCTTCTTCTTCCTCTTCTTCTACTACTATGAGAACATAAAATGATAGTAAAAATAGGATAAGTTGATTTTGTGTGGATTTTCACATTGTTGTTACGTTTTTGCACTCATCTCCAAAGTAAAAGTACTCCAAAGTACTTTTACTTTTCATTTCAATAGATAAACACTGGGTTTAAAATAAACATGCAAACCTGTAAACCAGTGGTACAAAACACAATGAAACACGAACATTTATTACATTTAAACAATAGGGGAAAGCAATAAATAAATGTATTTGCAGCAAAAACACGTGACGTAATAAATCAGGCTAATGAGAGCTACTGCGGAGGTATTGCTGTTGCGCCCCCCACCCCGCCTCTCTACTCCATGTGTCCTTCCGCAGGAAATCTAGGCCGCGTTTTGCGCGCCTCCGTCGCGCACGGCTCTCTCTGGTAACTGAATAGCCAGTGTAATCTGACACTTCAACTTGCCGAGCGCTACGGTAGTTGATTCAGTCAGTCAGTCAGTCAGTCACCGACTCTCTCTCTCGCTCTCTCTCTCACGTCGTCTTTGTGAAGCGAAGCGAAAGGAGCGAAGCGCCGTAAAAAGAAAACACGCGGAGGAACAATACGGCTCAGCTTGACTGAGAAAGTAAGTTTCTTATGCTTTTTTTTTGCCTGGCTAGTATAATTATTATTTCCGAGCCCCGGTACATTATTATTGCACAGCGAAGGTTTGAATGCCGGCTGCCTCCCGCTGGACAGACAATAGGCTGACCTCCTGGAAACCTTTCCCCAGCCTCTGGTGAACCGGCGGCCGATCGAGAAGCGCTTCTTTCTCCCTTGTAATGTAAACACTCGAGTCGCGACGTTTATTGCGACTGTTTTTTTGTGCTTTCAAAACAAACAAGCAAGCAAAAACACTGAGTGCATTCTGACATCGCTGTATGAATATGTTTTGGGGGCGATTATGCTGCAGGTTTGTGTTTCTCTATGGCTGGATCAGCTGATGGCTCGTTGTTTGAATGTATGTCACTCAGCTGAACGGCGTCTCTGTCTGGGCTTGTTGACTCCCATCAAGTCTATTATCGGCTACCTGTTGTAATGCAATTAGCTGGCATGTCCAAGTGTTACTCTCCTCTGAGTGTATGCGTGGTTGTTGTATAACACACGCAGCAGCAGCTTCTGGGAAATTTGCTTGCATGGAACTGCTGTTTTCAGGAGATCAGTGGCTTCAACTGGGAGGTCAAGTGGGTCATCTAAGATTTAATCTTTTGGAGAATTTATTAAACGCATATATATTTTTTTTAATATCATATTATTAGTCTATTTACAGTAGCATGAATATGTGAGTTCAAACAGTGACCAGATGGCCATAAAGCCGGTGCCCACTCTGATATCTTGCAGTGCACACCCACCGGTGAGCATTCTCTACAGACTGGTCTCTGCATCCTGTTTGCTATGCACTAAAACCCCCAAATCAGTATCTGCGTTGGTAACCAGCAGTGCCTCATTTGGTCTCGGCCTGCAGCCCTGTGTCTCAAGTCTGGCAGACCCTCCCCGTTAAATTCCTGCCGTCTGGATGTGAGGCCAGCCAGGGCAAAGCTCTGCACAGAGAGAGAGAGACAGAGGGGGAGAGAGGGAGCTCAGGATGGGAGGAGGGATAGTAGAGAAGAGAGGAGGAAGAAGAAGAGGAGGAGGTGTAGGAGGAGACTGCTGCTCTCCCATTACCCTGCACCCTGCCACAGGACAGCTGAAGTTTAGTGAGGGTGATGCACAGCTTGTATTCTTAGCCTGAATCCCATTTCCTCGAGTTAGCCGTAATACCTTTGCAACAAAAATAAAAGCAACAGCCAAAAAATAGCAGGGAAACATCTACAGAGGAGATTAATACTCTAAACTTGGCCGGGCCGTTTCATAACTAGTTGGAGCACATTTACGATTGCATTCAAATGATTTTTCTGGTTCCTTAAGATGATTTCTGTGGTGACAATTTCAATATATAATATAAACGAACCAAATTGAATAGAACAGGCGTTTATCATTCCTGCAGAGGACAGCGACATACATCAGTTGTGGTAATAGTTTTTTAGTACAACATTTATTACCAAATGCAATCTATGTATTAAAAAGATATACTTAAATGTATGGGTTTGTTTGTCAAGTTGAACCAGTGTAAAAACACAAATATACTCTGTGATATGCATGTGGAAAAACAGATTTTTAGTAACTTTGTCTAAAGGGGCGTAAGTTGTTACTCTTGCTAAAAGTGCTTGTTTAAAATGTGCAAAAACAATTTCCATTAAAGAAATTCTTTAAATCGTTTCAAAGAGATCCCATAAGATACAAGGACAGTTTGTCTGCTTGAAGCACAGAGTAATACACTCTGCACGTATTGCTGCTCGCTGCCACTCAGCTGGCTAAATGAAGGCTAATACGGCTTCCCGTGGCTTAATGAAAGACCAATTTGGCTGCTGGGAAACAGTTCCAGTCCAGAAGAAAACATCCTCATTACTGGCAGGAAACAACAACAAAAAAAACTCTGACCACTCTTATTAAACTGACGTCCATCCATCACTATGTGAAACTATTAGCTAGTTCTTTCGCAAACACTTGAATACCAGGATCTGATTTAGTAGATTCTATGTTGAATGTATCATAGTAAACATCGTTGTTATACATAATTAATAACCTAAATCCATATTTTATTTCAGTCGCTGTATTAATAATTGTTGCTGTGTAGTTTAAAATAAAAGCTGTTTTCTGTTGGGGTTTTTTCAAATTTTTGCCATTATTACTCTAGTATACCATGGGAATCCCATATCAGCCTATGCTGATTTACTACGCATACAGGGATATATTCATCTTAGAGAGCAATGTTCTTATTTTGACCTCGATTTTAAGATTTAATCATGAAGCAATCGTAATTTTAGCTCTTTTTTTTTTTTTACATCTGTCTCCGCTGTTTCCTTCTCGCACAACTTAGATTGCATTTCCTCAGTTCCACATTTTTACATGGCATTTTATTGTAATTTTGTAATAATCAGTTCTTAATTTAATATGCCATTATTCTTGTTCCGATGGTAGCAAAGCACCTTGTTTTCTTTATGACTGTGTAGAAAGTGATCTATAAGTAAAATCAGATTGGTAATGGATCCATATTAAATCCATTTTTCCCTTTGGTATGTTTCTTGTGAAAATGTATGTAATCTATTCTAGATTTTTATGGCTTAACTATAATGATTAATATAATGATTATATATATTGGAAGCACATTATTGTGGTGATCATGCCTTTAAACATATCTGTAAAACAGAAACAAAATATTTCTGTTACAGTGGGTCTGGAAGCGTAGCTCCTGCTCTTTTGCTCCCAAGTGCAAACCTGACAAATCTCTTTTCTTAGGAGCTTCAAAATTACAACCCTCAACCCTGATCCACAAAAATAAACGGGATTCCGTTCCCCGTAGAAAGGCTCTCAAAGACGGAGGGACACTCAAAATGAGTTAACTTACATTGTTACAGTGAGTGCTCTACATGCATTTTCAAATTGCAGGTCTTGTTGTCCTTATTTCGAAAATGTGTCTGAAAAAGCTTCCAGCAGATCACAAATTAGACTCCGATGCTGATCCCAGACTTGGATCTGCCTTTGTATTCATTGCAAAAGTGTTGCGTTGGATTGCAGGTGTTCACGTTGGTACGTCCACTCCCTCATTGTGTCTGTCTAAGAAAGTGTGTAAACATGCTTAGAACCAGCGCACACCCTCCAGTGTCTCCTTCCTCTGTAATTTAAATTGGTGATGTAATGAAATTGTTTTAGCAGCAACTCTTGTCACCACATTAATTAGTGCTGCTGTTCAATCCCCCCCCCCCCCCCCC
>JAVLVB010000824.1:2442239-2467608 GCA_032876305.1 Orestias chungarensis
ATCACTGCAAGCAGCCAGGCAGGCAGCGAGACAAGACAGAGAAGCATCTGATTTAGTAAACAGACTAAAGGCTCCTCTAGACTCACTCCGAATCAAATTTGGAGGTTTTCGAAAGCTCGGAAGACGGGAGCAAATAATACAAGCAGGCCTCTGTGAGGCTGGATTATCTGGCTCACCAGAGTACGAGACTATAGACAGGTCACTCTGGAAATCCGGCGGCAAAATGATCACATCTTTTACACGTTTGGTCCTTTTCCATGGCTGGATATATATGAAAAGAAAAAAAAGTAATGCAGTGTTGAGTTTCTACACTTTATTTCCTATTACATTATGTTGCAACAGAAAATGGCTTTTTTATTTTTGATTTGGAGGGAGAAAAATTAATGAATCGCCTCAAAACAACTCGCCGACTCATGGCTAGTTTTTTTAAGTTGCCCAAAAAAAAATCTTGAGTTTCTTACATCAGGGTCCTTCTTAAATGTAAAAACAAACCTGAAAGTCTATTCATGCAATAAAATGTTGTATGTAGTAGGAGAGAAATATACAGATAAAAAAATATGAAAGATTACAGCATATGTATTCTTTGCCAGACAAATTATAGGTCATCAAAAAAATTTCTTGTTTTTTTCCCCTTTCTTAAAATATAACCAGGGAACCAAATCACAACAAAAATGTATACAGGAAGATTTAAAAATGAAAAACAGTGGTGTCTAAATTAATATTTGAGAGATTGATACTCTGGATTATAGTATGTGTTAAATTTGGTCTTTTACCCATTGTAAACATGCAGGAGTCTTAAGATAGAACTTCTAGAACTGGTCCATATTTATTATTTTTATTTATTTTAGAAGCAGTGTCACATACGTATTACATGTCAGAGAACTGTCGGTGTTACACAGCTCGCCGGTAAAACACATTTCTCAAAACAAAAACTTAAGCTGTCTTTTGCATTTAGCACGATTAGCATTACTAACGACAGTCTCTGCAGCCTGGATGAACAGCTTAGACTCCTGCAGTAGAGAAAAAAAATCAAACAAAGTTTGTCAAAACAGTTTGCAAAAATTGTGACAAGCCATTGTTTAAATAAACTCTATATTGTGGGATAATCCAGGTCTAGCTGTTTTTGTCACACTGCCGAAATGGAAGCCAACATCTTTTGTTAATTTATATAAAATAGCTAAATAGCAAAAAATGTTCTTCTGTGAAACTATTAGCAACCCCAGACAGAGATAAAAACCCAACAGAACCACAAGCTGCAGCTAAGTATGAGAAAGATAAAGGCTTGTTTGGAATCGTACATTAATCCCCTCACCCAACAAGCAGACAAATAAGCAGCATATCACTAAATATTTAAGGTTAGAAAAGATGTTAGACAAACAACTCCGTTTGCTGACAGTTTCGGCACATATATCACCTGCACGTCCGCTCCCGGTGCACAGAGGCACTAAGGCAGCCAGCGCACCCCAAACTCTTCGTTTAAGCCCTCCGTGAGGCGACGAGGTAATTTGCATTCAAAGAAAACAACTAATTGCACACGTTGCAGTAATTAGCTTTTTGTTACTCAGCAGTTCACAGAAGTCACACGGGGCCCTCGCTGCGCCCTGCCGCCTGCTGAACCCGCAAAAAGCCCACAGATAACTAATCGATGTTTTGACAGTATGACATTTTATCCGTCTGTTTTAGACGTTGAGGAGCGCCGTGAAAATACTTACACATTTTTGTTTTGCTTGACACAGATTCTTAAAATCTGGTGTCTTGCATTTTGCTTGAACCCGCTCAGACTTTGCGTTTGTCTCTGTTTTTATCTGAAGTTTGACTTTGTTTTTGTTTGAATATGATCTTTTAGGTTTTTATCTTTTAACTTTTTTGTTTAAATTGTTGTGTTATGAGCTTGTTCACTTTTGTCCAACCATGACATTTTTTCTCAAACATAATAAGTCTGCAGTTAAGCTCTTTCAGTTAAAATCTGGAAATCGTAGTTCAACTAATACTCTAAACATGTCGAAGCCAGCAGATAAGTCAAAATAAGTCATTCCAGCCAACCGACTATGATGACATCAGCTTTGTACAGGAAGCCAAATGGACCAACATGAGATGTTGGGATAAAAAAAACAAAAAACAAAAAAAAACAGCTGGATTTCCTCCACTGTTTCTGCTTGTGGCTCAGGCAGGACTGGTTTGAACTCGTAAGGCGGTGGGAGGAGGGCGGGAGAGTCATTGTGAATGACACTGAGTCCCTTAGAAAGGCATTTAACCTCATGGAGTGATGGGCTGCATTGTTTGGCCACATACTGTAGAGGAGTCCCAGTGGTGCTGAGTGGGGTGCTGCTGCTGCTGCTAAAGCCCGCCGTGTGGAAGCAGATTACGCCAGCTGTAAAGTCAGGAGCGTGTCTCAACTATGACTGCATCGCAGTAACATGGCGTTGCCTTGAAATTAGCGTGCCGTCAGTTGTCGCCATTTGACAGAGACAAAACATTAAATCTGATCCCAGAGATAAACCGCCTCAACCTTGATGGATGCCAACATCAGAGAAACGACTCCGTTTAAGGGTTTTTATTTTTCCAAAATAAACAAGAACATAGAGTGCTTGATATTCTGCACATTTAGCTTCAGTGTAAGTCTTTCGAGTAAGTCGAGCAGCCTTCTACACATAGAGGCTGAAGTTGTTGCCCGTTCTTTGTGTTGTTTGCACACAATCTTTGTTGGATTGAATGAAGAAGCATGTGCTTGCAGCAGAATCTCAATTGGATTTAGGTCACTCGTTTTGACTGAGCCATTCTAACACATATTTCAATTTAAACCAGTTTTGTTTTGCATCTAGCAGGTCTTTTTCTAGAATTGGCCCCTATTTAGCTTTGTTCATCTTTCCATGAACTCAGTCCAGCTTCTCCGTCTTGTTGGATCCCATTCATAGCTTTATTCAAACCGAAACAAGGATACTTATGACTTTTTGTCTTTCCTCTGGAATCTTTGCAGCTCCTCCAAAGTTGCCCCTTTTTCTTATCAGTTCTCTGTGAAATGTTTTAAGCGTTGTGTTTTATTTATGTTTTTCTTATCATGCATTATTTTTTTCCACGTCACTTTTGTCACCTAGTTGCCTGCAGCCGTTACAGTTTCAAGATTTATTTCTGCTTCCGATCCGCCTAGAAGCAAGTAGTCCAGAGCCTTACAACGTATTTGACTCTTCAAAAGCTTTTAGGTACACTCACCATCTAGTTATTTTATTTGGGATCCTAACCACCAACGTTTAGTTCTGTAGGTTTCAATTCCAAGACAAACATAAAATCTTTTACAAGGAAAAAGTCCACTTGCTTTAGGTTCTGTGTATTTTTTATCAGATGTCGTCCACTTTTAGCAGCATGCAGTACTAGGATTGTTTTTTGAATATTATTAGAAGAAACAAACCCTACCTTTTTAATCCAAAACTGGTTTTAGGAGGTACAAAACAGACAGCATATATATCTGAAGTTACAGGTTGGCGACCTGTGGTTTAGCACACAAAACCCTAATAGAATACCTTGACGCTTGTGGTTCCAGCGTGCATATATGGAAAAGTTCGGTAAGCATGTACAGTTTTGCAGAACACTCTGAGAGCACAGGCAAGGGCAGAGTAAGGTTTCGGGCCCACCCTGTCTCTGTCTCCTGTATGTTTGTTCTTTGATGACAAATTCAGGGAATGTCACAATAGCCACGTCCTGTTCTCCGCCTCTCCGGCGAGAGACCGGAGTCCTTGAATCATAACTTACACTCGGCCTCAGTGGGAACAGTTTGAGAGGCATAAAAAAACACACAGGAGGAACAAAATGTTCCCTCTATCTTTCCGGTGGCCCACCGGATCCGCCTGCACTCAGGACTTTTGGCCATCATAAGGAATTACCCTCTGCTTTTTTTACATTGATTACTGTTAATGAGATCTGCATCTGCGGGTGTAAAAGGGAGAGAAGAGGGTCTCGTCCGAAAAAAACAATATTATGTGTCTGAGTGAGTGGCGTTGGCGTGTGTCTGTTTGGCTTGTAAATCCTGCTTAAGCTAAACAAACTCATTGTCATCATCCTCCAACTGCGTGCTGTGTGTATGTGTGAGTTTTGTTTGTGCATCGCCTCTTTCTCCTTTCTCCTCTTTCCCCCCTGTTTCTTTCTTTGAATTGTAAGTACATTCACTAATTGGTCCCTGCTCACGCTGGGTTAGTGGGTTTACTGTTTTGTCTGTATTTGCCTTTTCTCTTTAGTTACAGATGGATTCCTGCAAGCCGCTGCAGCCTCTTCCAAGAGGCACTCACACCTTAGACAGCATCCTACATGGCTCTGTTCGTCAGACAGCTATGCAGGACTGACTTCCTGCCTCTCTCTCCTGCAGCTAACCTACCAGTCTGGCAAAAAACAACAAAAAAAACTACACCTGCAGGATTAAATCAAAAACCTGCTTTGAAGCAGCACCAGCTAAACAACTTTATGGAGTTATTTTTTAATTATAAAGAATTTGAATTGGGTTCTACTACCCTATTCACAGCATTTTGACAAATCTTTCTAGCTTAAGAATTATAATAAACCACTTTTTTTTAACAGTGCTCTTGCAATAGAGTTTGTGGTATAAACACTCCCGTGTCTAATTCGGCAGGAGAGGACGATGATGCAAATTTTTCTGCTGGGGAATGCGTGGGGGTTTATAAGGATGGCTGATATTCTGTGAAGGCGGTCAAATTGTCTCCAACTTGCCCTCAGGGGAGACATGAGTCTTCGCTTTCTGACAAAGTAAATTAACTAGGATTTACAAATGGTAATTACTCTGTTCCTCCTGCAACAGTTTTGAGATTTGAAAATGCAATTTTTAGTCTCACATGATATTTGCCATTGCATTAAGAAGGTTTTGGGTTCGAATCCCAACCTTGTGTGTTTCCTCCAGCTTCCTCTGCACGACTGGCGACCTGTGCAGGGTGTCCACTGCCTCTCACTTAATGACCGCTCAAGATAGAGGCTAGGTATAGACAATGGAAGGATCTTACAACAGCAAACATCAATGATTTGGTTAGGATGTCTTGTAAAGTCTAAGAAAAAGAATATGTAGTTCACAAGCTGTTTTTTTTCACAACCTAATACATGGACATTGGTATTAGCTGTATTGGTCTGTATGTAAAACTAGGCCGATATTAACATCTGATATTTCATTTCTGTAATAATATCATTAATATTATCACTTGTGTACTGGTAAAAACTGGTTATCAGCTACAAAAGCAGTATTAATATGGATACCGGCCCACATTTTCATATCTGTGCATAAACAGTGTGAAGCATAGTGTTGGGTTCTTAATACTGTGGTGAGGCATTTGTACAGCATGAACATCAGCTGATCAGTGATAATGGAAGGAGCTTAAATGCAGAATGATTTGGAAAATAACCTGTTCAGGGCTGCTAACAATTTGAGATGTTGGCTGGAGTTCGAGCCAAAACATGCAGCCGACGAGATGTTAGAGTGGTTGAGGTGTAAGTGTATCGACGCTTCCAGTCCAAATCCAGATCTAAATCCAGCGTATACATTGGTAGGGGGAAAAAAAACCCAAAACTATCTCCTTTTGCTTCTTGTCAACTAGCTGCTACATTCTTGTAGTCTACTACTTAAAATCTCCCGAAAATACTTTGAAGTTTGGGGTTGGAACGTGTCAAAACGTGAATAATCCGAAAAGGGTTTTGGACCTTGTAGTCTTGGAAAGCAGGGAGAAGGATACTAGCTGTTGATATTGCCTCGTCCAGTCACAGTTGTTATGGGGAGCCTCTTAAATCATATTGGCATATAATCATAAGCCTCACTGCCTTAGTAAGACTATTTTTCTTTCCAGTTTTCTCTTTTTCAGTGGCAGAAAAATGTGTGTTACTGTGTGTGGTGTGTTTGCCCACTCTGTGCTCTCCCCTCTGTTTCGACACCGGCAACTTAGCCAGCCGCTTTCCCGGGGTTCTAAGGACCACCATTGCTTACATTTCCCTGCCTGGGTGGCTCAGATAAAGGGGCATGTTTAAACCTCTGCATGGATACACCAATCGTAAGAAAATATTTAAAAAAAAAGAAAAGAAAAGGAAAGACAGGCTGATGGGCAACGGAGGTGACTTTGAAATAGATGAGGAAGCAAGAGTGTGAAAGAAAAGAAATAAAGACTCAATTAATAAACGGTAAAAACTCAAATTCATATATGTTTGAATGCTGCCAGTGTTGCCACATACACCTCGCTTTATTTGCAGCACAACACGGATAACCCTGCTCTCTGCAGCAGGGGCGGCGTGTTACACTGTTATTTGTTTCTCTTTTTCTAACCTACCACCGTCCTTCCTTCCTAGCAGTACAAAAAACACATTGCAATCCGTTGTTTATCATATCAGTAATGAGAGCGGGGTAATCGTATATTTTCCGGAGACAGCGATGATACAAAGCTTGGCGCTTGCCAGGGATCAGCCCTCTCTAAACAATGTTTATCATTGTCTCCCAAGGCTGTTTAATTATCTGGCAAATATTATTGACAAACCAACAACGCTCCCCCTGTATCTACAACATTCTCGGTTGCTATTCACAAAATCCATCCGCCTGATTGTGCTAGCAAATAACATCAAGTGGAGTGATGAATTATGAGGGGTGATTAAGAAACGTAGGGCGAGGTCGATCCAGATCTAATCAGCTCCTTCATTCAAATCAACTCTCTTCATTGTCGTAATGACAGAAGAAGGATAATCTGTCTAACTCTATTCTAAATATTTCTGAGGCTCCCTAGTCAAAACTGTAAACACATCAACTATTTAGATAGCTTACAAGCTTTCTGGGATTCTTTGAATTTTTTATATTTTATGAAGTTAACTGTTTTCACTCTGCACGTTCATGGCCCAAGATGCAGGAAGGTTGACCGTAAATATTTTTGGTTACATTTATAGTTTGGGACAAAATTTTAAGTTGTCAATGATGTAGCAAAACACTCTTCTGATTCAGTCTTAATTTTACAAATTCCGACACTGATAAGGACATTTTTCAAATCCAAGCTAAATTTTATGTAATCCCATTTAGATTAACCTGTGTGGATGAAAATTAAGTAGAGCACTCAAATCTATCCAACCCTGATTGTTTGTAAGCATACACATTGATTGAATTATTATTATATTTCATGGTTGTGAAAGCATAGCATTGCTGAATTCTCCCTTCGTTTTATCTCCAGAACCCTCTGTGGTACGCATTGTCTCGTGTGAAACAGGAAGCGACGTTCTGTTGTTACTCCAACCGCGACTCATTACTCCAGATCACGGCTAGCAGCTACTGTTATTACTCTCCTCTAATGCATCGCTTCCACAGTCATACGACCTTTACATGTCGGCTCCTGCTGAGTGGAAGCTGAATGGCGTGTGTTGACATTGTTAAAGCCCCACGTGAGGAGATCGTACACTTAGTGTCTCAGGTGAGGGGCATTATGGGATGGATGGCGGGGTCAGCTTGCCGTTCCGCATAAAGCCTCACCCTGTAGTCCTAAAGGCTGTTACTCAATAAAAGAAGTAAGTGTCTGCTTTAAGCAAGTCTGTGCTGGTTAGCAACAAGAACAGAAACCGATATTAGACTCTGAAGTATGAATTATCACCTGGGAGCATGTTACCTATACATGCACACAAACATACATGCCTCTTTGTGTGTGTCGTGTCTGCAACTACGTCACACTGATAATCAAGTTAAAACATTGTCTTACAAGAGAGGACAGGGTGCCTCATTGATGTTGGCATGAAATCAGCATTGCTGTGCTGTGTGTGTTTATGTGAAACATGCATGCATGTGTGCGCGTGTGTGCATGTGAGAGAGAGGGACGTGGGGGCAAGAAAAGCAGCGGTTGCCGGTCGCTTGGGGTGAGGTCCTGGCCTGATTTTCTCAGGAATTCCTTTGTTTTTGGAGCCAGAATGGTGGAAACCGAATCTGCGTAGCCTCGGGGCCTCCACAGCTCGAGAAGTCCCCCGCTCACATCATTCTGACGCCATCGTTGATGGCTTTAAGGGGCAGCTCTGCTTTCAAAGCTCAGCACAGCAACCGTGCTTTTCAGCTTCCAGAGGGAGGTGACTGTACCCTGAGCTGATATTACTGAAACATCTCTGTTCTACACGTCAAATGGTAATTCTTATGTTAGGAACACACTAATCATGTCTTTCCATGCCAATTCCAGTTTCCAATTCCAAATTTTTTTTTACACAAAAACCACATAAAGGAGAGAAGATGGTATGCAGGTTATTTGATACTGGGAGTAACTTTCAATCAAAGAGAAAAAACAAGAATTGCTATATTATATCCCTATGTGTAACCTTTATCTGATCATTTTAAACCCAGAAACGTGCGTCTAAGTCTATAGTCCTTCTTCAGACATTTAGAAGGTAAAAGTTTTCAGAGTTTTTACTGCTGATTTATCAACAATCTAATTTTTCTATATTTGACCTGAAGAAAATTTGGCCCGATTAAAACTGTGGACGATAGTTTAGAGCATATTTAAGTTTTATAAACATGCTTTGGAGTAGGAAAAACTATTTAATGGATATATTTTCTAGCGTAACTGTTCTTCTTTGTAAAAAGAATCATATTTTTATCAGGTTCCAAAAGTACTGAAAGGGTAAATACAGCAGCTGAAAAGTTGTCAGCGTCTCGTTTGAGGTGTAAATCTCACCTCCCAATCTCGGCTTGTTAGAGCTGATAAACTGTGGGCTGATGGTGTTTAAGTTGTGCAGAGACACATCCATTTATCTTGTGCGCAAGTTTTCCATTTTCAGATCCCTGTCTGCTGGCCTGTCGCTTTAACTGACAAACTTCCACCACAGAGCAGAGGGTTTCCCTCTCATTTGAAAAGGGGCTCGTGTTGAGCGAGAAAGTGTGAAGCGTGCAGGAGGGGGTTGAACAGGCCTGGTTGCCGGGCCTCTTTTGAACTAGGGCTCATTCTTCCCTGGCCCCCTGGAACCTTGTGTGGGAGCGCTTGAGAGAAGAGAGGGGAGGAGGCTTGGATGTCCAATCACGTGAGCGGTAATGGTGCTCATGCCGTTTCTTTTCAGGCTGTCACCATAAATCTGTTTGACTTGTCACTTTTGAAATCATTACGAGGGCTAAAAGCCCCTCTATTGGATTGTGGCTGATATGTAGGAGGGGTGGGTGGGGGCTGGTGCGGCAGCAGCAGGTTTCCTTTGTGCCTTCTTGACGATAATGATAATAAAGTTTGTTTCTGGCCATCCTGCTGTGAGGCTATAATTAGCTCTCTTCCTTTCTATCCTCATCAGGAGTTCTAGTTCCTCCGAGTGGAAGCAAAGCATGATAATTGGAATGATCAACTAGTTTTTTTCTCGGCCTCTGACTTATACTGGTTAGTGTATGACTGTAAGTAAAGACTGCCATAGACTCTATGGTATCAAGACATGAACTCAAAGATAAAAGAAACAATATGATGGAGAGTTTTTGAGATTGTGAAGCCGTGCCCCTGTATGTCTTAATACCAATAACTGCTTCTATTTTTCCTTTAGTGCATTTTAGTATGGGGTCCTCCATTTCTCCTCCCAAGTCAGTCAGAGTGACAGGGAGTGCTTGAGATATGTCTAAACCTGTCGTGTCACTTTCTGACCCAACTAGTCGCTGAATGACAGAAACATGACAGAGCAGATCTCATTCCAGCGTCTGTAGGATGTGATGTCTGAATTCTGTTTTCCAGCCCCCTCCCACCCTGGTCTTCCCTGCTTGGCTCTGCTTGCACTTCCCTCCTTCTTTCTCTGTTTGTTGAATGCAATCCATCTACTTCCCTGGACAGACCCTCTTCTATATGCCTTTGGTTTTTTTGCCAGGCGTGCTCGTGCTTGGAACAGAGCACCAGGGTGGACATCTGTCACGCAGCGTCTCTGATCTGATCTGCTTTAAGCCTTGGGGTCACGAGGAGGAGCAAGCGCCATTCAGACAACTGCTGTCAGGAGGCGGTGGGGCCTCCATTTATTTGATTTTATTTCGTTTTTTCCTTCACATTTCGAGTTACTCATTAAAATTCACATGGCTCACGGTAGCAAACACTCATCACAGTGTTAAGATGTTGGCTGTCTTCGTGTAGCGCGTCTTCCCTTTGGACTGTGTCACTGAAAGTGGGCTGACACTGTCACTTCTTCCTCATGAAGCTCCTCCTCAGATTTCCAGCTGCAGAGAAGGAATTTTGTCAGGGCTGTCCTTCAACTGTGGCGACGATCAGAAACAGAACAGTTTTGACAGTTAAACTGAATCTCTGTGCCTGGGGCAATGTCATTAGTGACAAAACCAGTGACAAGAGGGAACAAAGGTTTTTTTAATTGTGACAGTTTTTTTTAAAGGAATATGAAACAATAGATAGACAATTTTAGTGGCTGCCTAGTTTGACACTTTGCATACTTTGCTGAAAGGTTGATGGTGTCATTCGGAATGGGCTGACATTTATTGGTGTTGCAGTTGTAGATAACAGGCCATTTGTTGCAAGGCGTAAGAAGTTTGTTCAGACATTTGTAGGAAGATGCACACTCACTTTTTGTCCCGCTCCCCTCAGGCAGGAGGCTGCGGAGCATCAAGTGTAAAACAACCCATCTGAGAAACAGCTTCATTCCTGAAGCTGTGAGACTCTCAAACTCCACCTCAACAACCACTGCACTGACACTTTACATGGACAATACATTTTGATCACCTTCGAATAGCCGCACTGAGACACTTTAAACGGACTGAGACACTTTAAACGGCTATAGTAACTTGCACTACGAATTAATTCGTCCATTCATGCTGCTGCTACTCCAAACCCCCTACTCCCTTATATTCTGTATATTTTCTGTATATTTTGTGTTAATTACATTCTATTTAATTTAATTTTAATTTTGTTTTACTTTGTATTTTAATAATATTAGCTCATGGGTGAAACTGGACCGTGAGAATACAATTTCGTTCCACCTCATGTACCACATGTGTTGCGAATGACAATAAAGTTTCTCCTTGAACATCTTTTTCTATCAATGGGTAACATCACACCAGTTTTGCCCAGGTATGCATGAGCTTGTAGGCAGTTGCAGCTTTTGATTGGAGTCTATGGGGAAGTTGCTATTAATTTTTCTCTTGCCGCTTGGAGAGGTTTTCCATTGCTTCGTTGCATCTGCAATCAATAAGGACTTGGTGCTTTCTGCTGAGAAAAGGACGATCTTTGAATGTGTTTTTTGTGGAACCACGATGGATTTGATCCTATTTCAGAATTTAAATGATTATCTACCTTTTTAATGGTTGGCATATGGTACAAGAAGAGAGGCACTGTGGGTGTAATTTACGCAAGAACCCGCAACGCTTGAAGGGTATTCCCACAATAAGATAACCTTCCGTAAATAGGTCTCGGTATCATCATATTTCCACGAAGATTTAAAAACAATAATGATGTATAAGCTTCTGTTTAAATCAGCAGCAGTGAGCAGTAAATTTAGCAATAGTTTTGAAGGAAAGACTTTTTAATTTTGTAGTCATAGCGACCACTTAAAGCCCTTTACACTATATTTACACATTTATACACCAATACGCAGATCAGTACTCAACTTGGGGTTAAGTGTCTTGCCCAGGAGCATGTCGTCATGTGACAGGAGGAGGCTGGGGACAAACCTACAATATAATTATATTTCTCTGTGATTTTTTTATAGTTGCATAAATATAACAATCTATTATTAGATGTATAATTAGGCAGGTTATCTTTTCTTTTTTTAAACTGGTACCTTTAATGAGACAGAGGTTTAGGGCTAAATATATTGCAAAGATATAATTGTTGCGATATTAATATCGCAATGAGCTATTGCCATAATTGTGAGCAAAAGCAAACACATACGTATTATGTGCTCCTGGCTTTGCTTACCAGTTTATTGTTCAGCCTTTTGGGTGGAATATCGCTGCAGTCTATGCTCTCACCTGCCAATGGTTACTTTGAGGTGCTAAAGATCATAAAAGGTCTTGAAAACAGGAATCATATGGAATAATGACAACTGATATTATTATAATATTAATGAAAATATGCCCCCCCCCACACACACACACACACACACACTTGGGCTTGTTGCTGGAAACTTCTTAAAACATTTATTTTTAAATTATTAAAAGTAAACACACTCAAAAATTGCAAGGTTATATAAAAATACCACATGTTTCTTTAATTTAATAGTTTAAGATGCCTGGCTTAGGCTTTTTGTCACCCAATATGAATTTCCTGGTTTTTGTTTTTTGGTCTACTTCCAAGAATAAAAATAGCGACTGTGAGTAAGGTTTATTTTATCTTGATAATTACATACTTAAACAATAAAAAAAGAGCTAAAACTGAAAATGTGCTGCAGGTGGTAGATTCAATTTAAAAAAAGAATGAAGGAATTACATGATGTAATGTGTTTATACATTAAGTTATATTTTCCAACGCGTTGTCTGATTGTAACTAGCAAGACAATGTAATTTTTTAGTGTTTGACTTGCAAAAAAGGCTCGGAAACTGTTAGGTTTAGCTTATTAAAACTTGTACAGTCTGAATTTCAGTAAATTATTGTGACGGCTGGTTCTGCTCAATCAATTTCAATGAGGGTTTGATGTCATATTGTGCAATGCTGCTCAGCCAAACACTTTTAAGTAGTTGAAAATAGTTGAACATCCTCCTATTAATTGAAAGCTTTACAAACCACAAGATTTTATGTTTCCTTTTTACTAAATCAGCCGACCGATTTGATCAGTTCAGAGCCTCTGGAAACGCTCCGCCTGCCAAATATCCAGAGTCACTGAGTCTGAAACTGCTTTGATTCAGTTCATCCTACCAGAGTCAGCAGAACCACAAAAAAAACAAAAAAAACAAGAACGTGTGACATGTAGCTTATTCGTTATTGTTTCACCTGTTTCCTTTAATGTAAGTATAACTTCATCTAATTCACTTGCTGTGATTTATTGTGAAGGAAATCATGATCATCAATGAGAGGAAAAGATGTTGGTGCTTATCTTTTAAAAGATAATTGTCCTGTGACGCACGGCTGGCAGAATACCAAGCCCACAAAGCGCTCCATCATTTGAATGTAAATGATTTTTAAAGTTCAAACAACGATAAATGTGTGTTGACATATAGACGTAAGGCCAATGTTGTAGTCTAGCCTGTCATTACTCTGTTCTTACAGGTTTCTCCCACTTGACCTGAAAAACACGAATCCCCCAAATACTTTCAAAGTCTGTAATAAACTCAGTACATTCAGAATTCCATATTCCAAATCAATTTTAGGACAGTTCCTGAAGTGGAAATAAATGAAAATCAAGTAAATATATAATAAACCAAAATTTGGCCGACCCCTGCCATCTGCACATTTCCAGTTGTTATCTGTGCTTTATATTTATAAACTTTTAGTTGGACTCTGCGGCATGGCAGTCTCTATTGAAAGAGATTCATTCTCAGTACAGTAACTCTCTCCAAGGGATAACCATTTGCAGCCCGATCACAGACTTGAAACAGCGAGTGCACATGGGTTGGGTTGTGTGGAATTTCAAAAATGATGCACCAGCACAAGTGTAACCAGTTTATTTCAATAAGGAAGAAAACAGGAAGCAATGCATATTGGGCAGACTTAACAACCAAATATACCTGTTTACAATTGGAAACCCTCTGCTTAAAAATAACAATGCCTTGTCGTTTTGTCGTAGGAACTATTAGCCTTATCTGTTCAGTGTTTAACAGATGAAGGATAAACCGAGTCTGCTCTGCTTTTACAATCCAGAATAGTTTTAGCATCACATCAGTATCTGATAGAGAAAGGAAACCAGATAATACACGAATAACTGAGTGCAAAAACGCTGTACTGGGTATGATAATACTCTTCTGCGTGGTTGCTGCCACTAAGGAAAGAGAGTCAAAAGTTTAAGAGAGCTGATTCATTCAGGAAGGGAGATTTCAGCAGTACGCAGGGCAAAACCAAAGCACTGCAAACCTGCTTTGTTTCATCCTTTTCAGGTTTTATCCTTTGTCTGGAAGGAATGTTAGGGTATTGAGTCACATTCTCTTGAAAATAACCTCAGAAGGCACATGGTGTGCTGTGCCCTTAACTTTTTTTGGCTTTGCTTCCTCTTGCATATTTAGCTACAGATCTTTCTTATCCAAACCAATTTACTGAACTGATTTTCTTAGATAGATTCATGTTTTCGTAAAAAAAACAGCTTACTGCTATTGTTCTCTGGTTTAGTTTTTTTTCAGTTTTTGGAGAGATTCTAACAACACGAGTATAACAACTATTTTGGATGTAGGGCTATATTTGTGCCTCCCATTACCTGTTATCAGACAGCATAATTAGGAAACCATAAAATGCTGGCGTGATGAACTATTACAGCAGCCATGATTAATGTTATGACTCTGTTATCGTTTTCAGGGACGCTGATGTTTGCATACAGCTAAAAGATCTGCTGTGTCGGATCTTCTACCAAGTATGCAGTTTGGTTGAAAACAACGTTTCAATAATAGTATTTTAAAATCCATTCTCTGCCTTTAAGCTGATATCTTACAGCCGTTTTCTCCTTTTCTTTTGGTTGTGCAGCAACTTAAGGAGGCCTGGTAAAAATTGATGACAAACAAGGTCAGCGAGCTGATGCAGGATAGCCCGAGTGCTATGCCACTGCGGTGTGTTGCAAGATGGAAAAAAGGAAAAGGTTGTGATGAAGGATGGAGAAGGAAGATGAGGGGACACGGATGAAAGTGTGTGGCTTTGTACCACCCGTCACTCGGCTGCAGCTACAAATCACACAGAACCGAGTCGCTGCTGGCGCTTTGCCACGACACTGATTGCTGGCACACAGAATACTGTCAAAACCATCTCGATGGGTAATTAGAGGTACTCTATCATTACAACTGTAGCTATAGCAGCAGTGCTTATGTAGTCTAGTGTGTTCATGATGTGATAGTGACATCTGAGGTCACCAGGAGGTTGAAAATACATTTTATTTAGTTTAACCCATGCTGATCCTTTAAATTCTACCACAAAAACCACTATGATGTTCAACTTTTGCCTTTGCGTCGTTCCAGCCGTACACGGGGCCTCGTGTAAGTAACAGTGAGGTTGCTTTAAAAGGTTAGCGGTGTAATTTATTAGTGTAGCTGAAGCACATCATGTCCTGTGTGACTTTGACCAGACGGGCCCTGCTGGTTTAAAGAGCGAGCAAGATAAACAGAAAGAGGCTTAAAACAGTTCTGCATGCACACATCAAAGAGCCAAAGAAAGCAAAACGGCAGGTTGGCCGGCTGTTTTCCCCTGCTGTCATTTAAACATTTAGTATTTTCCCATTAACCCTCATCAATCACACGAGGACCTCGGCTAAAATGCCCACTTTTACGCTTGCACCGTGAGCAATTTGGCAATTTGTGTTGTTATTATCCTAGTTTGCACAAGCGAAAATGAAGGGAGGGGGGCACACACATTGTGCACCCTTTGATTAAGTAGGATGTTTTGAATGTGGCTCCTCCACCTTCAAGAGAGATTTGATACTTAAGGGGCTGAAGTGTTTTTGATGGAAACTCTATTAATGATTGATTACAGGAGGAGAGCGGTTATCTTCTCGCTCTAGCGGCATCAATTATTAAAAGTCCTCTTTTTGAATTTTGGTGGCACATTAAAAAAATCAGTCAACATCTTGAACTTTTGATTTGATAATATCTGTCAAAGGAATCTAGGGTGATGCATTGATTTTTTTTGCCTTAACCATCTTATGGTTGCTTGTTTTTTGTGCTTCAGTGATTGCATCCGTTTGTTTGATTTGTTTCCAGACTTTTGACTCAACAATCTGGTAGAGTTGTGATCACCATGTTTGATGGAAAAACAAAAACGAGCAGAGATTGGTCAGTTAAAAAACTTTGGAAAAACATTTCCTTCCTGCTCGATTCTATGTCCAGAGCTATGATTGAAATTTCTCCCCTTGAACTTGATGTGTCAACGTGAACTTCATCAGGGGTGGTAATGATGGTGTAGCTGTGAACAACGGGGCCTAGTTTCGGTGTTGTTTTAAAATTGTAGTCTTCCTATGGTATGGTTTTTACAAAGCTAGTCTTCCAGAAACTACAGACTTCAGTAACTAGTTTATTTTCTTTAACAAAATATGCAAAAGTCCTCTAATAATGAACTGCAATCCTTATGTTATTACAAGTCCACACCCATCCTCCAAAATCCCACCCATATAAAATTGTCTGAATCATGTTTCCTTTGGGCTTGCATAGCTTACAAGCTCAGCAACTAGATGAGTTGGATACAACATCAGTTGGGAAAAGGAGAGCTTTATCAAACCCTGCAGCTGTGTGTCATGTCAGCTATATGTTTTAAAGTCTATGGAATGAACTGATTTTGGGACAAAATACCTGTTTCATAGAACCAAATATAGATATATAGTAGAAAACGTTTGAAACCATGGGATGCTGAACACCATTTGTAGGCTGTGTAAGTGTGCAAAAATGAACTTCACAAATTTAAACCAGGTAATATTTCATGAACTGTTTTACTGCACCTCAAAGCTTGGATGCTTTCAAGCATATGTGGCAATAATTTAAGCAATGCATAAAAATTTGGCCTTGGACTCTGTATACATATTTAGAATAGGAACAAAAAATCCTGATAATTTAATCCCTACCTGAAATGTCTCACTATGTGCATCAGAATATTTCACAACTCAGTCTGTGTTTATACTGAGCTCTGTGACATGAGCTCATGATTTTGAAGGACTGAGTACAGGAAGTCGAGAGTCGTGCCAGCCTGCGTTTTAGCGCGAGTCTGTGCAGCACTGGAAATTCTCCAGAGCTGACTGCAGATTCAAGCAGGCTAAAGACGAGCTGACAGGCCCGCGGGCCCCTATGTGTCATCATCAAGGTCCCCGCTAGTCCTTGCATAGGGAATTCTCCCTGAAAACGGCGGCGCAGCTCCACACGGGAGAGCAGATTAAGTCCTTCTAGTGCTTGTGGCAGCCACTGAGCAGAGCGTCCAGCCACTTCTGCTGAAAATGTTCCCAGACAAGGCAAGAGTCGATGTTTTTATATCCCTCAGCCTCAAGTGGCTGCGGAGGCTTTCTTAAGCCAAGGTAATGATTATTGCCTTGCATAGAAGGCAGAAAATGCCTCAGAGCACTTCTGTAGGAACGCTGCTCTGTTTTTGCATCGTCTGAGTGACACCCTCACTTACTGGTGTCAATACTGGAGTTATTTATTGACTACAAATGAAGGCCTGCAGCACTCTGTTTGCTTTTTTGTCCCTTTTCAGTGACTACAGCCTCTTAAGAGCAGCTAAGAAAAATAACCCTGAAGATATGACATGATAATCAAGATCTAGGGATGCAAAGATAGAAACAAAGGTTGATCGTCAATGAAATGAAACAACAGAAAAGTGGTGGCTTTCCTTATCTGCCCTCTTATGGGCTTCTTGTCAGAGAAGCAAGGCAATACTTGTTACCCATCTTATGTCAACATTTGGTGTATTGACATAAGCTGCTTCCCCTAGGCTTCTGTCCTGAAAGCTCCAGGCACTGCAGCCATGAAGCATAGTGATTAGATTTACAGATGGAGATGAATGTGAACACAGCTTATTACACAAAAGCATATATCACAAAGTAAAGGATGGAAGCTGTGTGAATTAACGTTTTGCAAATCAATAATGAAATCAAAAATGGATACGCTCCTTGTGGGGTGGCTAAACTGCAACTCCTGGGTTTTGGACAATGTGGAAATGGAAAAAGGGCCCACATGTGGCGTCACTGTTCAGCTTTTAGCTGCAGATGCCAGTTGTTGCCAATTCTGATTTTGTAATGGGTGCAGATGGGACATTACACTTCCGTATAGGAATGAGTGCTGACAAAGTCGTTACCCTCTTAGCAGTGGTGGGCTGTCAGGGCCAGCAAAGCCTTCTCTGCTGGCCTAAATATAATCAGAAAAAAATTTCATTGTAATATGATTTTATTTCATAAATATGTATTAAATTATTCCCCATTATTTATTTATTTCATATCTATCTTCTTGGTTGCGCTGCTGAAGCAGGCTGCTTCTAGATTTGTATATGTATTTTAGTGCTTTCATCCAAACAAATTTCAGCTATCATGTGTTGCCAGGCTTCGAGAAATATTCCCGACGGCCTTCAGAATTAACAGCGAAGGCGCCTTTACACTTAAATGAACTGAAAAGGACAGTTTTGATAACCAGATTTTGAGTTTGCAACATTGGTGCAAGCTAGCAGGTATCACGTTGAAAGTGACACATTCGCGTCTTGATTGGATACGCACCCGCGAGAGGCAGCGCAAAGCAGAGCAACGGTCGAAACTGAAGCTGTGGTCCTGTTGGGGACTTGAACAAGAGCCAAAAAGTTAATTTGTGTAGATCTTGCTGTTTTTTTTTTGAACCCACAATGGCAGAAGGAGGAGAAGGGATTGATCTGGTCGCTGATATAATTACAAGGCCATTTTCAAGAAAGACCTTTAAACAACACCGGGATATTGTGAAGCATTGGTTAACCCTATCAGCATTATGATGCATGTCGATAATGATGGAATTAAGAGGTGGATTCATTTAGTTACTGTTTAGGACATCACTGAAGGCAGAGGCTAGAAATGCACGGCTCGCCACAGCCCCAAAGCAATTTTTAGCAAGTTACCGTGGTCAGCATTGAACAGAAATTCCTAGAGGATATAGTAAATATATTCTTATTCTGAGGGTACAAAAAATACTGTCGATATTTCCAAATCCATTTCAGATTAGCTTTCAACACATCTACACATGACTCAATCCATTTAACCCATTGGTGGTGTATTACATTGACCTGTGTGACTATATTGGTTGCTGCAACTTCATTGGGAACAAGTGGAAAATTACTCACTTCATTATAGGAGATTCAAAGCAAAGTTAATTTTTTTAAAGCCACAAAACAACAACATTTCAGAAGTTGAAAGCTAAAAAGGATGAAACAGAATGACTTTGCTGTGCTTTATTTAGCCTTACCGTTATCTGTAAAACTTATCGCTCTCTCCCGGCCTGAATTAACAGCAGACATGTCTGGACATGCAAGTTCTCTTTGAACAGCCTTTTGAACAGCTACTTTCATCTCTCCGCTTTCTATAAAGCCAAGCAGTCTGCTCAAACGTGTCGCAATGTGTAAGCAGTAAAAAAATAACATCCAACAATATCTGGGCAAAATGATCACATCTAACAATGAATGCACAGCGAGTTTGTAATCTTAATTCTGATCACCGACCTCTGTCTTGAGGGCATCTTTAGTAGTTGTGATACCTTTGCAGTACCTTTTAAACAGAATTGTCAACAAATACGAAGCTGTCAAAAACACATGGGAAAATGCACGCTGGGTACCTGGTTCACATACTCTTCTCTTACCAGGAAGTAAAATCTGTCTTCCATGTTTCCCTGTCTGTCCTCGCCGTACCGAGCCTCAGCGGGGTTATTAGAATAGCCCCGTGGCTGTCACTGATAAGGCCTGTATGGGTGCCGCCACTGACAGCATTGCTTGTCTGCATGGCAAACACAAGTGGCCCAGGCCAGGGGATTACTGCCTGCTGCCATTTCTGCTGATGCCTTTCTTTATGTTATCCTCTTCAGTCAGATGTGCTGTATTTGAATAACTGGGCTGATGTTGTAGAAATGAAACTCCTTGAAATCTCCACCTGCATACAAATGAAGGCGCGTGTACGCTTTCAAACAAACCCATTCGTCTCTCTCTCTCTCTCTCTCATTCTCGCTCCCTTACTTTATTAGTCTCACTTTCTCCATCTTCTGTTTTTTTTCCTGCTGGTGGCCATAACTGGTTATTTACATGCTCTGTCACTTACTGGGCGGAGTGATGCTGATGGGCTCACTAATCCACTCTGCTTCTGTCATTAGAGAGAAGCAAACAGATTATTACCACCTCCTCCTCTTTCTGCTCATCGTAAACTGGCCTGGACCTCTCTCTCTCTCTCGCCCTCTCTCTCTTTTTCTCTTGCACTCGCACACACACACACAGTTGCACAGCTGTGATGGAGAGGGCCTCTTGTTTCTTCAGCGCTGCTGAGTGGAGCCCTGCTTTGGTAATTGATCTTGTTTGGAACACAGGGAAGGAGGGAGGGAGGCCCTAAGTGTTGTCAGTTTGCTGCATTAATTTTTCAGCCGTGGCCAGTGAGGCTGGAGGGACAAGGAGGGGCCCATCGCAGAGCTTACCCAGAGTGAAAACACACTTTACCCAAAGCTGAACAGACTGCTGCTCATTCTAAAATAAGTTCTTCTCTGTGAGGCTCAAATATTCATCAGACCAGTGGACTCACTCACAGCCTCATGCACATGACAAATTTGTTTTGGCCTATTTCCCTTTCTTCTGGGGCTCATAAATACCCTTTTAGTGGTTTAAGTGACTCGTCCCTCTTTGTCTGTGTGTTTTTAGCACTCTCATGTTGTGCAGTGAGTACCCTCTGATAATAGATAGACCTCAGCCTGCACTTTCTGATACGTTGTTGGGGCTCTGGACTCTTGACTCATTAATGGCGTCATTTTAACCTGAAACGAGGAGCAAACACCAAGTTTCTGTCTTCGTAATCGGAATTGCTATTATTGGTTCTGTGTTTCTTGCAGCTCCCACTCATAGAATGTGTGAAAAACAATCGTTACCTATAATTAGTGTGAGTTTCATAGCCGCAGCGTGCCGGGATGGAGCGATGGTAATGTCCGTCAGAGCCACGTTAGCCAATGCTTCCCTGAGTCATTAGGGGCTGCTCAGAGCCATGGTGGACGTCACCGCTGACATTTGTGAAGATGTGAGTCACAATTTCTTTCTTATGCTTTCTTCCTTTTATGGAATGCTTCACAAGTGATTTTAATACGACACATGTGATCAAGCACATTTCACTCTTGTGTTTGGGATGTATGCATGAGCCCCACAATTAGGCCGTAAAGAAATGTTTTGTAATATTGAACTGTATAAAGCATATGTTTGGATGTAGAGATGCCTGGAGGCTACAGGGAGTGAAGTCATTGTACCTTGCCTTATGCCTTACCTTAATATGACGGTCACAACTAGACTAACATGTTTTGATATCTCTACTTTGACACTTTTTCATAGACACAGAAACATTAGGGGTCTTACCAAAGTACTTTGCATTTGTAGTCACAATGTCAACTTTATAACATTCAAAAACTTGATTTGTCGATCGGGTTTAGCCAAGAATGTGTTGAGATTTCAGCGTTCCGCTTATGTGTCAGAAAACGCCCATCACCAGCTTAAAATAAAGTGTCTCTAACATCACTTTCCCATATTCTGAAAACTTTGAGGAAAAATAACCACAATTGTAAGCATAACAACATTAAAACACACACACACACACATAAAAACACAAAGCATAAGAGTTATATAATTATTTCCGTGCAGGATTGTGGTGGGATCTGACTGAAGTTGAAAAAGCAATGTCAAGCAGTGGGATTGTTTTATTGTGTTGAAAGGGTAGTAAAATATATGATATTGGTAACTTCCAGTCATCTGCAATAACAGCTTTATTAATATGAGATATTAATATTGGCCACAATTGGTGCAGCCATATTGGATCCAAGTTGTGCATTGCTATTGCGATACTGTAAACTCAGATATTAAAATTATGATTTCAGATTGTTATATTGTGCAATCATAATTTTAATATCATACGTACATTGATTAAATTGGAAAGAGCACCCCGATTTTTCATTATTTGACTAGCTAAGCACCAATCAGAACCATTAAGGAATAATTGGCTGATACACCTCTAGATAAATAATCATAAACAATGCCGCAACCTCTATAAGTATTTAGTTACTTGGACACTGTTTTGTAAAAACATTGTATTAGGTTGTGTTTTCTCTAATGGCATTTTTAATTTCTGTTTGTTTTTGTTGCTTCCTCTGAAATCTGACGGATATATTCCCTGATCTGCAACCCCCTGCTGGTAGATGTTTACTTGGGTCACGAAACTACGGTTTTGTCCAGTAAACCATAAATGGTTTATAGAAAGTACCCAAAAGTTTGTATTAAGCATGCCTTGCCAAATGGCTCTTTTTGTGTACCCCATGTGGTGATTCTGAAAAGAAGTTGTCTGACACAGTATGGCAGAGAGTTGAAATGAGCAGCACAATACTGATTAGACATGTAGCTGTTGAAACGTCTCCATCTAGTAACCTGATGCTGTTTTTATTTAAGGAATGTAGATAGAAAAAAAAGTTCCCTAATCCACCCTCTTTGGAAAAGAATGTAAAAGTTATTTCCTCTCAGCAGATTTTTCACTTGAGCGTGAGAGGTCACAAGATCTTTTTTTTTCTTCAAAGAGTGGGCTTGGAAAAGCATATAATTTTTCTGCAATATATTACAAGATCACTAATTCAAAGCAACCGACAGATCCAAACAGTCTTGGTTTTGAGTTTAACGTCAAAGTTTTAGCATTCTAACTATTAACAGAGCAGAGTATCAGTGGAGACGGTCTCAGTGATTTACACCCCGTCTTGGGTAACGTAGATGAGAGTCCTCTCTGCTTTGTCCCGTCCAGCAGGTGTGTTTTCTCTGCAGGGTTGATTATTCTGAACCACCACCTCCACCCCTTCCTGTCCTCCAACCTTCCTGCCAGCTTTGCTAGCCAAGACAGGTCTTCTTCCACTCCAGAACCATGATTGCATTCTTTAGCTATTCCACCCCCTCCTTCAGAACAAGGGCCCACTGCATTTCTCTCCCTTTCAAGTAGAGGCTGGTGGGTGCATTTCCCCTTTGAAGATTTAATCTTGGAAAACACTGAGGTATATCTGGGATTATCTTTAATGTCCTCAGCATGTCAACAGCCCAGTTCTGTTACAGAGCAGCTTTGGCCCATTGAGGGAGGTTCGATTGACAATAGGAGGAAAATGCTCACAGGTAATCATCGGTAGACTCTAACTGGTAAACCTGGATGCTATATGACACAACGGAATGATGCCCCCTCCACGTTTTTTATATGGCAAGCGGCGGCACTCTCTGTGTCAGATGACGCTTGTAGGCACGGCTGATGTCATAGCGTTCTCCAACACCATGTGACGATCCAAACTGTGCAGCATCTTAACTAAGCATACATAATAAGACCAGGAACATCACTGAGTAGTCACAAGGGGGAAGGTTAGCACACACAACAAATTAGAGGCATATAAGTGGGTGCTTGTTGAAAAAGTATCTCGACTTTGTAATCATATCAGATGTTATCGAGGGGAGATTTTAGGAAGGGTAAGTGCCTGGAAACTAAATCAGAGAGAGGCTGCCTAGGGAACACGTTGTTATCATAATTACCTGCTGAGCGATGACTGCAGAAGCAGCGGCAATGTTAACGCCGAGCTGCCCTCTTCTCTCCCTCCTGACGAGCCTGTCTTGTTTGGGTTGTCGCTTGCTTTGACATCACTTTGTCGTCTGTTCTTTGTGTTGTTTTATTTTTATTTTTTTCCCCCCCTCTTCTCTGTTTTCAGCCAGGAACACAGACTGCAGGCCAAAAACTCAAATATTGTTCTGGTGAGATCGGGCTCACAGATTTGAGGTCAAACTAGCGTCAGTGCATACGTGCAAGCGCTGGGAGGCTGCGGGGTTAACTCCCAGCAGCCGATGTGAAACGGAGAACTCATCGTCCCGTGTTTTGAACAACAAGTTGTTACTGGTGACACTGAAAGAATGCCTTTACTGTTTTCTATAGTGCCTCGGAATTTTTTTAATCTTAATTCTTTGTTTTTTAAATGCAATCTCTCGTATTATATGGAGTTTTTTGTGTAATCCATGCAGAATCTTTGAAAACACAAAAAGTATGAATACAATCTGAAAAGTGTGGCTTGCATTTACAATTGGCTCCCCACACAGTTAATACTTTGCTGAAATAATGTTCTCTGCAGTTATAGCTGCAATGTATTTGGGTGTGTCTCCATCAACTTTATATGTCTGACATAAATTTTAAAAACAATTCATGTGCTGTCATACTGGATGGAAAGCATCACTGTTTTTCAGATTGTATTTGTAATTTTTTTTCAAAATGATGCTCCAGGAGTATCATAACGTTCAGAAGGCAATTCTCAAGCATCCTATTCACTAATCAGTGTTAAACAGGAGAAAATAAGGAATTTTGAGTGTGAGCGAAACAAATAAAAACACTGGAAGAAACACTTGACCTGCTTGTTTGGGGAAAATGGCATTCCATTGCTAATTTACTCCTGATAAGTATCTGACAGCTTATAGCAAAGTGTTTTATCTTGGCTGGAGGAAAATGGCTTCTCTCTCGGCTTCGATCGATTTCAAAGCCTCCTCTGCTGCTGCTGGAAATTGCATTCTCTGGTTGCCATGTTCTTTTATTTGCATAAAGGTAATCAATCCCAGGCAGTTCACTCGCCCGTTGCTTTTGACTCAGCCCGGACTTTATCCTCGCCTTCCTCCTTTTCCTTCTGCTGGTTTCTTGTCTATTGCAAATTCTTGTTCTTTCCTCCTCCACCTAGCATAATTGATGGGCTTTTGCTGTGCTGGGGGCATTGATTTTTACTGCTTGGCCTCTGTCTCTCTGCTTTAACAGTTGATGAGTTGTGTTAAGACACCCAGGGATGGCGTGGCCTGTTTTTAAGGAGATGAGGTCGGCCTTTAGGGTCCCACTGCTTCCTCAGCCTCGGATGATAAGGCGTGTTTATGTACACATGTGCACACATTAGTGAGATTGTCAATGAGTAGCCACTAGAGAGGAGGATTCCCTATTGGCACAAATCGCAGTTGTACTTAAAATCTATATTTAGTCAAAGCATACTTGTCAAATCATGCATGCTTGTGATTTTTTGTAAGCTTGCAAACTAAAATGAATAAGAATTTTTTGCATCCATAAATATGTGTGTAGAAGAGAGGCTATCATGTGAAAATATAAGAGTAATGTTGTTGTGAAGGTCCAATTGCAAATGCAAATGAAAAATGTACAAAAAAAACAAAAACTATGTGCTCAGGTTTCCTTGCTTGCTTGTGAGTTTTTAACACAGAACAATGAGAATCAATGCTATGTTATGGGTAACTTTCATTGTCTGTAGTAAAGATTCATGCTACCTCTGAATGAAATGCCAATTTTGAATCAAGCAACTTTAATTTGGGTGTTATGTTAACTCTAAATTGTATTTGCAGCATAGAGCCTCATTTTCTCATTTTTAGCTAAAGAAAGTCAACATCTCACTGAAATAAAGAGGTTGCTGAAGAATAATCCAAAATTGTTTTACAGTGATGTAGAAAAATCACTGCCAATATATATATGTGTGTGTGTGTGTGTGTGTGTGTGTGTGTGTGTGTGTGTGTGTGTGTGTGTGTGTGTGTGTGTGTGTGTGTGTGTGTGTGTGTGTGTGTGTGTGTGTGTGTGT
>JAVLVB010000824.1:2467708-2483684 GCA_032876305.1 Orestias chungarensis
TAAACAGCACAGAATACGAAGGATGTAAAAAATTACTTAAAGTCTTTTCGCTGTCAAAGCTATAATAAAATATGTGGAACTAACACATTCTACGGTGAGTACAGGGAGTCTCTCATACCTCCATCTCTGTGATAGCACCCTGCAGGAAAAGCAATAGCTGCCTCTGGTGAATCAAGGACAGAATGTCTGTCAATTACCCAACTTCAAACTAACTTCACTTCAGGAGTAAAAGCGATCATTTGGTGTGAAGAAGAAGATCTGTGCAGTCAAAACGATTTGAGGTTCCAGTCGGTCGTTCAACAAGACCCACAATCAGACTCCGCCCCTTTCCGCAGACCGCCAAACTGATCTGTAATCCTATTATAGTGATAATAGTGTGACTGACATGACATTGACCAATCAGCTGAAAGAAAAAAAAAAAACTGCTGTTCAAAATTCATAATTTGCTTGTTGAAACTTACACAACCTAAAAGTTGGGACTTTAGCATATAGACTTAAGCATATATTTTGAAGCGTATATAATATCCAGCTTACACATTTACATTTGTACAGTGGCAAAATTGATTGACACCTTTACTTACATGCACACATTTTCTTAAGCATGTGCACAAACCAGAAATTCTCCTTTTTTTAAAAATATTGCTTTACAAGTAGAAAATATTTGTGACTGTAATATGTGCCCGTAATTCCCAGCAGTAAGTTAAAGTAAATGTTTTGGCATAAGGGCTTTCCCCAGATATATTGGGGTTTGTTTTATGCACGTTGAAGAAATGTTAGTCAGTTTCAACCAAACCTGTTCAAGCGTTAAGAGGCCAATCGGCGTTACAAAATAGACGTCTCCTGTCTTTTGCAGAGAGTCTGCTCAGATTTTAAGAGGTGACAAAAAACTGGCGTCGTCTTTACAAACCCCCAGCCGACGTTGCTACACACGGGCTCAGAAGTCACGGCTACGGAAACAAACCTTATTTAACACGATTAGCCTCTTTGAGGATTTCTTACTGCAGACTCTTATATCCAGGATGAAAGAGTTTGCACTTCTGACAGGAGGGGTTAAAAAAAAGAGGGAAAAAAAGAGCTTAAGTATGCAAGTGGTAGCAATTTTCATCTAGTCTGGTTGCCTCTCGTGCAGCATTACAAGTGAAATTCGATTGCGAATCTCTGTGTTCTAGTGCATTTAGTTTCACATAAATGTTTGCATTCCAGTGTGATTGCTCCCTGGCAGTCTCCAATATGCAAAAAAAAAGAGAGAAGAAAATAACAAAAACAAAACTGGGTCGCCGTCTGAGCTTTCAGTCCTCCATTTGCTCTTTTAAAGACTTTTTGAAATATGACAACAGAGAGTATTTTTGCTCTGCTTTTAACCTTTAATGCTGTCTGACCTCTGCTTTAAGAAGGCAGGATTGTTTTCACTGCTGGATAAGTCCAACTTCCAAACAAACACTTAAAACAAAAAAAACAATAAGGAAGTTAACAAACAGCTTAACAACCTGATCAATTCTGTCTTTAACAGGTTGGGCTTGCACTCAGATTACACAAATGGCTTCAAAAAGGTCCGCTGGTGTGTGTGTTTATAGGTGTGTAATATCAACCTAATAGACTTACCTTTCAGCAGTGTATGAGACTTAAAAGCTGTAAATCACATTTGTCTGCAACACCTGCTCTCCTCCCTGCGTATTTATGGTGTTTTGCCCCCCCCGCCCCCCCTCTCTCTTTCTTGTCCTGTTGTTTTTTTGGCCTCCATCCAAATCAACCCCCTCTTCATATAAAATATTTTCTTCAGTGGACTGAATGAGCGAGCAGGTGCTGTGTTGTTTGGGGACGGTGTGGTGTTGGTGGTGGGGCCTCAGTTATTTTTATTACTCATTTCTTTTAAAAAAAATTCGTTTTTTTTTCTTGAATGTCTGCTTAAAACAAAGAAAATTATCGCTTTTAATGTTTTCTGTGTGTTTTACAGCATTTCTGCGTCAAAGCTGAATAATACAATTTTGATTTTTTTAACTGGGTTCATCTAGACAAATTTCTAACTTCTAACTTTGATTACATGGCTATAATAGCCTAACATGAACCCAGCGCAATATGTACTTGTTGCTAGAAGGGCTATGTTAGTTTTCTAAGTTTTCGGCCTAAAGCTGTGTTCTTCATTTTGAGTTTACCAGATATAAAAAAGAAAAAAATATATATAAACAAACACATTAGTTGTGCAGTAATCGTGTAGCACATACGTAAATGCTTTGATTAGCTAACTTCCTTTATACTTGATTGCAAAAAAAAAAAGAAAACTTGGATTAGAAGTCAGAAAGAATGGACTAATGGAAGAAAGTTTTTAAAAGCGTCCCTGCTCCGACACACCTGAATTAAAAAATCATGGCTTTGGTAGGACTCTGGAGACTCGACTGCATACTGAGAAGGTGATTCAGCCACAGATTTGTTGCACAACATAGTCCCTCGAGGACTGGAGTTGGTCACCCGTGGTTTAGAATGTAAAGGTTGGACTTAAAAGACAAAACAGCATTTTAAAGTTTTTTTTTCTCTCGCTTCATAGTCTCTATAAATATTCTAAATTGTTTCTATAAATATAGTATTGTATAAAGATTGTTTTGCTGCAAAAGGTACTTTACAGCTATCCAAACAAGCATAAATAATCTGTCAGTTTCCACATTAAACATAGATAATATCTATATTCTCAGTACAGAAGGTCCAGAGAAATGTTTGCCAATGTTATGTGTACCACTTGCTTCCTCGGGAGGAGGAATTGTTGCAAAAGTTGGTTGGTTTTCTTTAGGTAAAAGTATCTTACTCTAATGATGCTATAATCTGAATTAGCTAGATTTAGGATCTGTTTTAACCAGTCAAATTGATTGTGTTCTTTCTGTATTATTCTGACTTATTGTGTATTTTGTGTGCTTATAAGTTGTTGGACTTGGTTTACTTGTAAAGTGAAAGAAAAGCATGATTACATTGCTATAATAGCCTAACATGAACCCAGCGCAATATGCACTTGTTGCTAGAAGGGCTATGTTAGTTTTCTAAGTTTTCGGCCTAAAGCTGTGTTCTTCATTTTGAGTTTACCAGATATGTAAAAGAAAAAAAAATATATAAACAAACACATTAGTTGTGCAGTAATCGTGTAGCACATACGTAAATGCTTTGATTAGCTAATCCCAAAACCTGTGTGGGTGCTTGTTCTTGGCCTCTGCTGCATTTGTATGGGGAGTTAAAGGAGGCAGTGAAGCAGTCAGAAGAAACTAAGAGGGGTGTATTAAGGCAGGGAATCTTACTGCTCTGTGTGTGTAATAGACTCAGGATGAGGGGCTGACCAAGCACCAGACTGCTGATAAACTTTGGGAAGGACATTGTTCCTGTGCATTGGGGGGGGTTGGGGTGTTCACACAGGTTTGCTGCAGTATATAGGGTACCCAGGCCTGTGTGATTGGTGGTGCAGGTTTTCTTTGGTTCATTGACTCTCCAACAGGGTTAGAAGGTAGAGTAAATGGGGCAGTATAGCAAACTCCCTCATGGCTTCCTGCATACATTTTTCAACACCGCGGTGTGTTTCTCTGTGATACATTTGTCCTCTGTCTGAACCAGGTTCTCTCCGGCATTCCATTAAGGGGAAATTTAACAGCCTTTTCTTCTGTCTTCCTTTTGCCTTAGATCTCCTCTTAAGGAGAGGTCAGCACCGGACTGCGCGGGAGAAATACATGAAGGGCAGGTAGAGGGAGGGGGTGCCAGCTGCAGCACAAGCACATCTGAGGCCTCGCAGGTAAAAGGATATTTCTTTTTCATTCTACAGATCTTTGACAGTGGACGTGTCTTGTTTCTGTCCTGCACTCTTGCGAAAGCGGAATGAGGCAGCGCCTGGGCTGGTTTTAATTGGGCTGGCTGGTGCTGGTGGCTTTGGAGGAACTGGAAACTGAGTAGCAGACTGCAGCTGCTGTTTATGAGGAGCTGGGCAGGATCCTGTTTGGCTCTGTTAGGAAAGAAATCCAGCCAGACCCTACTGAGAATCCTGTGGCCAGTGTCAATACTTGAGAATATCTAATGAATCATGATGGAGTGATTTAGAAGTTTGTTCCATTTTGTCCAGATATGGGAAAGAAAATAAATTCAAGTGGACGTAACAGCATTTTGGTTTTAGACTGCATAGCTTTTGGTGTGAATTTTTAATTGTCACAATACATTTAAGGGCTCTTCTGTTTTTTGTTGGGTTTCCCTCGATTATAAAACTTTTTGTATTAAATTGCCATTGTGGTGCCAATTTTTGTCACCTTTTTTCCCTTGTTGTCCTAAAATGAAAAAAAGAATGAGTGCAAGGTAATCTTGCTTGTTTTTTAAACAAAGTTCGGAGAGTCAATATTCTTTTAGCCGTTTGACCCACATACTCAGGAAACTCTCAGGAGATCCGTTATCAGATAAATAATGTTTATTAGAATGAGTGAAGAACTGGTGTCTGGATACTGGAACTGGGGAAGGGGTGCAGGGAACCAGGAGCACTGGAGGGAGGTGACAGGACAGGTGAGTATGAAGTCTTTGAATAATGTTTCGTGTAATGTGTTTGTGAACAGTGGTCACCGAGATATCACTTTCTTCGCCTGGGAACAATGGTGGCTGGTGACAATAGTGGCTGGTAACCTATGGAGATGTCAAATGTGGAAAGACCAGAAATGTGTGAATTATGTGCTTACTCAACCCAGGGAGGGTCCAGTCGGACGGGTTGGATGACATGACCAACGGAGGGTAGCTTCCAGCTCTTGGTCACGACGTTCTGTCTGACCGTTAGACTGTAGGTGATAGCCTGAGGTGAAACTGACTTTGCTCCTAGTGCGTTGCAGAACTTCTTCCACACCCGAGAGATGAATTTCGGTCAGACAGAACTTTGATGTGGATGTCGTGGAGACGAAAGACATGTTAAATTAGCAGTCAGGTGGTTTGCATGGCTGTGGGGAGTTTTCTGAGGTATGGGGGCGAGGATCTGGTTCATCTTTGAGTGCGTTGTTTGCAATCCCCTTGATCTCCCAGGTTACCGAGCCAACCAGTATAATAAACAGCTAGTAAGGTGACTGCGGTTGGTCTTGATATTCTTAGAACTAGGTCTAAAAGAGATGGAGAGGTTAAATCTGGAAAAAAAAGAGAGACCAGCAAAACTGTCGGGGATTGAGGTGTTTGGCAGACTGATTGTTGGCCAGATTCTTTTGGTCGGTCCAGACCAGCACTGGATGGTTAGCACCCTCCAGCCAGTGGCACCACTCCTCGAGTGCCAGGTTGATTACCAACAGGCAACGCTGCAGCTGTTTCCTGTACTCTGGGACCGGCCAATCCTGAACGGCTTGGATTTTGATGGGTTCTGCTCAATTCCGCCCGCCCTTGAATATGAAATTTAGAAAAGATATGGAGGATTTAGGAAATTCGCAATTTTTGGCTTTGTCATATAGGCGGTTATGGAGGAGACGTTGAAGTACTTCGCATACATGCTGCTAGTGTTCAGTTAAGGTTTCTGGAGAGGATTTCGCCTCAGTATACAAATTTTAGATTTTTCAAAAAATCATGGAGGACATCGTTAATTAATGCTTGGAAGACATAATCTGAAGGGCATGACTACATATTCGAAATGGCCGAGCGGGGTCTTAAATGCAGTCTTCCGCTCGTGTCCCTGGCGGATTCTGAAAAGGTGGTAAGCGTCACGAACATAGCACTTATGGTGGGCTTGTGAAAGTAGTTCAAACACCAATGTCCCTGTAGTTGTTTTTTTACAGACCAACAGGGTAATAATCAAAATTGTTACAAAAACCTGAAATTCATTACAGATTTAACATACTATACATTTAAAACACAGTCTTGTGAGCCAAGAACACACAAACAAATCTTCACAGATAGGATTGCAAGACTTAATTGGCTTCTGTTAGCAGGAACAGGCTTCAACAGTTGAGTTAAGAGTGGTGTTTCCTCATAACAGAATTCAAGGTGAAATGAAGTACAGTTTTGGCTTTCTCCAGCCAAGCGAGGTAGTCTCAGCCCTGCATCAGCAGCCTTCTGTAAGGGAAACTTGACTTAGTGGGACTAGGAAGTGATAGTGCTAAGTGAGCCATAAGTAACGGCATAAACAACACTCATCAAATAATTTCTGACTAATCTACGAAGTTAATGTAATTGAGTTTTAAAGCGGTTGCTGGTCTAATAACAGGATGACTGCATCAAGCTTGTCCATCATGACTGTTTTGAAAAGAGCGACACAGAGGTGCACAGATTTCATGTGCTGACTTCAACACCTCTCCTTTCGTCATGCACTGTCGGCATCATTTCTGAAAGCCCACCACTGTGCAGGATATCGCTGCCACCTTTTATGATTTATGAAAAACCGGAGGCAAGTCGTTTTTGTGAGTCTATGATGGAAATTTCTGCTGAGAGACTAGAGACTGCCGATCATTCCACTATATTTTGATTGGGACCGTAATTTTTAGGCTTTTCACTTGTCATCAGACTAATTTGTCACATTATTTATAATAACTTTAATAAATTCAGATTTATTGGCCAAGTTTGAGGATAATCCTGCAACTCTTGAAACTAAACATTCCTTGTGATCAATTAAGTTTAGGTTGTTATTGATTAGTATTAGGCTGAATTTGTTTAATCTAATCCTTAACACCAGTCAGTGATTTTCCTGTCAGTATTCTTGTGACAGTAAAACAGAAGCAGAATTAACTATAAGTGTGTTTTACATCAATGGATGTATGAGTTTTAAAATGTTAGCACGACCAAAAATACGAATCCCTTAGGTGTCTTATCTCCACCTTGGGAAACGGCAAGAATGTTCAAAAGGCAGACATATGTATTTTTATCCTTGCTGGTGAGATTCATTCTGGTTTTCATCTTACAGCCCATTTTTCACTTTTATAAACTGGCCTCTTTTTTTGGGATTGTGTGCTGCAAAACATTTCTCACAAACAACCAGAGGTAAAAAAGCTATGTGGAGTGGGAGGATGAGAAAGAACATTGTCTTTTCCTTTCCAGCTTAGGGACAAAGCAGAACAGTTTGCGTGAGGATACTTTCCCTTTTTAACAATGTCTCACACTGCCTCAGGGTCAACCCTTCCTTCTTTGATGCAGTTATCTTGTTAAAAACTAAATGTTCCTTTGCATTGTCCTGCCTTTCCTGATCTCTGAAGCTCCTAGACTTTGACTTTTTTTACCCATGTGCATAATAATTGTCTTCAAAAAAGGACTCTTAATGCTTGTTGTTATATTGTTATATGTCATTATAGGTTTGAGATAATTTATCGCAGAGCAATGATTACTGCAGTAATTAGGAGACAAATAACTTACAGACTTAGAGATGCAGGTCTAGTGCTGCCCAAGGCCAAACTTTGTCTTAGACTCTACCAGACATTTTCATTTTAAATCTTAATGTAACTTTGTCTGACGTTGTTTTCTTGTTATAAATTTAATAACCACGTATCGTTTCAAGCTTTCGGCTTGACTATGAGTATGACCTTCCTCTTGGTGTGGCGTCCTTCTGCTTAAACAATTTTTTTATTCATACCACATACCCGAAAAACTAAGTTCAACATGCTTTTTGGGGATTTCTTTGCAGATGTGGGTCTTTCTTGTGATGCGTCCAGAAAGATTAGACTGGGAATACTTCCCTGGCTTGATGGTACCAGTAATATTAAAATACACAACAAACTTGGAAATTTCCTTGAAAAGAGGAATACATTCTATCTGCAGAACAACCTGGCCTTGGGCAACATTGGGCAGGAACAGAATCTCATTCGGAGTCTTGCCCAAAGCACTGATATGAACCCTACCAAGTATGGGCTGAGGTAAATGAAGAGTAGAATGATGCAATGAAACCTGTTGGCATAAAACATTTTTTTCACAAAAGTGGACTTGTCCGTGATTGCACCGGAAAGTATAACCAGCGTGGAAATTGGCATGAACTGCTCCAGTAAGTTGCGAAGCTAAATTAAACAATTTTTTCTGCAAAAACAAGAATGACACCCTGTGTTTTCCAAACCAAACATCTTCTGTCTCCTTTTTACGCAAAACCAGAAACGGGGTTTAGGACAAATGGAGTATTTCTGGAGTCTAACAGGTACCAGGAACAAGCTAAGCTCTGTTCCAGAAGTGCAAAACCAACTTCAGTGACAAAAATACAGTACTTTACTGGATAAATAGTGGAAATACTTTTTAAAATAAAAAACAGAAGAACGTGATTGTATATTTATTTGATTAAATTGTGTGAACACTGGCCTGGTATTTAGTATTTGTGGGAAAGTACTTTAAATTCCCCCATGCAATCCCATGACAACTGAAGATGTAAAGCAATAATTTATATCTTTCAATCCTAAAAATCCTTTGTTGAAAAACAGACACACTGAATTAGAGGGTAATTACAAAGTAATTATAAAGATAAAGTTAAGACTAATCCTGACATTTCTGCAGATATTTCTGAATGCTTGTATTTTAAGATGACATCATTCTAGTCGGCCGCCATCTTTGTGTGCGAGTGGGTCCATTATGTTATCCATCACTGGGTCTCTATGTCTGGCATTGTCAATTACCCAGAGGAAAACAACATTAGAGGCCTGAATGGGACACGGAGCTGCGGCAGGCCTGACATGGCTGTGTTATATGATTACACAACCTGTTGGTTGTCCGCCTGTCAAGTGTCTACTGACTCTGATGAATGGCTATAATATGCCGCGCATCACAACATGCCACGCCAAACACTCATTAATGGCTTCTCATAATGCCGAGTACGTTCGTCCAATGCAGAAGCAGGACTCCCTTAGAGAGAAAGAGGGGAGGTTGGGGAGAGGAAAATGTGGTAGCTGTAGTGTGAGCTTGAGAAATGTCGTTCATAAATGCTCCAACCTAGTAACGTTAAACAAAAGAAACACGGTGTCATCATCTGCATAATTTCACAAATTGTTTGGCAAAATGTCAGCATCAGTCTCCTGCAACTGTTGGTGAATGCATGACTGATGACAACTGAATAAAAAACAACATCCATGTTGGAATTATTATTCCCTGCAAGTGTTAAGCATATGTTTCTCAGTTAGACTCATTCTTGTCCATCTGTGGCATATTTGAATTATTCTAAATACATGCAACACATCACCAGTGTGTGAGAACGCCACAATAACGGTGCTTGAAGAAAGGAGCTAAAATCTGTTGGATGCCATCTGAAGCTTAGCTGATTGCTATTTCTTTTCCTGATTCAGGACCGATACTACCCAAGGTCCTCCAAGCTACTTCACATCTTTAACAAATAGATCAGATTCTCTTAGACGTTATTGTGAGAGGGTTCAATTGAAAAGGGAGAAATTTTCACTGTATGAGCTTTCTACTGAGTGGTCTATGGGGAGGAGATGTGCCATGAAAATGTATATGGAGACATCCTTTTCATTCAGTTCCATGTCCTACCACACAGCATTCAGGGTTAGGTTTATGTGCTTGATCTCCATACGCTAACGATTTGTCGTCATCGAAGAAACACGAAGAGCAAACAGCCATTGATATAATCTGTGAAATAATGCCTTTACCAGTTTTCTAAAATTCTTCAAATCTAAGTTTAGTGTTTAAAGCTTACATTGCCGATTTCACAATGTCATTATTTTAAACAAGTCAAAATGGAACTTTCGTATAAAACTAAGTACACCGCATAAAAGCACTTTCACTTTTTGCTTTTCATTGTCAGCATGACCAAGGTTGAGCAAAACCTTAGACTTGTAGAAACAATGCAATTTTTCTTCTAAGCAAGATATGCATTTGGACCTAACTAAACACATTGGAGTAAACTAAATTATACACTACAGTACATGCTTTTTTATACTCTTGATAATACTAGTTTTAACGAGTCTAGGGTTGAGAGGAATTGCATGAAAATAAAATAAAAGAAAATAACATTTGTTTCCTGATTTTAATGAATTTTTGTTCTCACTTGAAAAAATATTTTACAACTGAAAAAAAATGTTTAGACACATTTTCTTTCAGTAAACCCTTTTTTGAGTTGACATGAAGACCCAATAATTGCAACCTATATAACATACTGGACTGACTAAGCTATTCTGCTTGTAGTTAGTTTGGAAGAACTAACAATGGATTTCCCAGGCTTCTATTTTATTATTTTGGGTATCTTATTTAAGTGTTAAATGTGGCTAACACAGTTATTGTTACTAAAATGTCTGTTTTTGACTGAATAGTTCCGGTTAAATGATTTATATGTTTGTTTTCTTTACAAAATGATTGGAAAAACTGTTCCTCATTGATGTAAATACACAGAGCATACTTGTTGTTCTATAGATAATGGGAATAGCCTATGTAGCCACACATCTGGCTCCACTAACGTGCACAGTCATTCTCTTTACTAATTTGACAGGCCAATGCTTACTGTGGTGCACTTAGATGCTCATCACTATATATTGTGCGTCAGCCAAACCTGAAGTGAGTAGTTTTTTTAGCATCCCATACTGATTTTCGATATACATTGCCAAGTTGTGCTATTGTCTTTAGGCTTGATGCCAGGGAGAAAAGCTTATACCTTCAGTGTGTTTTTTACAAAAGACGAACAGGCAATCAGTCTGAATATTCCACCGTCTGTGACATTGTTTGTGTATGTGTTCTTTCTCACAGCTTGAGTTTCTCTGGTTGAAATGCAATACCTGCAGATGTGCCTTGTAACTTCCAGCTGCCAGCTTTCACGGCATTCAGAGGGGACGACTGAAACAAAGCCATTAAAGAAGCTCTCTCTTCACAGAGTGACGATTTTGGTGCATGGGTGTTTCTGGCTTAGCAGAAGTGATTTTATTTTATTTTTCTCCACTGTTTCGATTCCTAAAATGGTAAAATAAATGATCACAACATTAGCAGGTTTGTCATAAACGCGTGTTGTGAAACATGGACATCGAAGTATACCGACGACTTGTTGAGACGGTGCAGATTAATGCACACAGCTGCACATGCAAACACAAGCTTTGTACCTGGCACCTTCATAGCTGGAGTTTCTTATTGCATTGGATCTTCCAAAGTCAGAAACCACTGTATGAGTTTTTCCGCTGCCTGACCCTCCTAATTGAGACCGGCTGTTCCTGAGAACCAAAGGCCTACACAGAAATTGAGAACAGGCCCTCCTGAAATAAACTAAGACATGAATAAACAATTGAAAGCAGCAAAGACGTTGATCAGGCGCAACATGGCTTGTAAGTTTGAAGGCTGAACTCAACACACTGAAACTCACTCCATGCTCTTTCCAGCCAGGAGATGAGCCATGTTCTGCACAGTTTCACAAATATAAGAGTGAAAAATCAATAAAACAGAAAGGCAAAATTACTGAAACTGTGTTCGATGGGGAGAGAAGTGTTAAAATAACTGGAAAAAAATCAAGCAAAAGGATGGAAAAGAGGTGCAGTACGCTCTGTGACAGCTGCATGCATGTCTTACTGGGTGACAGTCTGTCCGTCTGTCAGAACAGATATTTCTGTCTGTTTAGTGCTGCCTTACAGGCTGCCAGAGACACTCCTTGTGTCATCGCTGGGTGCCTGCTAAAAAGGAGAGAGGGAGTTCAGTGTATGTGTGTGTGTGTTTGAGCAAGAGTGACATAGAAAGAAATTCAAGCAGCTGTCTTGAAAGCTCTCTCTCTGTCAGTACATCTAGAATCTGCTTTCCTCCCCCCTGATATCTGCTCTGTGCTGTTTTACTCAGCTGTTTAGTCAGATGAAGTGTTTCTGCTGCAAGAAAGGGCACTTCAGGGAAATCAGGATGTTGCGCTGTTTACCTGTTAAACAATAGTGAACCTGACAAAAAAAAGTTGCTAACACAGTAGTTTTGTTACTTTAAAGCATAAGAGCTGATAGCTGCTGGCGTAATAAGTAAAAACATGACCATTGCTCATAATATGCATTATATATTGAGATGTTTTATTTATTTGGGGACTTTTTGCAGACAACTATGTTAGTCGGGGAAAATATTGCTGCTGCGTAGTGCACTGGGAGTCAAATAAGGGGAGAAAGAAATATGCTTCCATCCATTTGTCTAGTACTAAAGGCAGATGCAGTAAAATCATCCAAACAAATTAAAGTAAACATGTGAATCATTTCTTGGATCATTTGTCAAACCTATTGATTGAATGTGAGCATCCAGCCTTCTTTCAGAGGAGTTTATCAAAATTTTTATTTAGTATTGTTTGCCAACTTTACCTTGCAAAAGATTTCCAATTCTCGCAGATTGTGACATCTTTTGTTGTCTTTAGTCTAGACTTGTGGAGAGTACTGCGAATGTCAAATGTACAACACAAACATTTATAGGCATGGTCTCCTACAGTTTCATTAGCATTACTAACTCACTCAGGAATAAAAATCTGACATTATTTATCTTGGTCTTTGATATCTTTGCATCACACTGGCCTAAAATTAACATAAAGGCTGTAGACTTATATACCTACTGTATACTTTAAATAGTCCAAATCAATCCAAACCCAATTGAATTAGCGTGGTTGTTAAACCAGGTACAGTTGATAAGCAGATTCATCACCATCCGCAGGTAGGGCAGGGACAAATCAAGTCAACTAATACTTATCCGCAACTCTGGCCTCAAGCTGTGCCCTGATAATCACTAATCTTTGTCTTGGTGTCACTTAACAGGCTGATTGTCACTGTACAACCATTCAGAATCTGCAATTATACAGCACTACATCACTATTTACGCCAGATTGATATAAATATGTGTAATATACGTGTTAGAGATAAAGGATGGAGCTTATCTCTGGGCTCTCTCCTGCTGTACCTGTCTTAGCAGCCACTGCTGGTGTGCCCTTGTGCTTCGCTGGATCTTTTCCTTTTAAGAAGTGCTTTGTCTTGTTCAGTTTAAAAACAGCCACAATAATGCAGGATTTAAAAAAATAAGAGACTTCATCAATTATACAAAATGTATTGCTAGAAGCCTTCTGTTGTTGAAGTACCACAGCTCTTTTTGTACTTCTGAGTACCTGTCAGGAAAGATTTTTCTACTTTTTCTTTGCCCAGCCTTTTCCTTATATGTTCAAATCTTCAATGGCATTTTTGAGATATTACCAGAGAGTGCTACTGGTTTCTGCGCAGAGTTTGGAATTAGGATTACCTCAGCTAACGTGTAGTAGCAGCGCTAAAGAGACAGGATGGATGTAGAAGGTGCAATCAAGATGATATTCTAGATAGAAATAGCCCGTCGTTTTTAATTTCCTGGGTCAAGAAAACATGAAGGTGGGAGACAGTAAAGCTAAAAAATCCATGTGTTAAAAGTTGGGCTGAAATACTTCCAAAAATGTGTCTTTTCGAAGAGTACCTCTCCAAAGATACTAGATTTAGTAAAGCCTGCTTTTGTTTCCACAGACGGACAGATTATCCTGTTTCTTTTAGTTGCAGCTCAGGATGTCTTACTAATGCGGTGTGTTTTTTGACCAAAGAGCTTCTGTTAAGTTAATTCTTTTATTTTAGTCATCAGTGGAGAATGCCGTTGTCTGATTACAAGCACGTGTGTTTTCTCCTGTATAGATGTCAGCGGAGTGAGGTAATGGAATATGAAAAGGGAAAAGTGTGGTACTGGGCTGCACCATGGTTGGAGTTGGTTACAGTTAAGGTTCTCTTGGACACGATGCATGTTTTTTCTGGCATCCCCGTTTTGTTGAGGGTTGGGCGAATCTGTGCGACCCCGTGTTGGACCAATTTGTACAATTAGGTGGCTTGTGTGATTTAGTGTTCCTGACACATCTTAACTTCTACTGAGTTTCTCTTGAACTATTTACTGTGTTTTGACAAGGAGTCAGAAAATTTACCAAGTAAAGTTGCCTAATTCTTCCCAGGCTAATTTCTTAACAGCGACGCTGCCTATAATTTTGCAACCTCCTTGACAGCATTAGTCCAGCTTCAGTTTCTGCTCTGTCAGTGTTGGCTCCTCTGGTGCCCTGGCAGCCCTGTAACTACACCCCAGTGTTTATGTTCTTTATGTTAACACGGTTATCTCTCTGCGTAACTGGAGCTCTGAGCCTATATGGGCAACTTGGCATGCATGCGTGTTGCGAACGATCTTGCAGCTGCAGCACTGACCCTGTTGCCTGCATTTCCCTCCAGAAAGTGCTGCAGGGACTTGCCAGTATTTTCATTCCCTCTGGAGGTATTTCCGCACACCAACAAAGCCCGGCCTGCGTGATGAAACAAAGAGGAAGCAGCTTTTGTGTGTGGAGAGCAGCCAGTTTCTCAGTGCACATGTGTGTGTGTGTATGTGCACTAGTGACCCCAGCTAACAGTTTGTTACATGCAAATATACTCTTGAGCTTGCAATTCAGGTTGCTCCGGGCTCTTGTTTGCTCACAAACCAACTGTACCATGAGAACAAGCGTACTCTGTGTCCCATTCACAAAACAAAGTTGCCTCCTGTTTACCTCTAATTAACAGGTATAATGCCTACCTTGTTGTGTTGGTTAGTGATTTTTACAAGCCTTGTTAACCCCTGGCGGTTCCCAGTCTTCACTTACTCGTGCCAAAAAGGAAATGTGTGCTGCAGATTGGATCCTAATTCTCCAGGGAACCACTCACTGGGAAAATATTGAATTGAACTTTGGATAGTAAAAAAAAAAAGGGGGTAAAAATCTAATTTTTAAAATTCATTCTAGCCAACAAAAACATGTACACTTTGCTCTCACGCCTGCAGGAAATAAAGAGTTTATATAAGCTGCCTTGCAAGAGTGTCCACTCCCCATGAAGATTTTTTTTACATTTTTGAGATGAAAGGTCTTTTATTTTTTAGTTTTCTGAGTTTGTTACACACCAACACAAAGTTGTAAAGTGAGTGATTGTTTTAAACTTTTAAAACACAGCCAAACCTATGAAATACCATGATGGCAGCAGCATGGTATAGGAAATGTTTTACTCATGAGGAACTGGTGGGAAGATTAACAGTACAAAATACATGGCAAAAATGTGTGCCGTCAAGTTTTTGCCCAAAACTGGTGGATCGTATTGGACAGCAGGCATGCACTTGTTTTACATTACCTTCTTATTCTCCTTCCTCTTCTTCTTCTTCTACGTTTTAAAGCCACCTTATGTTTCTTGCTCTACCCGCCTGAACTGCAGTTCCTTTTCAAAGAATTTTATCAAGCATTCCATTTAATATATGTGCAAAATTGGAGCCTGATGAAGTGCGATGTGCATTGGTAGTTACTCTGATAAATAAAACACTGGCAATCCACTAAAGTCAATTAATGACTGTAGAGTTCAGATGTTTGGGGTTTATTCTTTGTAGAAATAAATCTGATGTCCTTTAGGTGACATCTAAATCAATTTATTTGCTCTGCTTGCTGTTTGAGTGTGACACAAAAAGATTAGAATAAGAATTGGATAGGAATTAATAATTTCTGTTTGTAAACACCCTTGAAAACCATTAAGTATTCTTTTTTATATAATGGTCTGTTGCACAAAATCTCAGAAAATGTCTCACATTTGTTTGATTCTAATGTGAAAGTTTGAATGCATCGACTGCCTTTCCAAGGCATAGTATATAAAATCTGTTTATTACAGTTACCCTTTTTAATGAACTCTCAGAGGATTTAGTCTCCATGTTCTAAGCTAGTATTTTTATTATTTTGTGGCTTTCAAGGATAAATCTCATGGTTTGAGGCTCTTAAAGAACATCGGTTTTAATGTCATGGCACAGAAGCTTAAAATGGCAATGTTTTGTTTTAGTGCGAAATGAGAAACGGAGAGAAGCAGCTTTCGTTTTGTGAGAGGCACAAATGTTTTCTTCAGGGTTTGTCCACTACAGTCAGCATCCAGTGGGGTTGACAGCCAAGGCTCTAGTGACACACGCTCATGCCCATAAACAGGGATTTGGTCCTCTGGAGAAAATAACCTTGATAATTACTGGGTGAATATGGACCTGCCCACAGTGGGAGAGAGAGGGGGGGGGGGGGCGGCTGACTGAGAAGTTAAAGAGAGAGAGGCAGAGG
>JAVLVB010000824.1:2507468-2540274 GCA_032876305.1 Orestias chungarensis
CACACACACACACACACACACACACACACACACACACACACACACACACACACACACACACACACACACACACACACACACACACACACACACCATACCAAAAGGACTATTAGTAAATACATGTACCTTATAATTTTATATTTGAGAAAACCCTCTTTATTTCTCCCAGATTTTACCCTAATAAATTTACACTTCCGTTTTGGATATGCCAACATAGGTGGAAAGGTAGAACACTTTGTGAGCAAAGTGTAAAGATTTTAGGCACCTGCTGTCTAAAATTTTAGATCAGATTAAAAACATAAAGATAATTTTAAGGACTTGCAAAATGTAATGTTTTTGTTTTACGCTTGGTTGAATCAGTTAAATCTAAAGCTTAGTTTCAATTATATTCAATAAAGATATGCATTAACATGTTATTTTTGTTTTAGTTTTAAAATGATCTTCAAGTAGCTTGATTTGATAAGCTTAATGAATTCTCTCTTACATCCTGGAGGTGTTGTTTAAATCAAATAGACTTTGTTAATATTGTGATCTAGGTTTAATTAAGGGTTAGGAGGCGATGGTTCGCTTGGAGGGAGAAAAACAAGACACAGAGATGAGTCTTTTTTTATTTTATTTTTGATCTCACCTGTGTTGATTTAGCAGTCAGTAAAGGCTTGTGGCATAAGTAGGTGGAGGTCAATGAAGTGGGATTTTAATGAAGCTTCACATTTGTTAGTAGTCTTTTGTTCCTGCAGAAGCTTTGTCAAAGAGAAAATATAACCATAGCTGGTAAACAGTGCGTGAGAAGTTTTGGCTCATTTTTCAGTGATTAGTCTGCTTGTCTGCCTTTTGTTTTGTGCAAGCAGATTATCAGAAAGGCTTCTGCACCAGTTTTTCCATCCATGTGTTTACGCCACAACTGGGTGGAAAGCACAAATTGGAGACACAGCATTCCCCGTCTGAGCAGCTTGGAATGGGGTTTGGACTCGGAAAGCTGGCTTTCCGTCTTAGGAAGTGTTGTTCCTCACCACTCTCCATAAACACTGGAAAAGAGACCCAAAGAAGAAAAAAATATCCCAGTCTCACTATTTCCACTGCAGACATACAAATATTATACTGCTCCCACCTCTCTGTTTCTCTTATATGTTTCTCAGGGAAAAAGCTGTACATTTATGCACTGTGTGGCAGAAATATACTTTAAATTCCTACCTTTTTTTTATTGACACAGCAGCCTTAATAGATTACTCTGAGGTGCTTAAACAATGATTTGCTTGTTTAAATTCACGCCCAATGGGAAAAATACCAGTGTTTTCAAATGAATTACATCTAAGAGCAGCGTAAATGTTAATATTAAGCTATGACAAGTGGTTGTATTGCGGTCCCTCCTCGCACGCTCCTCAAGTTAATAAATCCAGCATAAGAGACGTGGAGAGGAAAGCACCCTCCATCACTTTGGGTTGTTATGGCATTTCTTCTGCTGGTGGAGCATTATCCTGTGAAAATATCATCAAGGTGTTTTCCCCAAAAAAACAAAAAAAAAACTAATAAATAAAAAAAATGATATGAAATGTTCACAGTTTATCATCATTACAGCTGCAATGTGACAGCTGAGAGCTGGATGCTGTAATATATCTCTAAATACTTTGGTTTGTGGCTTTTTCTTTTCTTTTAAAATGTAAACCTTTTGTTTAATTATAATTAATAGGTTGACCACATTGGATACAAGTTTGCACATTTTATTGAAAACACAAAAAGGACTGAGATTGATTTAGCTCCCAGCAGGCTTCTTGCACCCTTACCTGTGTGAGCAGTGCTCTGTGGAGACGCCCAAGAAGCAAAAGCGACGGAGTGTTCGGGTAGACAGGGGTTAGAAGCCCTTTATTTATTACATTTCCTCCTCAGAGAAAGAAGAGGCAAGATGGACACTCCATATCTCCCTGCTGCACTAGAAAACTCATCTAAATGGAAAACACATTGTCTTCATTATTTTGTGAAAGCTGAAAGAACATGGTTGTCATGGTAACAGCCATCTGAGTGAGCTCAAGCGGGCGGCCAAGGGGTTGGTTTTAGGGCCAGAGGAATGAAGAGGAAAAAATGGGAAGTAGGAGGTGGGAGGAAGAGTGAGAGAGAGGGACTGAGTTAGGGAGGGAACAAGGAGTCATAAGAGGAGGGGTAAGTTGGTACTAAGAGATGAAGGGAAGACAATACATATGGAGGGAAAAATATATGAAGTGTAGGGGAGAAAGTGACAAGAAGAAAGGACACAACGGAGAGAAGACAGAAAATCCTGAGTTCGTCTACTCTTGGAAGGAGGCTGCGTAGACAACCGTTTAGTGGGCCAGAGAGGAGAGTTCAGGGGTCTTTATTAATTTCAAGAGGCCTCATGATGGCAGGTTTAACATCTCAGGGATTCTCCTCCTTACTTCACCTCTCTGAAGCCTAACAGTTCACATCTATGAGTTTCTGGCTGCAAAGCATCACAATGTCTAATAATGTTCAACCAGACGATGCACTTGTTGAACTAAAATAAAAATTGAGATGAAGATATCACGTCCAATACATGCATGTTTTCTTCATTCGTTTCTTTTTAATCTTTCCTTCATTTAGCATTTTTGGCAATGTGATTTGCGGTATTTTTTTTGCTGTCGTGAGATTCTATCCTATTGGCTAAATACTGCACAAGCAAACCCAAAAAAAACAATCCTTGGCAATATGAATTTTGCTCGAACTGATCTTGCAATTACGATTTATTCACAATGCGTTCAGGATGCCTAATGAGTTTATGTTATGGTAAGAAAACTTTTTATAATAGTTGTTGCAAAAACATTATTAGTGTCATAACAATTGGGTTGAAATTTGTAACAAAAGCTGAGATTACACTTCAAGTTTAATAACAAGACCAACAGGCCGGTTAAAGCTTAGCTGGTAGAGCTGCCTATACTGTACTAGATGAATTTGCACAAGTTTTCTTCTGCTTAGAGTAAAAAGAGAAATGTAACAAAAATATTCATGTAACGTTCAAAATGTAGCACTTAATTCTGTTTGTTTAGTTAAAATATAACTGCTGTTTATTCATTGATTTCTGTTAGTGTCTGTTGTAAAGTATCTAATGCAGTGTTGGATCTGCAGAAAAATAGATTATAAAGATGGAAACAAATTTCAAATATAGTTTCAATGATAATTACATTTACATTGTAATGCTTGGCATCATAAATGTCACCATTGTCACCGTTATAAAACTAGGGACTTTTTCTTTTCTCTCCCCATCACTTTCCAGGTTCTCATCAAGTGTGTCTTGGCAGTACACAGGCCAACACCAATGCACTTCATCAAACATTTACCCCGCCTCAATCTACAAAGCACACCGCAAACACTCCAAAGTGTTAAGGGGGCATCTAATCCAGTCCGATTGCCTTCCTATTCAGCTTTATTCTGGCTGCACTTCTGCTGCGCTGCTGTCAGTTTAACATCAGCCAGAGGATTATGGTTGTTGCCACAGCGAGCGAGAAACTAAACGACTGTTTATTTAAGTTCCTACCTGTGTTTTTGTTGTATCGCTGGTGGCGTTGATATGACTGAGGCCTGACACAGCATAATTATGGCAGTCGTCATGCAATTAAGGAAATTAGACTAATTGGTTATGTTTTTGTCAAGCAAATAACTTGCCGTGTTTGGCACGGATTAAACCTCCATTAGGATTTGAAGTTCTAACTTAGAGGAGCCACAATATTCAATAGATGAACCATCGGAGCAGTGATGATGCTAATGGTGGATCCTGTGTTAGTGTGAATAAACACTGTTACCCTCAGAAGTTAAAGGAAAACAATTAAACAGCAGCCTGAGCTGCACATTTCCTTCCAGATGTCCAATCGTGGTCACAGGAGGGACAAACACCGCATCTTGTGATTGACCACCACTTAGGGTAAGAGGCAGCCTGCTCATGTGTTCTGCCTGGCTGGCCAGCTGTGTGGCTGCCTGTAGGTCTTAGTGATTCATGTCACACTGTAATTGGTTTACCTGCTCCCCGTGTGTCTGCGCTCCGAGAGGACCAAAACAAATTACCCAAGGATGACCTCTCGCCATTTCCCTCCTCCTCTGCAGCCTATTCTCCACTATCTCTCTCCACCTGACTCGCCCCCACCTCCTCCTTGCATGTAATATGTTGCATGACTGTCATTTCGCCCCCCCCTTCACACACCTTGAAGCTCCTAAGCTCAGCCTGAAGAGAAAATATTTAATAGTGAATGTTCATTTGAGCTCAGTGACACACATTAAAGCGTCTCAGGATTTCAGTACCTACTTTAATGCCTACCTTCCATGTCAAACATCGCGTTACACATGCATGCATACAGATAAGCTGATAGAACGCATTTAAGATCACAAATACACACTTACGCAGCAGTGTGGTTTTGTAAAAGCTGCAGAGAAGCACATTACCCTTTCAGCACTGTTTTATTTGCTTGCTGTGCTAGATAATACCAACATGAATTGTTCCTTCAGTGAATGAATGTGGAACCTCTGTGTATGCCATTAGGCCCGTTTTTATTTTTTTTAATTTTTTTGAGGCGAGCAGATGTTTTCTCCCCTTGCCGCTGAGGCTCTTACTCTCGCGCAGTGGTGAACAAAAACTCAACAGAGCTAGATGAATGAGTCTAGCATTTTCCCATGTACCTGCGTAGGAAGGTCTCTCAAAGGTTATTTTGCTGTTTGTGTAAAGCTACCCTGTCAGTGGATTTCATGATTTTGTTTGTGTTGTTGCATCACCTGGTTTCCCAGGCTGCTTTTTCTAACGGGGAACAAGGTTCATGAACTGTTAAATATCAGCTTTGTTGCGGTGTCCTTGAACGCGTTTTTCTTTTTATTAAAACACTTCAGGTCCTCTGCTTATAAGTTCAGGAAAGTTTTTGCTTTTTCATTTAGATAAACCTTTGAATACCTTGAGCTGTTTTGTTTACATTTTCTGTGGATACATTTTCATTTTTCAACCCTAACACATAATAAATGTCACGTACATGCAGTTTACATTCAATTCATATTCAAGTAAAATTATTAACCTGTGAAAATCAAATCAAATTCATTCCAGTACAGCTCAATCACATAGTCAGATTTATATATAATTTAAATGGGTCCAGTTGGGTCATAATTACAATGTAGTATACTGAATTTGATTGGTAATTTTATATAAGTTGGTGGAGGGAACATCAGCTTTGATTGAGCTCTTGGTTTTGTAGCATTCCCTCACGCTAAGCAAGCATGTGGAGACCATAGAAAGGAATCACTCCCTTGTGACGATACAAAACCTTCTGCAGGATCAGGCCTTCTAAAAGAAGCCAAGGAATCCATATGCCATGACCAGCTGGGTGTTGGGAAGGCAGAAAACCAACTCAGACAAATATAGAAACACTGAGCGAAGGTTTTATAGGACACAGACTTGTCTAAATGAAATTATAGGAATAAGATTATAATAAAATCGAAATCTGACAAAGTTGTGCCACGTTGATTTCTCTCCAAATCATTAGAAAAGAGCATAATTTCTATCATAAATTAAAGTACACAAAGTTAATGAGAGCAACAGCTCTTTCAGTTAAGGAAGATATATTTAATTAGATATAGTTAAATGAAGGACAAATCAATGACTTGGCACACCTCCTATGGAGAGAAAAGAGAGTTAATTTACACTATACTCGCAAATAATTCATAAATGGGGTGCAGCAGGTGAAAATAGCAGAGAGAGGAGAAGGTATAAAAGAGATGACTTAAAAACATACCTATAGAGATATCCCAAATTACCAAAGCCACTCTAAATACAAAGATTTTTTCAAGCTTGCAAAAAGTTGTGCCTGCATTTATAAGTAAACAAGCAAAGTGAGAGGCTAAAAATAAAAACAGATCTCCTTGTTTATTCATTTTACTTGTGCTTATTTTTTATCCGTTAATTTAACAGATTATTTGCTGTCTGTAAAAATCTAGAATCTCTACCTTAAATTTAAGGTGCATAGAAACCATGTATTCAGTACATGATCCAATCAACAACTGACCTACTGGGAAAACGGTCTAAACGATGGCTCTATGTTTGTGTTCAGGTAAAATTATTAAACAAATAAGCATGCATTGGTGTTTTGTTTTTCTCTGATCAAAAAGACTAAATATGTCTCTTATCAGATTTAAGCACATGAAGGTGTTTCATTGACAGTTAATTCTCAAAATAGGTGTTGATTTGTCTTTTTATAATTACATATTTCTTGATGCTTTGCAATCCGGAGTTGTCAAGTCACAAGACAGCCCCTGTCTTTATCATTGTGAGAACACTGTTGCTGATCAGCGTTTTTGATAATTGAAAGCTTACTGTCATGTTTTTAATCACATTTAAGACAGAAAAGGTAGTAGTTTTGCAAACAGTCCTGGAGCGACTGTCTAATAACCTCACTGCTGCCAGACTTCCAAGAAAGGGCAAGTTTTCTGGCTTTTTTCCAGTCTTTTCAGCTTTTGCCTCTAGTAGGTATGACTAAGAACTAATAAGATTAAAACCTCAGCTGCAATATAGCCTGTTTAGACCAACCAAGTGCAAAAAGGTTGAACCGGTTCCTGTTTTTTCTATTTAAGGTTTGTACTTTTAGTGTCACAGGCAAGGAGAGTGGAGGGCAGGCTGGCACAGATATATTTTTGCGCTCCCTAATGACACCAATACCATTTCATGGCTTGGTGAGCAGATTGAATCACACTCGGTCTTTGTAAGTCTCCCTCTCTGCCCCTGTCTCTCTGTCTCTCTTTGCCGCGCATACTTCATCACTCGGTCCGCTCATTTGCTGCCGTACGTCCAGTGTGTTGCATTCGCCCCTCAGTGGATGTTGTTTAATTGCATGTGGGTCAGCAGTTTGTCAATGCTGAAACCGAAGGACATGGAATTTGTCAGTTTACCAGTTGAGCAGCCACATGGGGCGTTGTGTGAGCTAACAGATCTGCTGGAGCCGGGCCCATAAGGTTAGCTTTACACGAGCTTCTCAGACCGTCCTGTCAATCACGCTCCTCTCCTCTGATATACTGTCATCTCTTCTTACATTTTCTCCAAAAATCACAGAAGACTGATATTATTTCAGTTAATGAACCCTGTGAGGTCCAGAGAGGTGGTTTTGGCGTTCTGAGCCTCCCTGGGCAGACCTGGTTCAGGGACATAAAATATGCACAGTCTGCCCCTGAGCTTTACACGTCTTCAGCGTCACAAGTGATATAATCTTGTCTTTCGTGACACTGGAAAATTGCATGTGGCAGTCAGGACATACAATCTTCCACAGCTGGTATTTATAGTCCTCGGCAACTGGAACGTTGTGTGGAATAAGGAGTTCATTCATTCATCATGTGATGCACAAGCTTTCTACTGCTCACACATGACCTGATTTTCTATCTCATGGGTAAACAGAAGACCCCTCCCTGTTAGTTCACAGAAGAGCTTAAAAACAAAAACAAAGTCCCATGTAGCTGACTTGTAACAAAACCACAGAACTACATTTGATGTAGGTTCTATCTTGTACCGATCTGAGCCAGCAGCTGTGAGAGATTTCCTGAAGGTAGAGAAAAACCTGCTGCTCCAGGTGAATAGTCCATATTTATGTAATACATTTTTTACTTTATCTACGTTCTGCAAATAGTCTTAATACATGTTTGCACTTTATATGTGCAGAGAATTTTACTCTCGCACATCTGAGGCAATTTGGGGGTAGTACTCTGCCTAAGGATATTTCAACACTTTACAATGCCTGAGATTTAAACCCCCAATTGAAGACGGTTCCCACCCTACCGTGATTTACAGCTTACGTTTTATAATTATATGCTGATTCATCTTTCTGATTAAACCTGTTGTGGTGTTCTTTTAATTGGGTTAACCTAAACCCTTTTAACAATGTGGTTACAGTTCTAAGTGTCTCATCAGCACCTCAACACTTTGAGATGTTCATAGAAGCATTAAAACGTTATGTTTGAGATTAAAACTGTCATATGTTTTGTCGCTCTGATAATAATATATTTTCTGGCATTTCAATGCCTTAAATAAAACATTCCTTGCATGCTCCTCTACATAAATAGTTTACCGTTATGAGAATCTGTGCTAACCACCAACCCAAGTTGCAGATTGCAAGGAAACATTGCCTCCAAATTTATGATTGTGGTAGATTGGAGCCTAAACATCTATTTTCCCATAACTACCTTGGAGCGTTAATCTCCCACCTCATAGAGAACCCATCACCCCACACCGCTCCACGTGACTAGCGGCAGTACTTATTACCAAGTGGAACTAAATTACAATATGCGGAATGGACTTTTTCCCAAAAATAAATACTATATAATGTAGCAACGAAATACAACCCTTCCAAAAAGTGTTGGAACAGGTAGGAGCTTCTCAAAGAGGCACAGGCCAATTTCAACTTATCAAATATGGCTATGATGACAAGTTGTTTCTGTTATATATTATCAGCATTTTTATGACAGCTAAAATAAAATACTTTTTAATTTTCTACAAACATATTTTACCATATTTGTAGTTCTTTCAGGGTTGGAGAGAGACCAAGGTTAAAAATCAAATAACATTTTTCATTGCATGTATCGATTAAAGTAATTCTTTCACCGCCCAACAAAGACTGTTGTGGTAACGGTTAAGACGGGGGTCTCCAACCCTGGTCCTCAAGAGCTACTGTCCTGCAGGGTTTAGATGCAACCCTGTTTCAACACACCTGAAGGAAATAATTGGCTCGTTACCAGGCTTTTTCTGAACTTGATAGTGCTGAATCATTTTATGCAACTGTGTTGAACCAGGGTTGCATCTAAACCCTGCAGGACAGTAGCTCTCGAGGGCCAGGGTTGGAGACCCCTGGGATAAGACTTAATAGTAGATTCATACATACTTTTTCGGTTTCACTTTCTGATCTCACACATTCAGCGGTGAAGTGATCATCTTTTTTGGGTGGGGTGGGGTGGGGTGTCTTAGTGCATACCTGAAATTGTCCACAGCTTAAGATATGTATTTATAGGCAGCAACAGAACGGCTCATGTATCTCCACATCACAGCTGTTTGCATTGCAGTGTTGGGTGTCACATAGCTTCCTGCTGCTCCTGTAGTTGTCACATTAAAACAGAAGATAAACAAACGGCAGCACATACAGATATATATTTTTTTTGTTGGACAAATTATTAAACATTTGTTGTGAGGGCTGAGTTCTATAAAGCTTATTGGGGGAAATATGAGTAATAGTTGTCTTTGCTATGAGGTAAAAAAAAAAAAGAACAGAGATTAAGTGAAGGAGACGATTAACAAGAATCAAAAAAATAGACAGAAACAAGGCAAACTGGCAGAGATATATGATGGTGGAAGCTGTTTTGGAGACAGTGAAGAACCTGCAGCTGTAGACAGGACAGACTACATGGTGGGGAAATAAAGACAGCAATGGGTAATGCCTGGCTATGAGAGTTTGCCATTGGAGATTATAGTGTGTGTATGTGTAAGAGAGAGACAGAGATGGCTGGTGGCTTTTTGCAGACATACTTACAGCGTTGTATGTGGGAGGGAATGAGAGATAGAGGCCAGTGCAGCTGAGTGGTGTTGATTGGCCTGTTTGAAAACACATAAACTGCAGACGTTGAGGGAGAGAAGCCCTGTGTGCTGGGATAAAGTGTCGCTCTGTGCCGTGCCACGCTGCAGCCCAAACCACATTAGAGCAAATGAATCCATTCCACCTCCTGTTATGGCAGCTCCCACTTGGGGCCACAAGAAGAAGGAGGAGGAGAGGAGCTAAAAGGAGAAGGGGGGGGCAAGAGTGGCAGGAGTGTTGAGATATGAGGGATGAGGAGAGGAAAATGATCGAACAGAAAATGGAAGGTAGTGTTAGGAAAGTGGCATGCTGGGTGACTAATGATCTCTGAGGGCTGCAGAGTAGAAGAGCATAAAGCACACAGAAAAAAAGAGGTGGGGGGTCTTGAGGAGGATTGAGGATTTTCTCCTGTGTCCAGAAAGCAGAAAGAATAGTTTCCTCCTTGCCCCAATGAAGCTGATGGCATGCCAAACTTCACAGCAATTGCTTTTTTATATTGTCTTGCAGTTTAGTCCCTCTGCAAACCAGATTTTCTAAAATGCCCTAACTCTTCGTTGTTTTAGAATGACATGCCGTACTGAGCTTCACATCTCTTTAAGTATTATGTGTATTTCCTTCTCAAGGCCTGAGATCTATTAAACCCTGAACTTAGAAAAGATCAACAGCTTTATTAAAATATTACCATAAGTTACATCATGGAACTCGTCCACCAAACGTTTCTGCAGGATGTGTGGATGGTAGTGGGACCGATTTGATGCTGTTGCTTTGTAATGAAGATATTTCCACATTGGAATAATTACATGAATTGAAATAATTTTCCTTGGGCAAATATTAAGTGCCCTTGTTTTAAATAAGAGATTGAATGACGCCTAAGTTATAGAGGCAAGCGATATGAGCATTAGGTAGCCTAAAAGTAAATGAAACCTCCTCATCTACACTGTTTCAAATGAATACATCTGCCAGTAAAGTTCAGCAGTTGATAATACTTAAATTGCTTGTTGATATTTCATTGAAATTTAAGTTTTCCAAGGAAAACTTAAACCCAAAGGATCAATGCATTGGACATCCATAAAAGGAAAATGGAAAAACTTTAATATTAATACCAACCGACCACAGTTCTTGTAAGATGACAAACCATTTTTGTACATTAGTGAATATTTTTCATTCCTATTTCTCTCTTAGCATAGTCCAAAAACATACCAAGCATGGCAATAGATGGGACATTAGAGAGGACTTAAATACCTAAAAGAAGATCATCCCGCGCCTTTTGGAGATTTCTTTCTCTTTCTCTGGTGAATGAAAAATATATTAGTCATCTAAAAATGTATCAAATAAAAAAATTATATTCCAGATTAAAAATCTTACATTTCTCTTCGAGGATCACCTTAATTGTACGTAACATAGTTGTATTTAATCTAAAGCGTTATTTGGTATAATGCACCCCTGACATTCCCTCTCTGCTTTACCTATAGACCCCACAATCTGACCACCTATAGCTTTACTATAGCTGTCACATGACTAATAAAACACCATGTGACCAACCCAACCCACTCCACTTCATAAAAACAAACCTAAACAGCAGCAAGATGAAAATAAATATTGGTTGTTAATGTCGGCGCAGTTTTGTAATTTTATAGCTGATACAAATATTCTTAAAAAAATGACCAACGTTGGCCGATATTTTGGGCAATCTTAATTTGTATAGTTGTGTAGTTGCAGTATACATCAAAATAACTGCTGTGGCAACATGTGTGGTGTGAGATCTACCAATATCCAACTCTGCCAGTGGTGACATCAGTCGGGACCTCGAGCGTAAATACTTCTACATCTAACTCGTCAGAGAATGATCACTTTCATGAACCTGACTAATGTGGTAGTCACTTGTCTGAAATGAGAACTCGCTCATGCTGTGAGTGATCATACAGTACGTGTGTGTGGACGTGTAACGGCAAGATAATCCCAGCGCTCTCTTTGTGTTGCTCTTTGTCTACTGTCCTCATCAAACCCGACCCTTCTTGCTCTCCCCCTGCTTCCATACTCCAGCGCCTTTCGTGTTACGGGGCTTTTGTTTAAGAGCAAGCTCGTTCCTCGCACTGCTTCCTTGATCTTGTTTTGCTCAGAAAAAGACATGCAGGGAGGGAGGCAAAGAAAGACGGCAAGAGGAGGAGACAGACACTTCCTCGCATGTTGCTGTTACATGTGGTTTGTTACACTTCTCTGATCCACAGCTGCATCCTCCCTCCACTGGTTTAAGGGGAGGTTACAATGTGCAAGTAATCGCTGGATGTGATTACCTTTATTTTTTACATGTTTGTACACGGGTATTAAAATGTTATTTCTAAAAATTATTTGTTTTTTTCCAACTGACTTTTTGTCAAACCTAATTTCATGTAACACTTAATAATATCAAAGATAATATCAGAGAAATGGTGCTCTGATCTATCAAGTGTAAGCTGTCCAAACCTACCTTACACTAAGTAAACATAAAAATCCACCAACTCCTTCTTGAACTATGAATCAGCTGTGATTTACCAGATAAAACAAAATGAAGATATCTGAGTTGCTCAGTCAAAGTCAAGACTTCCCCGAAATGCTGGTAGATTATCTTAATAGCTTACCAGCATCTATAGCTATATTGAATATTGTGGCCCAGACCTATATCTGATGTATATGGATCTCTATCTTTATCCTGTGCATGCTCAAACAGTTAGACATAAATTGATTATCAATTCTTCACAATCTGCAAACGTGGAGCTTTTTATGCCAGTCTGCATTAGTAAATGTGATGACAACTGAAGGAGAGTTGGGTTTTGCCTGCAGTGAAGCATCATTGGTTACACAACACATCTTTGAACAGGGGTGTGGAGCTCGGGCGTCTGTCACTGAGGGCAGTCAGCCTGCCAGGTGGGTTAACTTCTCATCTCTGTTACAACTCACTTTTTGCCTTCAGAACCTAGAGACCCGTCTTTTCATTGACCAACAAAGGTGCTACATGTTTTCATCAGAGGTGAGACCAATGTGTAAAACAAAGAGAGAGAGAGAAAGATAAAAAACGTGTGCATAAAAGACGGATGACATCTTTGCGGTGTGTTGGGACGCCGGGGGTGTGGATCTGCAGGAGAACCAGTTAATCAATAGCCACAAGGTCAGGTGGCCAGCCCAGAGCAGGAGCGTGCTCTGTTAGCGGTAGGCAGAGCCGCCTGCTGCTGAATGGGATTTGTAGCACTTGTCAAAGGCTTTAAAGGAGCCTCTTCTCAACGACTTGCTGCAGGTGAAGTGTATGAAAAAAGGAGAGGGTGGTTATCAGCAGGAGAGGGAGACATCTGCTGGACGCTGGGATGCACAGCAGCTGAGCACATTGAGGCCACCCAATGTTATACTTATATATATAGGTTATATGATGTTTAGTTGGAGCAAGAAGAGGCAATTTTAGCTGTTTTTATATGCACCACTCAGTGAAGGTTGATAAGTATATGTCTTTTGACAAAAAATTTGTTCCCCCACAATTCCTCTTCATTCACGCAATCACTATGTTTAAGTGCTCTCCAGGTAATTCCACTCTGGTAATGCTTAATTCTGAGAGGATTATTAATACAGTCTCATACTCAAAGTGTTCCTTTGAAGTCTTCCACCTTTTTGCTTTTATCAAAGGAAATAATTCAAGCTTTTTGAGTTCATATGCTCTTAAATGTGTGTGTCTAAGTCAAATGCGGTGCATTTATGCAGCAGTCAATCAAAGATAAGCAATCCAGGCTGAAATGAAAACTCCCCAGCCGAGCGTCAGGCCTCTGTTGCGTTGGTCTTGCTCGGTGGGGAATCTTGGGGGACCCTTTATCAGTGCTGAGCAGCTTTCTGGAGTCCTGCCCCCACCCCCCACCTGTGGTTCCTCAGTTGGTCTTTTATGTAAAGGAATGTGGGAAGGACCAATGCGGACAGAGATTAACAGAGAGGGATGATGAGGGGATGGAGGCCTCATCGGTGGAGCAGCACGATACCTATTAATCCCAACTCAATCTTCCAGCGTATGATGATCAGAGTGTTAGACTCTGGCGCTCAGATTGTTGCTTCTCACTGCGGGATCTAAAAAAAGATATCAGAATTACCTGTTGTTCCTGTCCCATTATTCCACACATTGGAAACTTGTGTAATTTGATAAAAATATTTCTACTAAAGACTAAGTCTACTAAAGAAATATACAAATATAAAAGAGATGATGGAAAATTGTCTGAGATCTGCTAACACGCTGTTTTACTGATCAATCCATCCATTCTTCCATCCATCCTGATCGTCAGTGATTTATTTTGTAAATAGTCCAGGTTTTCTGTCCAGGTGCCTAAAATACTGCCTTAAAACTGCATAAAGGATCACTCTGACTGTTCTAACAGATATACATTTTGTATTTTTTATTTTTGCAGCGTAAGAGAAAAAAAAAAACTTTTAATGGAGTCCCGGTAGAGACATCAAGATGAACACGTTACCATCAATGGACCGGCATATCCAGCAGACCAACGACAGGCTGCAGTGCATCAAGCAGGTGGGCATAAAGTAAAACTCCGACTTTAACTATTACACTTCAACTATGAATTTCCACTGGGCAAAGAAAAAAAAATCCAGCCTTACTTTTCAGCACCTTATTTAGGCATCAAGGTGTCTGGGCCCATGCTTTAGTCAAACAGATCATGTTGCAGAGGGTCTCAGAGGGAGGCAAAAATGTCTATGAACACATGAGCAGACTTCAAAGCTGCATAGCAGACTCCCAGTTTTTTCCTTCGTGTACTGTGGGCTCTGATATTATGGTGCTAACTATGCTGATTTTTTGCCTAAATGCTTCCCTGACTGTATGCGTTCAGGAGACTCTTCACAGACAGACTAACATATCCCAGGGCTTCCGCCTCTGCGTGTGATTAATGGTCCGTAGAGCTCATGCACCGCTTGACTTGCTGGCTGGTTTTTGCCGTATTTGTTGATGATACGTGGGTTTGGGTATCTCACACCATCCAAATGAGGCCGAGCTTTACAAAAATAAAACAAAAGAAGAGAAAGTGGAATTGTAATATAATGAATTGGAAAATGATGAAGCTTTCATTTGGAGGTGGCAAGTTTCTCCTTCTGGGTTTTTAAAGACTCTTTTAATTCTGCTGAACAGGTTTTGATCATCTCAGCTGGTCCAGGTGTATACGTATCGTTACTCTTACATACACACTCTTAATTTTTGCTACAATAAATTGTATAATGGTAAAACTGTGACAAAAATAATGATAACTTTAGCTCATTCAAACTGTCTGGGGAGCATCTGTGAAAAGTAGTTATACATAAATTAAAGTAATTACAATAGTACTTCAGCTGCTATGATGTTACCACAGGGTAGATGTTAATAATGTGTTAAGAATGTCCTAAAAAAGCTTATAATAGAGGTAATTTAAATTGCCAATCACACACAATGTGCTTGTTAATGCTGTAGTTATTGGTTTTCAATGCAATACATTATTTTTGTTGGGATGATTTATAAAGCGGGAAAAAAAATCTGCAAATTTTTTATTTATGCTTCAAACTACATTTGGTTATGGACTTTGACTTGGCCATTATAACACATTAGTATGTTTTGATCTACCATTTTAATGTAGCTCTGGATGTTAAGGGTGGTTGTCCCCGCCGGAAGGAAAACTTCTGCCTCCATCTTCAGTATTTTGCAGCCTCAAGGGTTTTCTGCCAGGATGGCTCTGAATGTAGGTTGATGCACCAAAACCACGTTGTATCATTGGCAGGGCAGGAAAGATAAAGTTTTACATTTAAACTTCCTTTGTTTACATGACCAGAGGAAGTTCTTGCACAAATTTGCTGTTTCTCCTACACGGGTTAAGGCAAAGGGACAATGGGAGTATTTATTATATTTTAATTTAACAATCACTATTTTTGCCACTCTTCCATGAAGGCAAGACATGTGGAGCACATGAAAAACAAAAAGATTCTGTTAAAACAGGTCCTGTTTGTAGATTGATTTTTTTCTATGACAAGGATTTCAAATCGGTATCATAGAACTAAATCACCTGCGCCATTTTTGGTACTACTTAGGTTAAGTTGATAAAAATTTACCAATGTCTAGTGGAGTTTATATACACGCCTGTTCATGCTGTAAAATACCACATGGCCATGCCATCTTGAAAGGGTTAGTCACTGAGCTCTGGGCTACCAGAAGGGTGTTGTTTTGGTTTGGGATAATCCGCTGGCAGATAGCTGAGCGTTGTGTTTTATTTTGTGTATCCAGGTAGAAAGTGAGCAGCTGGATGTAAAACTGGCCTGTGGAGTGGGTAAATCATCTTACAGAGCAGAGCCTTTCAGTTGTTTGGATCTTTGCAGGCTCCAGTCACCATTATCATAATCCAACCCCTTCGACAGTGAGAACCACAGGAACAATCCCTAAAAACCTAGTCCTCACCAACTCGGCGAAAATCTTTCCCGCCACCCCTCACACTGGAGCAAACGTTGTTGTTGGTGACCACTGCATCAGGCAGTTTGTCTTGAGCTCCGATCAAGACAGACAGCCCTTGCCATGCGATGTCTGATTTTCCTCACGCTGGAGGCTTACACGCTTCCCATCCAGCAGCAATAATTGCAGATATCATTCATCTAGAAGAGGCTCTCCTCCTCTTGCTCTTAATCAACAAGAGCATCTCTTTACTCTCTGTTTTTGTCTTATTATCGGTAAAACACCTTTGAGAGTCCGAATCCAACTCTTTAATAATTAGTTTTCTTATAAAGGTCTTACATGAAAGCAATGGTATCATTAAAGAGGATTTTTTTATGCATCCACTAGGTCAGACATCATGTATGCTAGGAAGGTCTTTTTTGTCGGCAAATAGGTGCCCTTTCAAAAAACACTCACCTTTGCTGCTCTCTAAAAACAATAATTTTACCTCCTCTGCAGGAATACATAAAACAAGATTCTTTAGCTCCAAATAGGAATAATAAAAGCTTTCAAGTGGGCTCCAGTCTCGCCAACTGAGCAAGCCACAGCTCTGTGCTGTTTCAGAGCTATTAACCTTCTGAGGAGTGAAGAAAGGGAGCTCAATTTTAAAAACCGCTTATTGTGTCCTGCCAGCCTCAGAAGCCCTCAAACACTGAGAAGAAAAGACTCGACTGTTTCAGGCCTCAGTGAACAAGCAAGAGAGGCAGACAGAGAGTGAAAGAGATTAGACAACACACCAATGGCTCACATTGAGCCTGCACACATAGCTGCCAGGACCAAGGTTGTTTTCTTTGTGCACAGCCAAGTCAGCCAGTGGACCTCTGGTGTGTTACACTTTGAAAACCGGCAATGAATAAGGCAAAGGGAGCGGGAGGAGAGAAGATTGGAGGGAACGGTTCATTTGCTGTGCGGGTCATGGAGGCAAGGGATGGGTGTTGCCTAGAGAGATTAGCAAGAAACACTGGCATCATTGTTGATATGGGTGTGATCTTCTTTCCACAATGCAGCAGAGCTCCAAGTGGGCGTAGATTGGAAAGAGTCAAGGTCCTCACAGGGTTGTGCAGAAACACAAGACGTTAAATCAAGGCGGGTTGGATGCTGCAGAACGATTAAGTTTTCAGTGCTTTTTGAATTTGTACTAAATGTGAGGAAAAGAAATAACACTTATTCTGTCCGTTTGTAATAGGCCTATGTGTGTTTACTCAGCACTTACAGAACCCGGCCAACTTCCACTCGGCTGCCACGGAGCTGCTCGACTGGTGCGGAGATCCCCGGGCCTTCCAGCGACCTTTCGAGCAAAGTCTCATGGGATGTCTGACGGTATGCAAACTACAATTAGAGTTTTTGGTCGATTGTTCTTTTTTCAGGTACGTTTTAGAAGACGGTAGCAAAACAATAATTAGATGTGCATAGTTCAGTGCCGAAAATAGAAGACAAGACAATATGACCACATCTTTTGAGTTTCTCTGTTTTAGGGGTTGTCTTCTCTTTTCTGCAAACTTTCTTAAGAGCAATTCATAAAAGCTTGTTTTTAGGCATTTTAATTTAACTAAGCATAGGCTGGTATGAGATTCTTGAATCAGAATAACCTTGAGCATTAAAACAACAGTTTTAATCAAAGAAAGATACACGTTAAGATGCTCAAGGACAAATAGTATAGTTTCAAGTCACCACTTAGAGGAATGGATAAAGTATAAAGGTCCAATATACAAAAAACGATCTTGACATTAAATGAAGTAGAGAGGTCAAATGAGTGGCTTCCTGATTGAATGCTCTTGCCATGATGAGCAGGTGGTAAAGTGAGAGAAGTAGAGGATCTGTGCAGGGAAAGCAGTTTGCAGAAAATCAGAAAGAAATGGTAGTGCACTCTGTGGCACGCTAAATTTAACGAAACTTCTAAATGGCAAAGTAAAATTGGTAAAAGGAAGTCTAATAACCTAGTTAGCCCGATTTTTTTTCAAGTTGAATTATAAATGTAATATAGTAAACCCCAGAGGAAAAAAAAAAGTTTAATCCAAGACATAAGCAGATTATTTATACGAATAGCAGTGTAAATAACAAAAATCAAGAAGCAGAGGTTTGATATTATCTGGATACGTTTGTGCAAAATGTTACTGGTCTGCTCTCCAAAATTTAATGTACCATCAAAAATGAAACCAGTTCTTAATATTTGAAGAAGATGGGATTTTGTGGATCTATAGAGTTTAGCTTCATTAGCATAATAATGAAAATATATTATTTTCTTAATAGTTTACCAAGAGATGGAACACTAAAAAATAAAAGTAAGGGGACCAAAGGTAGACTAATCTGAATCACCACTGACAACTGGTGAAGCTGTGATGTGAAATGTTTAACCTGTACATATGATGTAGCAACTATAATATGAATTATACAACTGAAACTACGCTACAGATTATAATATCTGTCGGATCAGTGAAATAATAATTAAGGTTAACATCACAAATTCAGTCAATATAGGACTTGGACCAGGGTTGCATTTGTATAGGTTTAGTGTCTGGAAACCAGACTGGTACTGTTCAAACAATTGTTATTGGTAAGGTTAAAAAGAACTTACTGTATCCGTCAGACTGTTCCTACAGTCTGTGTTTTTCACAACAGGAAAACAAATTAAAAAGGTACATTTTCCTTTTGAGTCTTCTTTCAGTCAAAAGAGATGAAAGACGGAATCTTAGAGCTTTCAATTCTGTCCACCACTTGAGAAATATAAAGTTTTGTCAAAAAACACACTCATCAAAGATATAAAGTATTTCACTTCTGAAAAACCCAAGTCTGACGGTATTGTGTGCATGCAATGTGTTCACGCGAGCAACCAGATAAATGATAAAATTATAAATCAAAATAAAAGCCTCTTAAAGGGTGATAAAGAGTTGTACAATGGGGCCCGCTGCCGGATTCCCTCTCAGCATAGGGCTCCTTCCATCAGCTAAATTGTTTCATCAGACTCCGAGAACAAACTGACGCTTATCTGAAGAATTACTGCCTGCAACAAGTCGGAGCAATCTTATGTGTTACTCCGCAAATCAAACGGAGGCCACATGTGAGTCTGCTTGTTCTGTTTGTGATCTTCTGCATGTACAGCTCATCCATGTTGGCGCCAGAGGCAATAAAAGTGGCACAGCTGCCGTCATGCCGTCAGCCTTTTTTCTTTCTTTTTTTTTTGAGATCTAATTGTACCTTTTTGTCTGCCTATGTGTGTTCTGTGTTAAGTGGGTGTGTGGAGTCGTTGGGTGCAGATGTGCATCATATAACCTGCAGTTATGTCATAATGCATAACTTCATGCCTCCCGTGGGTTTTACATGACATAAAACATGATCTAAACACAAATCTCCAACTAAACGAGTATTTTATTCAAGTAAATTCAAGCAAATCTGCAACATTATTTGTAGATTGAGAAATGGCTCTAAGAAATTTACCACATGCCTAAAGTTTAGTTTTGAAGCAACAAGTTCGTAGATTTAAATCTCTGCTAAGAGTATTTCTCTAAAGAGTTAACATATTCTCTCCTTCATGTTTGCTTATTCTCTTGGTACTCCAGCTTCCACTTAGAGTCTGCAAACAGACTGTTTGCTAACATGGTTTCTGTTTGGTAAATTGGTATACAGACCCCTTAATGTCCGGTGCGTCTGTCAGAAACACTTAAAAGTTAAAGAATCATTATGTGGAGAAGCACCTCAGCCCCAAATGTTATGAAATACCAGGTGATTTTAAATAAAAATTGTTTTTTATTGCAGCCAGAAAATAGAAGAAGGATATATTTTCAGTATATCAGCAGCGTAAAGATGAGCTTAGAGAAGAGATCAAAAGAGAGGTCCCAGGACACATGATCCTGAGAAATTGTCAACAGGGAATGGTGTTTGTAAGGGCCAGGCGTATGAAATGAAATGAACTGGCAGACCTATTAGAGGTTATTGTCCATCAGAAGATGACCTGAGGCAAAATAGGATGTCAATTTTCAGCAACAAGAAGGATTAAACCACAAAGCTGTTTCATTTTATCTTTTTTTTTTTTTTTTTTTTGTCCAGGAAGGAGAGATAAGCCCAAATCTGAGCAACCCCCTAACCTTGCAGATTTTACTCCAGCATTGTTTTCATATTGACAGAAATATGGGCCTGCATGTACATCCTCCAAGGGAGATTAGGCTGAAAAAAAGGCTTATGAGGTGAAATGCCGCTAAATCCATGTCGAATCTATGCTGGCCTTTGTAGCTGGCAGCCTGCCTCGTATAAACCGTAGAGCCGACCCAGGGAAATCAAACGATGGACAGCAACTAGCTCTGACCCCTTGTCAGCAGAGTTTTATAATAGTTCTGGCTGGGTAGATTATGTTGACGGGGTTATGACTCCAAAACATGTCTAGATAAATGTAATACAGCTTACTGGAAGTGTAGAGTTATTTAAGAGTATTAATTCCATCCTAAACAAACTAGCTAGTTTTTAAGCATTTTGTCACTAATATATTAGCTGTATTACTTGTGATAAACTGTTATAAAAGTTGATTAAATAAAAAAACAGTTAAGGTCAGAATGAGCCCAAAACTTCCCCTCTACATATCTCTGTAATCCTGCTTAACATCCATCAGGATTGCCTGGAAAATCTTGTCGGAGTCTCAAGGTTTTACTTTGTGTCCATTAAATAATTAACCGCGTTCTGAAGTCATTGTTCATCTTCAGTTGAAAAGAAAATAATTAATATAATTCTTAAGTTTTTCTTTATACTGTACAAAGAATGATTGCCAGGCCTAAATGGACACTTCCTGATTTTTCTGACTCCTTCCGCAGGTGGTGAGCCGTGTTGCCGCTCAGCAGGGGTTCGACTTGGACCTGGGCTACAGGTTGCTTGCTGTGTGTGCCGCCAACCGGGACAAATTCACTCCTAAGTCTGCAGGTAAGTCCCTCCGGCTGAACAAAAATCCAAGCAGATGCATGCTCATCCATCATGCCATTCAATACTGTTGACTCACACAACAGAAACAAAATCACTCATTAAACCACAGCTTTACCTCATTGCTTATTTTTCTACATTTTGTAATCCTGAGAGTGTAGACATATGCTTAAAAGCAAATAAATTCACACGTTAAAGTCGCCACAAATCTGATATTTGGAAGTGTTTGGTGTCTTTCCACCAACAGCAACCACAGACAAACACACAAAAAGCCCAGAGTATGATAATGTTGAGATATTTTTAGCTCTTATTAAACATTAATGTGCTATTGAGATGAGCTGTCTGAGTGGTGCCCTCAGAAAAACAGTCTACTCAACACTAACAGGCTGTTCATCCTTACCTGTGTGTCTGTGTGTGTGTGTGTGTGTGTGTGCGTGTGCGTGCGTGCGTGCGTGCGTGTGTGTGTATGTGTGTGGAGTGTGAGCTGCACACATACAACAGGAAAAGAGAAAGCAGTAATGCTATCCTCAGACATTTATCTATCAAATCCAATTTCCTCCAATCCATACCGCCCCTCCCAGCCTCCTGTGCTCCTTCAGCAGCCGTCGGTTCTTGTGTATTTGTCAAATTGAAGCTTGCGGAGGCAGATTGGGGGGGTGAAGGAGGGAAATAAAGAGATGGATAGCTAGAGATGTGTCGCTGGTTGGTGCTGGACCCTGAAAAGGTTGTCTCCAGCCACACAGAACACAGATAAACCTTTGCTCAGCTGGTTAGATAAGCAGGAGAGTTAAATATTTTGATTAAACGCTCTGATTTCTTTGTGGGTTTTGACAAGCCAGTTATCTTACACGCACAAAACAGGAACTGCGGTGGGTGAGAGTAGCGCTCTGTAATCTTATCCCATTATTCTTCATGCAAGCCCCATTGTGTTGCAGCCTGCCGTTCAAAAGGCAGAAACGTATCAGCCTCAGCGTTTTTCGCTCACATCGTCTGTGATAAGTACATTTACTAAAGCTGAATATCTTCTTTCAGTTGTGGCAGACAGCATCTTGTTGGGAGAACCCTAAGTGCTCTGACAGACGTCAGCGCACTATATTGATTACTGTATTTCTCTGTCTGTCTGTGTTCTTGTTGTCGGCATAATGTGATTGCTGTCCAGGCACGGCCCGGACTGGCTTGCTGGGCCCGGCTGACAGTAGGAATCATCTTCTGGCCTGCTGGTGATTCTGGGATCTATTAGGAGACAAGGCGGAGTTTCAGGAAAAGCTGTTTACACACGCTGGACAAATGGAAGATTTAGTGTAATTATGCAGGGTCGGAGCACAAGATATGATCCAGGCATTCATCACATTAGGCAGGCAGGCAGACTGTGACTAAAGGGGATCTTCCAAATATTGAGGTTTGTCTAGAAATATTGAAAAAGGACATAGATTGTTTGCATCCTATAGCAAAAGACGTATATGTGTAATACAAGAATTTTTGATAAATCACAATCTAAATGCAGCTCATTTTTGGGAAAGTTATTAGTTTTAGTCCGTTTATGCTATTAGGCCTAAATACAGTAACAATTAACCAAATGGATGCTGAAGTCTACCTATTAAACATGCACCACATGTAGAGGACCAATGTGCATGTAAATAAAATAAAAATGTAATTTGGGGTAATGCATGTTAGAGGAAACGAATGCCAACACCAACTAGAACACATTATCACAACCGTGACACATGGTGGAGGCAACATCAGGCTAAGGGATTAATGTGAAGATGGATTGAGTTAAATCTTGGGGAGATATAAAACAAACTCTTCAGAGGCAGCAAACGCTGTGGCGGAGGTTGACCTTCTAGTCAGATTACAACAGAAGACCAAAAGCCAAAAAACTTTATAAGTCATGTTTGCTAACTCCTATTTTCTTCTTCAAAACAAAATATTTAGAAAAATCTACTATAAGCATATTAACAGACCATGATTGCATGAAAATCTAATTCTGTATAATCGTGAAATGAACTCATCCTTGCATAAAAGTCAGATTTTAATTTCTAAAAAGCCTTTTTTTTCTCTCCGTGTAACAGTTTTCCACCACTTTGCATTGGTCTCCCATCATTTATGAGGCAACAGAAAGAAGTTTGTTATTTTAGTGTTCGGAAGTATTCATCCTCCTGCAAGACCTTTTGTGTGTTTCTACGTTCATGGGAAGTGTACCCAATTATGCAGCCTCAGCGTAATCGTTCGGCAGTCCGCGTGGCGACAGCGGCCTGCAGATCTGACACCTGAGAGCCTCGAAAGAGGGCCAGTGAGCCTGGGATGGTGTCTTTATGCTCCACGGGGAAATGATGCATCAAGCTAAGATTTACTTGCAAGATATCGGTCATCCAAGATATGTATTAAAGCTATTTTCATTACAAATAGATTGAATAAAAGCCAGGCCCCTTACTGATCCTGTGAAGAGAAGCAAAAAAACTAATTATAACACAAACACAGTGTGCTTAAATTATTAAGAGAAGTAAGAAAATCTGTCCAAATTAAACAAAATATGACAACTGTAGCTGCATTTGGATGTAATTTGAAATTGAAAGAAGACGCATACAGTATGCATTAAAGTAGATATTAGGAGAGCCCTGAAACTCCTGCAGACCTAGTTTAGCCCTGAGAGCATGACAGTTTTCAGTGGATTTGAATTTATCATCAAAGATTTTTAAAGCTGTGAAATTAATGCAAGACAATAAAAGACAGCTCAATGTGGCTGATACCTTAAGGCGAAAGTTGTATTTTGTTTTGGTGAAAGAAAATTGTCTGTTCCGCTTTAAAATAATAATAATAATAGTAATAATAATAATAGAAAAAATATTAATAATTGACTTTGATCATCGACTGTCAGCCTTAGCTGTAGGAAGAACCCAAGTCAATCAGAATCAAGTACAGATGATTGTTCACATTGTCAGATATTCTAGTTTTTCTGAAATTGGAAAACTACAAAAAACTGTTTCTGTGAAAATGAAAAGAAGCTGCTGCCCTGTGACACCCGTCCAACAAAGTGGAGAGATTTTCAGCAACAGCAGGTTGCTGCTGATGAGCTGTCTGGAGATTGTGACCCTGCAGTGAAGCTTGGAGGATTACTGTGTTGCTCTAATCTGAAATCAGTCATTGCAGAGACGTATCTGCTGTTAGGCAATGTAACATTGGCACCGTTAATTCTTGAAGTGAAGATACTCAGCTCTAATGATGTTTATGTGCTTTGTACCTGTGACTGAAAGCTTTCAGTCTCTAATCGGGGGTTACTGAGGTTTCGGTCTTCATGTTGTTGCAAAGCTGTCCCTTTAAACGTCCGGCCGTCCTACCCATAAATCCCTGTAAACATTTCATACCCGATAATCTGTGGTCTGCTACTAGCAGACTCGCAGCTCATTAGAGGTTAGTCATAAACTAGGTGTGCAGCTGCTCTACAAACACAACCCAGCCCCAACAGACTGAGCTGTTGGGATACTGTGAAGTTCAGCAGACAGCAAATCAGATTATAAGCATAATCCCTTTCAGGGTTTTGCTGTTTACATCCACTGTGAATTTGCCTGTCATCAAGCTCTATCAAGAATAAACTTGAATAAATTGTCAGAACTGTAACTTCTTTTCAAGAGTTTGACACTGACATGCTCCAATTTGCAGGTAGTTGAACTATACAATATCAATAAAATATGTCTAAATGGTTCAATCAGACATGGTAGTTGCTTTTTAGGTCTCTGTGTTGCTTAAATAAGTATAGATTTTTTTTGAATTATTGACCATTTTATATCGCAAACTGTTGAGAAATTTGCGCAGTACTAACAAATTCATCTCAGTATTAGTCACGTCTTTGCTTTGGCTGATGAATAATGAAAGTTTGGGTGGGAAACAACACTTAGCACAAAGCTTTTTTTGTTGTGTGACTGCTTGCATCCCTCCCACACACAGTCGCATATGCAGCACTACAATTAGCTTTGCTGACAGAAGCTGTCAGACCTCGGCCAGCGGACTGAGTGAGATCTGCCGTATTCACATAAGGAGAACAGCCGTTCTGTCAGCAGTCATAAAAAAACTTCCCGGGTGTGGCTGCAGCTCACACTGCGTCCTGCAATGGACGCATAGACTCAAAAACCCCATCATCCATGAAGGCAACACAAACAAAAGAGAGGTCAACTCAGGCCCTTCCATTAAACTCTTTTTGTCACAATGCTTAGGATGTACAATATGAACCTAAAGTTGTAAGAGTACATGTATTGCAACATCTGTAAAAGTACTGATAATAAAAGGAATGAAATTTATAAATAACATTATTGTCTTGTGGCAACACACAAGCATTGCTTTAAAAATAAAACAGTGGCAGTGAACCATATGAACCATACTCTATATATCCATAGTACGGAACTGAAAGTTAAGGATTTTTTTTTATCACATAACACAGCTTCTTCACAGTCATAAATTGTAACTGGATTAAGATGTCTTCTTGATTGGTTAACTTCTGAGGCTAATTGGTTGCACTGGACTGTATTTTTGTGTACCAGAGTAGAAAAAGTGGATTTTTAATGCAATGAAATTTTCTTTTAGATTTTTATCTTAAAATGTTAGCCTGTCGACCATTTGCGTTGTTCTGAAATACAACATGGAGGATATCCGTTAAATTTTCCCTAATTTCTCAGTCCTTCCCTGAATGGTTATCCTTGTTTGTAAAACTAGAGGGACATAGATCCTTTATCAATGACCCAATGATGTGACCTACACACTTTTATATTTAATTATTGCTGAGTAAGAGCAGCACGCTGAATTATTAAGAAGAAACAGAAGCTATTTTAAGCCTTCAGTCCTCTTCTCTTTCACTCTTAACGGTTACACCTCAGATGATGAAACCCCTTTGCAACGCCAAGTCTACTTTCAGACCTTTTCTGTCAGGAATATACCGAAGTAGAGCCCACATGGTGGGAGAAGGACGCTTTATAGGTGATCAGGCCCTCTCATCACTTTCTGTCTTATTGGTTCCGTTTGCACAACCACGGGCAGATGTGTTTCTCCGTTGGGATCCTAGATGCGCTCGTACTTTGTAATCCAAACACAGTAGACTCTGTTCTCGTGTGAAACCAGATGAGCAAATTATTTAAATCCTCTGTTTGTTCTCACTTTACTGATCCGGCAACCACACCTCAGGACTCTTCCTCCTTGCACCATCAGCCCCTCCAACCGCAGGGTCTTTTCACACACCCTGTTAAAGTTATACTTCTATGTGTGTGTGTGTGTTTGTGTTTTTTTTAGTACAGCATGGGTTATTTGTGAAAACCATTGATGACAGAGTGTTCTGCACAAACAGCCACACAAAAGAAAACTTCCTTCTGCTGTCACGAGGCCACTTTATTTCCCCCAACCCCCTCCCCTCTCTCTCAGCCTGTTTGTCTACATTTAGGTGACAGCCCTGCTGCTTCTTCATGTCGGCTTGAACGCCAATTCATTTGACCTGCTTCTTCTCTTTTTCTCTAAAAACTTCTGCCCACTTCTAATGCACTTGTTAGATCCCCCGATGAAGACAAAGGTGGACATGATCAGACTATAATCCTCCAGGCAGGACCCCTGCTCTCTCTGTTTGATAAAGACAAATAAATTACTACTTGTCTGCCTCTGAATAGATAGATTTTTCTTCCTCTTCCACTTCCTCTGTCGTACTCTGGCTCTCGGCCAGCCTGCGTCGCAAATTAAGCTCCGCCCGTTTATGCAAGTTTGCAAACTAGGCTTGAAAGATTTTTTTTTCTTTTCATTCTGGCTTTCTTTGCCTCTCTTTGACAAATTGTAGTTCCAGGGGTTTTACTACGCATGTGTGCTATCCTTCACGCTATTTAGAAAAAGAAACAAGGAAATGGAGAGCTAGACTGAACACATCAAAGGTGAGAAGCACCCGAGCGTCTTGCCTCCTCAATCTCTTCTCCTGTTTGTCTGTGTCGGCTTGCTGTCTTTTTCACTTCCTGTCATCCCCCGCTCCTCCCTGACTGTCTCCCCTGCTCCCTCTGTCCTGTTTTCTTTCCTCTCTTCCCTCCCTCCGTCCTTCCCACTCCTCCTTCCCCACTGATGTCTCGAGAGTGTATTGGAGCCGGTAGCAGGTACAGCAGGAGCCCATTAGCGCAGAGCCTCACTCTGATTGGATAAGTTGAAGAAACTGGGAGACTGCTTCTGAATAATTGATGTGTATTGTGCAGACGCTGGACAAGGGGAAGAGACGGATAAGAGTGGAAGGGTGGAGGAAAGAAGAATAAGAGGAGGAGGAGAAGGATGAGAGGGGGAGTTAGAAAGAAAGAGTGAACAGAGAAAAGGATATGGGAGGTTGGTGAGAAGGTGCTGGCAGGAGAGTTGGAAGCAGCGAGAGCTTCGAGAGTTGCTACTGGCCTCTGGGGGATCACCAGCATCTGTGACAATTGAGTCTTTTCCTTCGCGCTATGAAGGAAATTAGATGAGATGTGCAGAATTACTCAGCTTTTGGTAAGTGTGAAAGTGTGTCTCCTCTTTTGCAGATAGTTTTTTTTTTTTTTTGTCTTTGCATGTATTCTCACAAACAGGGCAGGATCAAAGGTGAGCAAGGGGGTGGGGGGTGATTTAAGACTTAGGTGTTTGTGTTTAAAATCAATTAAGCAGAACGCGTTTTTTTTTTCTTCTGTTCGCCGCTCAAAGGGCAGAAGTACTAATTTTATACCTGAAAATCCTTCTAGAGATGTGTGTTAGTGTTACTTTGGTTCAAAGCACTGGTTGCTCGAACACAGAGACAGGATCAGTCCAGATCAGCTGACCACAGGTTGACCTACATGCTGTTCTGCCTTCGGGCTATTCTGTGTGAGTTTTTGTCTTTGTGCAAGCATGCACTTACAGTGCAGTATGCTGCCTAATTTCTTGCCCTGATAACAGGAAAATAGACATCTAACAGATTTAAAATGATAGATTTAATGTTTCTTTTGATTTAGCATTTAGTTTGAACATTAAATAAAATTCAAATGTATTAATAACTAGGGGAAATTAAAGTTTGTCGTAACTTTTATTATTAAAGTCTCTTCAAAGATTTGTTGTAGATGGATACCAATCTCCAAAGGGTCCACAGCGTCCAGCTTGTTAGCTAGCAATCTCATATTGTTGAACGACGAAAGGCATGGTTTAAACTTAATCCTTTTCTCTTATTGCTTCTGCTCTGAATCTGCAGCGCATTCTTTTTTAAACTCTTTTGGTATTTTTGGTTGCATTTGAAGTTTTATTTCAGCTTTTATTATGTTAATCAGCTGCTCCAGTTGTAAAACCTTTCTTGTTGCCATGATTTTGCATCATTACAAGTGTTATTTACATATTGATGGTTTTCCTGATACCATGTCTCTTTCATACAAATTATCTTATATTTCCAATTGAAAAGTTCAGAAGAGTTAATTTATATTTTTATCAGTGGTTGGTAAATGATTAGTTAATTGTACATGATAGGTTTATTTTAACAGTGTATTTTTTATTTGTTAGATTTTGATTATGAACTCTTTATTTAATAGAACGATTCCTTGTTGGGAAACCTGGATCCTGAAACATCTTTTATAGGTTTTTAGTTACATTACAATAAGTTTATTTGTCTGAAGAAAGTGACATCTAACCTTAATGGATCTCTTTAATTCATCCGAAATTTTGTAAGTTGAATTGAACAAAAAGCTATTTAGCTATTTAAGCTATTTAGCTGTTTGCTACTCAGCTGTCGTAAATATGCCTAAAGTTTTGGCAACATACTTATTGCATCTTTCCCACAGATTTTTATGTCAGTTTGCTGCAGTATTTCTCTTCATATCATTCAATTTCAAATCCAGGAAAACCAACTTGATATTTAAATAACTAAGCCAGAAAATAAAGTAGCACTTCCTTGAGTGACCTGCGACGGAGTGAAACGGCAGAAATGCAAGTCGCAGTGGCACTTCCGTTTCATGTCCTATCACGGCAGATCTGGTGTTGAAGCTGATGGTGTTAAACAGTTTGAATACCTCTTTTTTTTTTTTTTACACTTTCATTAACACACTTTTTTCTTCGAATTTCTGAGGGATGAACTTTTGAAACTTTACGGTTGGCCTGTATATTACAGGTTCTTGGAAGTTTTCTTTAAGTGAAGTTTAATAATCAGTTAATATTAACAAGTTAATAAAGATACAAGTTCATATTTAGAGTTTAACAAAGTAAGGGGCAGATGTTCTTGCTTCTTTTGGACCGCAAATAGGTTGTTGATAGATTATGAGACTCATTATACAACTAAGTTATTAATGTAGCTAATCAAGCCGCTGCATCAATAACTGCTTCCAGTTTATGTTACTTTAATAAGCACATATTTATGTTAGTGTTAAGACTGGAAGCTACACTCTATTTTACTTCAGTCCATAGAAGATAATTCATTTTCACACTGTGGGCTATTTTAAAAAAAAGTGACTACCTGCTAGAAGCCGGAGTTCATCCACTCTACAGGGACTTAAAATAAGCCGTACTTTACGTTTGAGCTTTCCAGTTTCAATGGAATCTTTATTCTCAAATGTGTCTCATGGAGTAAAAACTGTTTGCATTCATAAAAGGCATTCAGACTCTAAAAACCGAGATGGATCTTTATGAGATTCTCAATCAGTGTTTAACCTTAAAACTGACAAGTTAATTAGTCAACCGTCTGCTCCGTCTAACACCCCACTCTTCAGCTGGCCTAGGAAGCGTATGCAATAAATAACACATTGGCGCTTCCAGCAAGCTGCGCCGGCTAACTTCCTGTTAGCCTACACAGGGTAAAAAACCACTGAAACCATTTGCATCCTGAAGCTGACGGCCACGTGCTACACACTCTTCAATCTTCCTCTTTTCCTTTCCCTGCAACGCTTTGTTCATCTCAGTAACTCCACGCACTGTAGTGACCTCCTCTGACAGCTCACTGAGCACTTCCTGTCAGACTGTTTAGTGACTCATCGGTGACATTTGGAGTTGGAGTGTGTGAGCACGCCTACGTTTGTTTTTGCAGCTTGTTTCTGCTTTTTTGTTTGTTTTGTTTTTTCTGTGAATCATTGTCGTGCCTGGCAGCCACCTCCTTCTTCCCACTAACAGCATGTGGCCACATTAAGTTGTGCTATGTGATCTGCCTGGCAGTTGGGGAAAGAATGGGTAGTAGCGCAAGCTGATGGCTCGCATTGATAACTGCCAGGGAGGAGCCCTCAGACAGTTCGTGCCCGTGCAGTAGGATAGATTCATTTACCATCCTTTCCTTCCCTGAAATGTTTAAAACCACCCCACCGATGTATTCATTGAAGCAGTGAGCGAGATAAAAGCATCATTGTGAAAACTGAGACAAGTAGCTGTCTGGTTATAATTAACCATGTGATATTTACTAGTTCCCCTCCAGTGGTGGGGAACTGCATGTGGCTGATAAGAGGAGTTCATTCACAGCCTGCTGTTCTCTGATGTTCCTCACTGCCAGCAAGAGGCGCCTTTCTGCATAACCTCATCTTCACAAAGCCCAGATGCTGAACTTGTTTGTTTACTCAGTAATGCACACTTAAGTTTCCACATTTGGTTAATTATTTTTCTGTTTTAGTATGCATGCTTCTGTGCTTCCTCACAACTGCCCATTAGCTGGATTTTAACTATTGATGAGTGAGAAATTGTCATTGTTTCACTAATGTGAGCATGGTGGGGGTTGCTGTGATGGTTGGGAGAGATTCTGGATACAGATGTGAACGCTGAGCGTGTCAACCTTGTGATTTCGCTACTCCAGTCACCTGAATTTCCGCCATGCCTTTACATCAGAGTCAATGCAGAGACCTGATAAATGGAGGAATTTTATAGACTCTTTCGTTCGTGATTATACTAAATAAAATCCAGTCCAAGACATCCCTTTAGAAGTCACTTTATTTGTAAATAACATCCAGTATTTACTAGCTATACTAGCTATTACTGTATAGTTAGACCCCGGAAGCCTCTTGGAGAACATTAGTGAACAAACAAACAAGAACAAGGACAGGGGATATACATCTTTGAGAAGTCTTTAGCTGGCTTAGGTCGTAAAGCCCCTTTTCAAGATTTTTACACCACATGGAGCGCTGGTTCATCTAAAAATGCTAAGAATATGGGACAACTACAAAACCACAAACACATGATCCTCCACCTAAACGTAGAGAATTAATCAGAGGAGCAGCCTAGATACAGAGATCTAACCTTAGGCACTAAAGAGGCAGCTTAAGAAGAGATCCAGTTGGAAAATCTGTTGACCATAATTAGTTGTGTGCTCCACAAATTGTGAAAGGATTGATATAAATAAGGCAATAGAAACTCCTGTTTGAATTTGTTGACAACCCATATTGGAGAGACAGAATGCATGTGAAGACTTGTTGTCTGACCAGGTGACACCATGTTTGGATATTTTACCTATATGGTAAAAACTATGTGGAGGAAAACAAAAGCTTCACATCATAATGAATAATCCTATAATGGTACATGTTGGTGACTATATTATTTTTTAAGGAGGATTTCTCAGAAAGGACAGGGAAGCTGGCCAGATGTAATGTGAAGAAGGATTGTACTACATTCATTTGTGGGGGTGAAGGTTCACCTTCCAACAGGACAACAACTCAATAGCTACAATAGTGCAGATTCATTTGTTCAAACTTCCCCAGCTTAAGTTAGACCAATAACCCACAGGATTTTAACTAAGATTAGAATATCAATGCAAATTTACACCGTTTCATTCACTTTGACCAGGTTTGAGATATTTTGCTAAATAAATGGCCCTAAATCACCCTAAAATACCTGCTGGGGAGTTTAGCCCTCTATATTTACACATTGTATAAAATCCGAATAAAACCTGGTAGTTTGTTTTCCTAATGTAAAAAAAAAAATTTGTGGTTGGGAATAGTATAGCAAAGCACCATGGAGTCTTACCCAAGATTATGACATTAAGTAACATAAAAAGGTCACGGAAAAAACAGTTTAAAACAGTTTTTCATCTTCGTGCTATCACTTAACATCATCCTTCTCAGTTTTATTGCAGCCTATTTATGATGGTGGTCAGCAATAAAACAAGCCATTACACCTGTGGGTGACCTTAACTTAAAGTTGATATCGTCTTTATTTTTTACTGATCTAGATGTTTTTGTAGTATTCTTATATGCCTGTAAATTAAAAATAATGATCAAAAATAGAAATAAGATTACCTTAATAAAAAAGTAACTTACTTATTGCAAGACTTGTTATTAAATGTATAATCAGTGTTCATTTAATCAACTAAACCAACAGAATAGGATCTAAGTAAATCAGCATTCCATAAAAAAAATAAACATAAAATTTTAGTGGCTACATATTACTAAATAGCCCTGCATTTGCCTTCTGGTCCAATCATACTGCATTATTGTTTGGTGTTTATGCTTCTTCTTCTTCTTCTTCTTCTTCTTCTACCTTTGACGCCATTTAAAAATGTGTAATTTGAACCCCACAGAAACCAGCACCTGCAGGAGATGTCAGAGTGATTCAGGTAGAGCTACCCCTCCCTTCTGGGCTGCAGCATCTTTCTTTTTGTGGGGGGGCTTTTGTGAGCCACACACACATTGCCGGGGAGGCGGGCATCTGCCCACTCCCTTCATCTCCACTTGTTTTCAGTCATTGCATTCATCATCTCCTGCTCCTCCTCCCCGCCCGCTGTCTGGTCTCAGATCTGGAGCACTGCTAGAGGTTGTGGAGGGGATACCGTCAAATTAGCCAAATTTAGCTTTTTCATTGCAAAATCTTTAAAAAAATGGGTCAAAAAACTGTTGGGTGTGTTAACTAATATAGCAGGAGGTATAGATTTCTGACTGTTAGCGAAGTTTGGTTAACTATGATTTCTAAAAGAGGTTTCTCT
>JAVLVB010000824.1:2557742-2582936 GCA_032876305.1 Orestias chungarensis
ATATATATATATATATAAAAAAATATATATATATATATATATATATATATATATATATATATATATATATATATATATATATATATATATATATATATATATATATATATATATATATATATATATATATATATATATATATATATATATATATATATATATATATATATATATATATATATATATATATATATATATATATATATACATTTATTTTCAATCCAGCATGTCCAACTCGAAGCCCTGATATAATTTCTTCTCTCTGAAGTTCACAGACTGAGCCAAGAAACGTTTACCATTTTCTTGGCCCTGTCATTCCGTTTCCTCCCCACGTGGCGTCGCTGTTTCGCCCATCCTTCGCTGACGTCACGCGTAAACGCCCACGTCCTCCAGCTGCTCTCTGTTCAGGTCAGCCGGGCCGCTTTCGAAACTGGCCGATGCTGCAGCTTAAAAAGCGGTTGAGGTACAGCCCGCTAGGCCTCGTCGTCGCCAGATTGGCCTCCTCGGGCCCCCGCAGGATCCCCGTCGTGTTTCTGGACATCGAGGCCGACGGTGAAGCTCTGGGGAGAGTAACCATCGAGGTAAGCACACCTAGCGCGTCTCACAGAGCTCACATATACTAACTCCTGTTTGTGTTGTCTGACAGCTGAGCGCGGACGCAGTGCCGAAGACTGCAGGTATATTTGTATTAATGAAACCTTTTTTGAAAAAAATAAAATAAATCAAAAGCTCTTTATTTATTTAACCTCCAACGCGAATTGGGCTGCAAACAGAAAACTTCCGAGCCCTGTGCACAGGGGAACATGGCTTCGGATACAGAGGCTGCAGGTTTCACAGGATCATCCCTGACTTCATGTGTCAGGTCAGCTTCACCGAGTCGATGCAAAGTCGTGGAGGTAAAATGAAACGTGCTGCAGAGTTGTGACCTGTGGGGGGCTTTTTTCCGTCAAAGGGAGGAGATTTCACCAACAACAATGGCACAGGAGGCAAATCTATCTATGGGAAAACATTCAGAGATGAAAACTTCAAATTAAAACACACGGGTCCAGGTAATTGTATTTTATTTTTTTATTTTTTTGCAGTATGAATAAACATAGCAAAAATGATTTATCTTCTGGTGATTATGGGGGTATATTTTTCTCAGTGTTACTCAAACTAAAATAGATCTTAATCAAAAGAATACAATTGGAGGAAGATTGTTTGGTGTCTTCATTAAAAATAATAATCACGCCTCCTTCACTAGGTGGCAGCAGTGCTCAAACTAATCAATACTCTCCCTATTCAACCAGTAAAAGAAGCCAACACAGTTTATAACATATGTTAAATACTTTTCATACTAACGTTCATAGTAGTGAACAGAAGATCCACCGAGTTGCAAAAGATAAAAGCAGCCTTTGGTTTGACTAAAAATCTAAAAATGTTATTCACATTCAATCTCATGATAATCTATCTGTCTACCTACCTGTCTTCTCAAATTGTATGTACAATTTCTTTTTTAAAGGAATAAAGCTGAGTAAACTAGGTCTATAGTTTAAAAGGTCTATACTTTCTGCGTAGACTCTAAATTTTAACTTCCCAGTAAATTATTTCTAAATATATATATTTTGATTTTGATAATCCCAGACTGGGCAATCTTGATTATTTCTTCAAATCTAGTTAAAAATTAAAAACAAATTCGGGTAATCATGGAAAATTATGAAGAATGTTGAAGCGAAAGGTTTGTACAGATAAAAAAATGAAAATAATTGGGACCTACTGACCTAAACTCAAGATTTTAAAGCGTTGTTGATGCCTGACCTCAGCGTAAAAGATGTTACATATTTGATGAGGCTAGATCATTGGGATCCTTAACAGCCAACAGAAAAATCCTTGAACATTAAGCCAGTGGAGCGAAGCCAACTCTGAAGTTATACAATCCAGTTGTTAGTTTATTTAATTAGCTGAGACGACGCCGTATTCTGCACCAGCTGCAGATGCAAGGGTCAAGGTTAATGATCCCTTATACAATGAGCTAGACCAGTCTGCAGTAGTTTTGATAAAGGTTTTCTTTAAAACTTGGGGGGAAACATATTTGGGTAGAAGACAAGGACATTTCACTTTATTAAAAAATAAATAAATAAAAGGTTTAAGGGCTTAGAAACATAGGTATTGCCTGTTTTGTTTGTAATGAGTGTGTGAATAGCAGTATTCAGGATCAGCTCAAGGTCTCTGATTGACATGGGCAGACCTGTGAATATGCTGTAATCAAGATAAAGATAAGGATACATTTCGTAAGATCTTATTGGGACATAAGTCCTATAATCATGGAAATGTTCTTCAGCTGATAGATTCTGACTTCGTTATTTTCTTCATGTGTCTCTAAATTTCAAAGTCCATCACTACACATTCTAGCTGTAATAGATGGAGCTGTCGTCTGACTCTTGATTGTTCCTCATTAGGTCTGAAGGTAATAATTCTGTTTTGTTTCTATACAGCTTAGTTAATTTATGGCACATCCACACATTGGTTTGTTATAAGTATATGTACAGTGCTTGGTTGTGTAGGGAGTTACATGGTGACATTGTAATGTAGAACTGTGCATTATATGTATAGTTATGGTAAATAGATGTACTTGTTGACTAAGCTAGTGGGAAAATGTTGATATAAAACAAGAGGGAACCCAGGACTGAACCTTGGTGTACCCTAGATGCAACTAATATTGGCACGGAGGAGATGTTCGCTACTGGCACAAAGAAGTCACTGACTGGAACCAGTCCAGCACTATACCAGAAACTCCAACCCAGTTCTCCAGTCACTTTAATAATCAATTGTTATCAACAGTGTCAAATGCTGGACTGCTAAGGTCAAGCAGTACCAGCACTCTTCCGCAGTCAGTATTTATGTAGCTTTCATTAACCGTTTGGATGAGAACGGTGTCAAACTTTGGTGATCACAGAAATTGAAAGGATGAATATAAAAGTTCTTGGTCATTTTTAAAGTTTTTAACTGTTGAAACAGTGTTTAGTATTAGTAATGATTTTCCTGATTAATAAAAAAAGTTGGTGATTTGCCTGTAATTCTGTATTAGGCAACAAAATAATAAAAAAACAGACATGGGCCTAAAAGGGAGCCTTGTGGAACTCCACATGCATGTGGCATTGTAAATTTACAATATTTACACATGGATGTTATTTAAAGCTAAACTGATGGTTTACATGTATATTCTTCACACAGGCTTTTTTATTATAAAAAAGTTTTCTCCTAGACTTTAAAAGAACCGTCAGCTTGCAAATGAGCTTTAGGTTTAATTATTTTAATTATTTTTTTGAGCAGCACTTCTCCAGACCAGAGATGTTGAGGAATGTTTTAAGAAATGCAGCAACAACAAAAAAAAAGTATTAGTTTAAAGCCTCCATGAATCAGCCACTTTGTAGAAAAAATATATTTAAGAATTCCCAACAGAAGAAAAAATGGCTTTAAAATAATAATTAAAAAAAATACCTCCACACTTGGTGCTGGATTTGCTTCTCATGTCCACTAGATGGCAGTGCCAAAGCTCATGCAGCCATAAAAACTTCAGCGTTGCAAAATCTATGTGACCAGATGTGAATGACCTACTTTTTACTGAGCCCACTTGCATTTTCGCGGATCAACTTATTTTTTTTCTTCCATACAGGAAAATAAAAGCACGTCTCTTTTACTCCCACTTTTTTTGTCTTTGTATCACGTTTAGTGGAGCCAGAATGTCACTGGATCAGGGGGGCAAATAAAAGGTACTGAGAGGTGTTTGAAAATGATTTGTATTTGATGATTTGATCTCTGCAGGGACCCTGTCGATGGCAAACTCAGGCCCTCACACAAATGGCTCACAGTTCTTCATCTGTACAGCAAAAACTGAATGGTAGACAATCAAGAGTCTTCACAGAATCTCATCACCTCTAAACCTGCCTCTTTACAGGGTGTTGAGCTCTGGTGTTTTATTTGACAGGCTGGATGAAAAACACGTGGTCTTTGGGCAGGTGACGGACGGAATCGATGTAGTCATGACGATGCAGTCCTTTGGTCTACATGATGGAGGCGTGCTCAAGACGATAGTCATCACTGACTGTGGAGAGATCAAGCAATAACGACAGACCACTCTTGAATTCTTCAAGTTAGTTATGATCTTTTCTTTATTCCTGATAATATCAAGTAAGATTTATAAAAAAAAAAGATTTTATTTTTTTGGATTAAGTGATCAATATATTGGTCCATATAAAATTCAATGTAAAAAAAACAGGGCATTTATTAACCTATACACATTTCAATGATGGTAATAGTTGAACTAATACAGAGATATATTTTTGTTTTTAAGAAACTCTCTCTAAAAATGTGCTTTGTTCAATCTAAACTGCAACATTTTTGATAATGGGCAGAAAATGCAACTGATCAAGTATGCAAATTCTATAATTTAATTATAGTAAAGAATCTGTATAATAAATATCTCTTTATGCAATATGTTTAATAAAACTGGATATCAACTTTCTCCTGATATGGGATTTTTGTTGCCTATGAGATCGATCCATCTGCTTTCCTCCCGAAAGTGGCCTGTTCCGCTGAAATTGAATCTACACAACTGTGCGGTCTGCGTGGGAACGTAGACTGTTGATCCAAAATGTGTATATGGTAAATAGTTCAGCATTAATGTGTGTGGTGGAGAGGGGGGGGCTTCACAGATGTGCAGCTAACCCATGAACCAATTCACCCACGCACATGCAGACACAGCTGGATCCTGACATACTACAGGACTCCAGCCTATAGTTTAGCTGTTGAATGCAGCATCCAGATTTGTCAGGACAAAATACAATTTTCAATTGTTCACACATTTTTATTTTCTTTCTCTGTGAAACATTATTGAGGCTTATACCTTCTTTGTGGAAGTAGTCATGACTCTGACCTGAAAACTTTCTGATTCCCTTTTCCATAAGAAACAATTAAGTTATACCAGACCAGACAGAGTATACAGTTTATTAACCTTGTCTGCTGTGTCATTACTACTACATACAGTGAAAACATTTTTTTAACCAAATCTTTACTACAGAGCCTTTATGAAGCTTTTTATGTGCATGTGAAATTTTTTTTTATTTTTTTCAGATTTGTATTAGGATTTAATGAACCAACATTAATTGTATTACAATTGTGAAGTTGAAAAAACAAGTGATATTTATTTTTTTTTGTTGCAAATGAAAATGTGAAATGTGGTTTGCACCAGTATGGCTCACTGCTTCATAAAACTAATTAAAAAAACAAAAATAGCTGCTAGTCTTAAACTTTTTATTACATCTAGACTGAAAATTTTGCTCCAATAACATTTGTAATGAGATCAAGTTTAGTATGATTGGTTGGGAATGCAATATATATATATATCCCACTGGTTCTCAGTTCGGTTCAGGTCTGGACTGAGTCATTCTAATGCTTTCATCTTTTTTAGATCTATCCTAAGTTACTCAGAAAATACTCCTCTCATGCTCATTCAGCTCTGTTGCTGTTTTTTCAAATAACATTTTAAAACATCTACTTATCTTAGAGATGAGATTTTAAAAGTACAACGCAATGACTTGCTCTGTACTTTCATGCACAATTAAGAAGCTGTTTTAGAGATTGTTACAAGCTGCGGTCTGATTGCAGGACATGTGCTCTCTTGTGCCACCAGCCCTGCTGTTTTTAAAGCTTCCCGTAAAGAAAAAATAAAGTTCCAGTTGCTTTTTTTAGACCCACACTTCAGCAAAACTGACTTCCTGTCCCTTAGAGCAGGATGTGACATCCACCGATTTCAATACAGTTATCAGATGATCAACATGTAAACTACGGTATATGCACTCTGGGTTCAGTCGTTGCAAATGAGTAGGGTTTTCTTGAGCCAGGCAAAAACCTGCAAAAGGATTTGCACGTAGGCTCTTTATTTGAAATAAACAGAAGAGGAGGCCGCTTCAAATGCCTGAGAGTGGGTGGTGCTGCTTATCAACCTAATACTTCATGAAGGTAAATAATGAAGAGATGTAAAAAAAAAAAAAAGCAGGCTCTCACCCCTAAATGAAAGCACATGTGTCCTGACCCTCCATCGTTTGTTTGAATTCTCAGATTACATTGTTGCTATAGTGACTTTTTTTTCTGCTCACGCTCTGTTTGGGCTTAGAGATGTTGTAACAAACTTGGTACAATTGTGGTCTCCACCCTCTCGGTTATAGCGATTTGGAATCCATGCGAAATATTGTGAATAGGGAGCTTGGCTGAGAGGAGAGCGGTGCCGTTCTCGACACAAGCAAAAACAATGACATCTTTACAGCTGGGACCGAACCGATTTTCTCTGTGAGACATCTCACGTTCATCTCCCAGCTCTTTCCGCAGGGTTTTCTATCCGCAGCCAATCTCTGGGTGTTGAAATCCTTGTCAGGGCAGCTTCATGTGTCTGTTATCTTTCAGCACATTCACAAAATGTAAAAAATAAAAAAATAAAAAAATACAAAGATTTACAATCCACCAACGTAAAGTAATGCCTAACTGTGAAATGTTAAGACAAGTATGTAACCCCATTTACCCTGATAGCACTTGATGAAGTCCAGTACAGCCAGTAGCTTCCAAAAGTCACATATTTTGTATCTAGCGTCGACGGTTTGTCTCAACTGAACCTGATTATGAATCCAGCTGTTCTATAACGAATTTAGAGGTTTATTAGAGAGCAATAAGCATCATACAGACCAAGAAAGAGATGCTAAAACCAAATTTAAGTAGGAAAAAAAATTAGAATATTCCAAGGTTTGGACATGCTATAGAACATCACCGGATTAATTGAAAGATTACCAACCTAGGATGACATGAACATTCATCTGTAATTCTAAACATTGAGAGCTTTAATCTGAGAAGCAACTAAGATTCTCAGATTAGCCCTTATAAAACTGATACAAATTTTTTAAATTTTTTCTCTAAAGCAAGTGTAAGTTTCTTTTAGTGTTTGTCAGAAGCAATGTTTGAGACAAGTACCATGTAAAAGGTTTTACATATACATATATATTATTACATTGCATATATTCTAGCAATAAAACATGGTGTTGGCATTTTCATGCTGTGGGTTGATTCTCAAAAATGGATGGAGCAAAATATTTGGTATTCCTGGAAGAAAAGCTTTAGGAGCCTGGGAAAAAATTAAGGCAACGGAAGGTTTATTTTATAGCAGGGCATTTTTGAGCCCTATATCTTGTTATAATGTATTCCCTCCCAATACATAGCGTTTCTTTGAATCATTCATGCTTAAATATCCTGTTACAGCAAATGTGCTTAAACAGTCCTCCAATGCACTGCTGCTTCTTTAGAGCATTGACATAAAGGGTAAAAAATATTTTCACGTCTCTTTCAATTTTTTATTGCTTTGGCTTTATAATGAATTATCCCCATACCTCAACTGTGAATTCTGTTTTTGCAACACGCTAAAATGTGATAAACTGCTTTTATACATACTAGAGATGTCATGAATTAATGGGGAGATTTTAACTAAAAACCAGTCTCAAAATGAATAAAAACAAAACACAGTTTAAGCAGTTATAAAGTTGCCTTTTATTCGTCAAGATCTCAACAGCTCCAAAAAATGCACTAAAATGCTTTTCCATCTATCAAATAAGGCACATTTTGGAATGCCGTTCATGGACGTGGAAAACAGACCTGTGGTAGACTCTCCGAACCTCTCCTGTCCTAGCCACCCCTCCCTCAATAAAATAAAATAAAACACAAATACATTTGAATTGGGCACTTGCTGTCCGCCCGATTCAAACATAACTACATTTCAATATTGCATTGCAAACATCTCAAGAGACGCACACAAACACACGCACAGCTCGACCACATTAAGTGTTAACACATTACCTTCAGTACATATGTGTTAATCATGGAGGTTACACTTGTGGTAAATGAAAATACTTCCGGACTACAGTTGCAGATAAATGATTTTAAATAGGCATAAAATTGCACAAGGTAATATTTCATTCAAATCCAAACACATGCACATGCAAACTCGGACAGTTCTTTGTCAAACACACCTTCCTGACAAAAGCATACAACGCCCTAATCTACAGATAAAACGTTTTTAGAACAGTTTCCCGTCGTCGCTGCTTTAAGCAAACTACAACTCACAGTTTAATGTGCTTATACAGTGGTGAATATCCATCACTAGATAGGTAACAAAAATACAATCCTGCATGTTAACACAATGAAATCTACATATTAGTGTTTACAAAAAAAGAATTCCTACGGCTTTAAGGATAGTTAGTCGCATAGCACTGTGGATTATTTAACACTGCTAGCACATGAAAAATGCAATGGCTTATAAATGAAAACAGGGTATTATGTACCAGATTTTATTTTATAATATTATTCTATATAGACATCAATATTTCCTTCTTAGAGTAACTTTGTTGCATATTCTATACAAAAAGTGTTGTAAAAAGTATTTCCATAAATATTTCTGCAGGATATTCCTCCAGATGATTGTAAAATAAACCCAAAACAGTTCCCCAGCTTTGAAATATTTCTCAGCATTAGGCCCTTCTTTATGGACACAAACAAACAAACAAAAGAAGATATAAATTGATAAACATCGGAACTTATGTCCATCAAATATATACATAAACATCTTAGTAAGGGATACAAGTTGCAGATTGCTTTAGAAATTTCAACATCTAGTTTCCAAAATACACATCTTATTCATAGAAAAAAAAGCTAATTTTGATCTGAAGATGTACTAGAAAATATAAGTTCAGTCTGTTTGTAGTGTTTTCCATCATTTGCTTTTAGAGAAGCCACTTACAGGCCTTCTTATGTCATGTTTCTGGGTGGAAACAAACTTTAACACATGATTTTTGTTTATCGTGTTCCATAATAATACTGTAACTTCTGAGGTTAATCCATAAGGCATCATTGGTATTAAGTCTCGCAAACGTTGGAGGTGACACTGATAGAAGCAGAAGCAGAACTTTAATAGTAAGCCAAATGAATTGTTCCCAATAAAGCAGGGCTGTAAGGAGTCTGAGAAACAGGGGGGTTGAGGTAACTTTAAGGTGGGTCATGCCAATCAATAATTATAGATTTCAAGTTTTGTGTTTAACCCATTGAACAGAAATTGGACCAACAAGTCAGCAGGTGACTTAATTTTGATTTGTTTTATGCCTAAAATCTATAAAGCTATGAATCTGGTCTTCTGTCAGAACAACCCATATGCAAGTCTACAGGTTGGACTAATAACGACCCTTTTAAGTGTGTAGTTGTTACAGAAGAAAAAGAAGGCCTTGTTGAAGTGATTGCAAAATAATTCATGGAGGAAGCAAAGGGTGTGAGAAGCCATGTTGCTGATAACAGGCAGCCAAACATCAGAGGAAAGTAACTTATTTCTTTTGATCAGTCCAGCTCTATCTGTTTTAAAACCCGCTAGAGTAGGAAATGTTCCCAATTATTTGTAAATCAGTTACGGTAAAAGTCCATTAACTTTGCCTAAGCCAGAAGCTGATGTTTACAATTAGAACTGGCATTTTTCAGTTATGTAATTTTTTTTTTTTTTTTGAAAAAGACTGTTTAATTCTATATTTTATTGCTAAAACGCTAAAATTTGCAATTCTATTTCAGTTCAAAAAGTACAAAAACATACTTTTCCATAGCTCGAGCTATGGAAAAGTAAAATTAGTTTGAGCAGGTCTAAGATCTCTGATAGCTGCCTCTCTAACTTAGGCATCACCTAGCATTTACAGGAAATGCAATCACAACTGATCCTTTCACCTGTTGTGTAAAGGCAACGAGACCCTATTGTTAATGACACACACTGAGGCGGTGTTTCTGTAAACACACATGGATGACCTGTTGCACTCAATAAGCAAGAGGTTTCGTGCCACAGTTTGATGCCAACTGTTTGCTTAAGCTCTTCATTACGAACAGATGGGGAAGAAAAAGTGTGCTAAAGCATATAGCTGGTAAAAAATAAATAAAATACATCTGGTGTTTGGAAACAGATATCCTGTAAACTTTTAGTTTAATTCAACAGGGAAGTCGGATTGCATCACATTTTATTCTAGGAATGAGTTGGTGTACTTTGAGCTCACCATATGTGATTTAATCATCTCGAAAAACACGTTAATGCCAGGTGTGATGTCACTTTTTAACCGGCAGGCCTGTTTCTGAAAGATTATGTTATGGGACCATATGGAAAACAGGTTAGAGGGATTTTGAGTTCACTCCAAACGACTTAAAAGTTAATAATAAAATTGCTTTAGCTAGTGTTGAGCCTTTCATTTTTGTGGACCTACAGAACTAAATCCCTGGAGGGCACTTATAACTTAAAAAAGTTGGTATCTATATTTCCACAAACTGAAATGTACCAATATGACTCTCAATACTGCAAGTAAATGTGCATGGTTGTGTTTTTGCATTTTTTTTTTCTTTTTAAAACAAAAGCAAAAACATAACTACAAGAGATTATTAGGGGAAAAAAGAAAACAAAGTGTGAGGTCCAAAGTTTCACAAGCATTACATTTTGTTGTAAGCATCGAAAGAAGAAATAACATCTACGTTGATATTCCATGACAACAGAGCACAGTGGGATTGTTATTGCCAGCTGGAAACGCTGGTCCAGTAAACTGCCCCGAAGTGAACACCCGCCATGCCAGTCAAACCGCAAATCGAGGGGCTTAAATCTTTTTCTCATCCTTTGTCACATCTTGAACCTCAATCAGACTTTCTGAGCATCACAGTTTGCACATACTAAGTTCCACTTCTGAGCCCACGCCACTTACCCTTCAGTCTCTAAATCCTTTGAAGGCACATGCATGTTACAGTATGAAAGCATTCTCGACCGGCTTTTAAGAAGGCTTGAAATACAGTACGTATGACGTGTCACAACTTCTATAGAAAAGAATCTTCAAAAGTCCGATTTAAATAATTCCCCTGTAATTCTTCAGATCTACAGTTTAAAACTCTTGACGTTACAAAGCCCATGATGTAAGGCACTGAAAAAAATAACTATCACATCACTTTTGATAATAATAATCATCAGCTTTGCCTTTCACAAACCAGACCTCAATTAAATTCTTCGACTTTAAAAAAAATAAAAATGCAACTGCCGTTATTCTGAGCTTTACAGGAATATTTCAGGATTTTAAAAGTGAGGGTCTATAAAACGTCTAACCCAGCAGCAGATAACTTGTCCTGGCTCCTATTTGCTGTTCTGGTCTTCATAGACTAAAGTTGAGATGGTTAGTAACCGTCTCTTTAATCTGTACGGCATGAGAAGATGGTGGTGACTCAGGCCCTTTTTCTTTGAAACTATGAAAATAACTTTCAACTTTGAGAATGATATATTGAAACATTTTTGTGGTTCTAAAATTGGAACCGTTTGAAACTTCGGCATGTTTCTGGTTTCATGCCTGCTCCCAATTTAAAACATTTCAGTTTATGCAAACACTGTTTTATTAATCTTTAAACCGTTGAAATGTTTGCATTGGTGGTTCTACTGAAAAGCTGATTACTATTATTATTAAGGAAGGATGAGAAAGTAAGGAGTCGACCATTACTAATTACCTTGATGTATGAAATGCCTGCTGAAGCAGAATATATTTAGTGGTTCCAACAGCAATTTACCTGATTAAAGAATGAAAGGAAAGTAAAAATCTTCAACTGAACCAATGCAATATTATTCTGTCTACACCAGGTTTAGATTTTTATCAAATGGTTAATCTGGCCAAAAAATCCTTACAAATTGTTTTCAGGAACAGGAAGATCATTGGTGGTGAAAGGCATCCTACCTCCATTTCCTCTGCAAATAATCCTCAGCTTGTGGTTAACTACTTACGTAAACATGACCTCACTTTAAAGATTCACGAAAAAGCTTTTCTCGCAAACTGGCAGGTCCTTCCTAACGTTACTTGTTAGCTTTAGCCTTCGTATTTATACTCAGTAAAGATGCAGGCATCTTATAAACTCTTTTGAAAAAAATCTCGGACTATACCTTTAAACTTTGTGTACAGCCCCCTTATTCAGCAATCAACTACCGGACATGAAGGTGAAGCCTTTAGTAAGTCAGATACGCTTGATATTCATAATTAATTCAATGCCTTTACTGGCTTATTGTCAAACGCTAGTGTAACAGTTTATTGCAATTAAAAATACTGTTTGACTTTGAAAAAAACATGTTGGGACTAAAACTTGGTTGACCCTTCTTTTGATTTGAAGTTACAGTAATCCGCTAACATCTGTTTCTGGTCAATACAGTTCTATTTAAACTTGCAATCCGTGTGAGGAGCAATTCTCTTAGGACTAAACCCACAGTAGTTCCTAAATATACTTGGACGCAAAAACACAATGTATTACACAAACATAGAATAAAAAAAAACTCCTGTATGTCCCAGTTAAAATTTGAATTGCACACTAGAAGAAAAGGAAATAAATATGTGAAATGTAAGCTCGGGATGTATGGCAATTTATCCCTTAGTTAATTCACAGTTAGTAAGATGTGCTGCTGACCCAGACATCGAAGGCCTTCTTTTTACTTTTTACCATCGTTAGAAGCCCCCTCCGACTAAAAATGTTCATCACATCGCATACTTCACTTGGCAGGAAAAAGAAAAGCAGATCTCTGTAAACAAAAAGCCAACAAACCCCAAGGTGAGGTATTGACACCAAACATATTGTCAGTGGCACCAATATGATACATGCTTGGCGCTAATTCATCAATACATTATTTCGCTGCTGGAGTTAAATATACATTTTGAGTAATGCAGTTTTCTAAAATATAGTTTTACAATTTGTTGAAAAGCATGTAAAATGAACAATCCGGAAATTATAGAAGGAAATGGAAATTGTTAAGGCGAACATCTTGAAGCACAGAATGGACAAGAAGGGACGGCCTGTACGTCAAAAGGCTGACAACATGAGTTGTGACGCCAAAGTTCTTTCCTTCTGAGCAGAGACGATTATTGCACGCGGCGGCAGTAGTAGCCTAGGACTTTACATTTCTCACACAGGTGTTGCGGGTGTTCCTTGCTCTGGTCAGACACGTCCAGGCCATCCGGCTTCTCTAAAGGTCGCTGGAAAAACAAACAGAACATGTAATGAATCAGAATGATTAAGTGTACTTGGACACTTAACCCTGTTAGCTGCAAGGAACCGCTTTCCACCAGGTCATTTGCATAACCTTCTATTAGCAATAGGTGGTACCTTAATATTAACGGACCTTAATATTTAACAGATCTGAATTTTTCTATGACCTACAGATTTATGATAAGAGTTTCTATCTGAATACTGAAGCATATGTCAATGCTCAGATATAGGAATGATGATTGTTATTAAAACTTTACTGTAAGTTGTGAAATTGTCATACCTTTTAAATGTAAAGATCAGTCTCTGATTGGCTGATTAATCCCATGAGAAGCCTCCTTTCTCAAAACCGCAGTGAATTTAATACCTGTGCTGCCCTCAGAGATACTTAGAAGACCCTTTCTGATCATATCGAATCAACTGAGAGCTCCCAATACAGAATTAGGAAATAAAATTGAACCATGAATATTATACTTCTAATCCACCTCAAGTGGTGGTGTACAACAGCGAGGTTTATACGTAAAGCACTAAATGCATTTGAACAATAAGCAGGAAGATTGCAACACATTCTTGGCGAAATGCCCTGAGGGAAATCTGCATGTCAAGGTTGCGAGTTGGCTCCACAATACCAGCTGCATGATTGGAAGATTAACATGGTCATAAACTCCTTAAAACTCCTTGTATGATGTCAAAACACAAATGGGTAGAGATGTTTCCATCCGATTATGATGCCGGATATCGGTCCCTTATCAGCTAAAAAATGCATATTTAATAATATCGACCTATATCTAAAATTTCTGATACAAGCACTCCAACACAAGCAGTCCGTTCCAGCGTTTGGTCCGTGCCACTATTGTAAAAGCTGTGATTTATTTTATTCAATTGGGGAACGTTTGCTTGTTTGAATAAAGTCTAATATTTATCTAACACATTGATTCTCTGAATAATGTCACTTAAGCCTTTTCTAACATTCCAGACTTCCAAAGTAATAAAAGTCATTCATGTTCAGCTGGTCTTTTCAAGAGTGAACTTTGGCAGAAAAATAATCACAATAATAACGAAGTTGACTTCCCACCAATTGCGTTATGCAAGTTGTTTCTGAGCAAATAAACAGCTCCATATGACCCAGGTTTTGGTAATGGAACCACAGGGATCAAAGGTGGTTTTCTTCTGCTATATAACCCTTTTTCCCTTTCTGATTAATCTTTGGCAATAGAACTCAAAATTGAGGCACAGATCTTTCTTTAAACATCTGGGTCCAATTTTAAATTGCTAATCATGAACCATGAATCATGATCTTACAATTTCTTAAATTAGTTTATTTTTATTTAAATGATTAGTAATTGTATTCTAGTGTAATGAGCATAGATATAAAGAGTTTTTTATTTATTTATAAAAAATGTACCGCGGTTGTAGGAATTTGGAGACATATTCTAAGAAAAAAATGGTTAAACGTTGTCAGCAGCATGCAATTCCTGCATCCGTCACCTGGAGCTTTTACAGGGAGGGATAAAATGTATTCCTTATCCAAAACCCAAATGGAGTCTGGAAAAAATGTATAAGATGGATAATAGATGGTTAACACCACATGTTCATACATGCTTTGACATATGTCACAAGGTGCTTTTATAAGTGCAAAATGCCTCCAATGCAGATTTTTCTTTTCCTTTTTTTTTGTGCTCACAACCAACGTGACATAACTCCATTTATCATTTTTTCATCTGTTTGGAAAAGATCTAGATTTTAGTGATGATTTCTGCATGTATTTCCACAAACAACCATACAGTCCGGACCAATAACTCAACAGAAAATGTCCATGTCTGTCGTCTTTGCCAAATGTTGGCTGATACGTCAAACAAGCTTTGAATTTTGGCATCTCTGTCGCTACAATCGTGTTTGTTTGTCTGGAATAAGCTCTACATGAGTTAGAATTTAGCTGTAAACATTAGCTGATCCTAATTAAATCCCAGTTTATGATATAATTTAAATTAAAATGAAATTTGTTTTGCATATTGAAGCCGTTAATACTAACTAAAAACTAAAGTCCACAAGCATCAGCGAGCAAGCAGTGATTTGGCAGTATGTTTAGTCAGACTATCTACACAAAGGTTTTTCACAAACCAGACACTTCCTGAACACAATTTGCTTACACATATGGATATCTGCACTGTGCTTTGTACCAAAAAAAAAAGGTATATTATCGTCTGATTATGATGGACTATTTTGGAATATTAGCATCAGGGTTTCTTGGAATCCTTTTCAGCTACAGAGAAAACCTTTCAAAGCCAGCACGTTTGGAGGTGATTTTAGAGGCCCATCTGTTTTTTTCCCCCCTCATTTCCTTTCTTCTCTGGAGTTTTTTTTCCCCAAACACCTATTTATTGCAGTTAGTTTAACTAAAGGAAATCCAGTTAGCATGGACCATTAAAACGACTTCACTACTGCTGCATTAGGAACTAAAGGAAAACAAAGAAATATAAATGTAAAATACAAGTAAATGTTATCTTCAACTCATAGATCCAACAAAAACGCTACAATGAGGTACATTTTAGAAACCAACATAACTGATAAGGCATAACTTTGAGTTACCTTAATGTTCTAGTAAAAGGGAAGGGCAGTTTTAACTGTCTTTACATTTTTTTCAGCTAAAACAGCTCACAACTAAGTTATGTAATACTTGAATAGAACATGCTTTTTCTTATAAAATATCTAAAACCTAAACAAGAGCATTGTTTTAGTTTCTTAGCTATATAAAACCATTTTACAAATTTGTATATTTAGATCAAAACCTGAGAAGCAATGTTTTTAATTGTGATAATATCTCGTGTACACAGTTTAACATCACCTCTGTTCATGTAGAGGTTAGGGTCATTCTTAATGTCAACAAAAGCAGAACAGCTTGTTAAATGTCTCTGATCTTTAAGGGAAAGTTTTCCTGATATAGAAGCATTTCACAACATTTTATCACATGGTTTCACTCCAAAAAGCAATCGTTTTAAAGGATATTTTTTGTTGTCCATTACCCTCCACAATCATTCTAACACGTTACACGTTATTAGTCGACATGTTTTCAGCTCAGTCAGCACTAACCAGTGATTAATCGCAACAAACTCAACAATCTGTGTTTTCTCAGATAGAGAACAAATCATACATGAGTACTACCATCTCACTCTGTGTTTTCCAGGATCCAGAACATGTCTTCAGGTCATTAATGCAATCAATCATTCTCTCAAATAAGAATGCTAAAGAAAGTTTAAATAGCAATGTACATCATATCTTTTGTATGTGTGTATTTCGAATGCTGCACAGCCAGATTAACACTTTAACAGAAACATGGCATGAAATTCTGATTAGTTCATGTCGTTAAACTTTAACATTAGAAAGCATTGAAATTCAAATATGGGGTTCAGATTGGAACTGAAAAAACATGACTGGAACATTTCTATAAAATATTTTTAAAGAACAAAATTGCATTTAATTCTTTATTATTTTGTGTTTTGCTTTTAGGTAACAATCTTCTAATCTACTGAAATAAAGAACCCGGATCAAAAATTCTTCTGAACTTTTCATAATTTAACTGGGAAACACAGCTAAATTAAATCAAATGTATTAACAGCTTCTGAAAAATATGCAATTAATGCCATAGTGCCATATTAAAAAAAGCTCAATTATTTAAAACATTCCAGTTATCTATAATAAAAATTAAAAAAAAACATCATTGTCATTAGCTATAGATGAAAATGTGTCCCAGGTAGCTGCAACGCTTTAGGTGGTCTTCAGTCTTCAGGTCTTGAATATATTAGTTCCAGATGGAACTAATATAACATAACAGACTAAAGCTGATTTAATTAAAATAAATATATATCTAGTTTGGTAAGGATCTTAGTAAGGATTTTACACAGTCGAACTAAATATATACAATTTAATCTTTACTTTCACATGTTTTTGCTGCGAGACAAAGGGAAATATCATCTATTTCCTGCTTCATTTTGTACAAATTTAAACAGATAGCGGGACCTCTAGGAGAAGTCCTAATTTTATTTCTGCAAGTGGAGCTCTGAGAATGCGCAGAAGATTAAATATCAAAAGACGAAGTGTTAGGGATAACTTTATCTCCAAATGAACACAGTGGAATCTTTCTTCCCCTCCACAGCAAAATAAGCTCTAAGAACAATTTTTTAGACAGCAAACTGAATGCAGGGGTTATTCAGCACATTAATTCAAGCATGTGTGGTTTGGAAAAACCACTTTAGGATTAATATGAGTTCATGTTTTCTTCCTGCATATAAGGATAATTTCTGCAAACTTTCAAGCTACAGAAATTGAGCGATTCATGAATCCATGTCTCTTTTAACCCTAAGCACATCTGCTATATAGTTTTAAACACTGATGCATCAGGGAATATAATTTGTTTATCCAGCATTGATAGGTGGTTTCTAGTTCACTTACATCAAGACCTTTAACCAGTGTCTGAATTCAGTTAGCCTCGGTTGAAATGAGCCACGTTCTGCCCGTGTAAAAGTTTCCCGCTCAGATCTAGCTGCAGCATGTCGACTGATGTACCTGCTTGTGTGGATAGACGTTGATGTGGCATTTGATGCATTCTTGTCCCATATTGGCCCAGGAGTTGCCACTCATCCACTTCCTCTTACACTTGGGGCACTTGTACTCGCCAAAGCATCTTTTCTTCCCCTGGTAGGGCGTCAGTCCTTCCCCCTTGGGTCTGGCCTATAACAGGAGAACAGTTGGATAAACTGATGAACTGGGAATTTCATTCAGCTTTATATCCCTCATATGATTAATAAAACTTTGCAGTTTTCTTGCAGCAGGACTTTTTAAAAAACAAAACCTGCCGCCAGAAGGGTAACAACTGGGTGTTTCCATCTTTCTGACACTCATATATCAGACTTCATCACACGTAGAACACTCCTACACATGGTTTTGGCTCGATATGAGCTTGTATAAATGACGTTTGCTTCCATTACAGCTGTGTTAAATTACTCCTCTGATTCTCAACATGGAGATGATTGCGAACAGTCAGTCGGCCATGAAAAAAGAAAAAAAAACGATATTGTCAAGAGGCGCCGCCCCATGACTTCATGTTGGCAGCCGGCATTTAGGACGCTATAATAACATTTGGTAAAGCAACTATTTTCTTTCCCCTGAAAGAAGATTGTCACAAGCAGATACACCACCGATGACATCAACAGCATAAATTATAGCCTGCCAAAATAAACCTAAGAGTAAATTTATCTGTTAGCTTGTTAGTGCGTGTCATGATCAATCTCAGATCGCAGCTCAGCTCCATCTCTCTGTCAGACAAGTAGAATCAAGGGAAATTTTCAACAGACTGAAATCAGATGTGGAGTAAAAAGAATGAATTTTGCATGCATGCACCCAAAAGTGGCTCTTCCAAAAGACAGGAAGCCTTTCGTCTTCTAAGTGAAATCTAAACTACCTTGACGCTCCCGAATCATCAGCAAGTTTTGTTTTTCGTAATCATGCTAACATTTTGGATGCGGGTGATGAGGGGCAGCAGGAGGAACGCTGACAGTCTGAGTGGTGTCTTGCAAAAGTGAACCGCTTGAACTTTTTCTTACATTGCAACCACAAGCATAATTGGTAAATGGAAGGACAAAAAGATTTGGCTCTCGACATTTTTAACAAACAGAAAAATGAAAACCTTATTTGTCATCTTAATATGTTTTTACCAGCTTTTGAGTATTTAGAGATTAAAACACCTCAAGATGAATCAGACTAGATAAACAGCCTTTTCAAATGCTACCAGAGATTTTGATTTTGGCTTAGGTGAAGGCTTTGGCTTGGCTATTGTTGTATATTATGACGCTTTGATTTAAACTTCAGTATATTTAGGCCCGTTTTCCTGCTGGAAGATGGACCTCTCTCCTAGTCTAAAGTGTTATATAGTAGCAGATGTTCTGAGAACTGAAATGTATTTAGGGCTATCTGAGTCAAGGCAGCTAAATACAAATGCAAGAACGCTTAAATATGTGAATAATGTTTAAACCGAGTGTCATTTTCCTTCCTCTTTGCAATAATGAACACCACAAGATGTGAAAACGTACAAAATGTCTGAATACTTTTGCAAGCGCCGTATTCCTGCCCCTTCCTTTTGCTGTGAGTCTCAGCCTGAGTATGACTAATAGAAACTTAAATCAGCAGCATCTGGTGGTTTCCAAACAGACGTCAGCGCTCTGCATCAGCACCAGCAGGTCCGGGGTAAGAATGCAGGGTTGGGCTACATTGTGGCTCTTGGGGAGCGTGACCTCATACTCCGACTGTCAGTTTGGCATTTTTTCATCTTCACTGAGATGCAGTCTGGAAAATCAACATCAGTCATTGCGACCCCATACTCATTCTGACTTGTGTTTCTCTGTTGATGCAATCAATGGCCATTGTTTAGGACAACGCTACGAAGAGGTGTTGCTGGACACTGTCCCGCAGATAATCCAGTTACTATATAGTCCAAGTATAAACCGGCTGACATTCTCAGTCCTGTTTGCACTATATAGTGAGTATGAGAGCACTGGCGTTAACATACAGGAAGCAGAATGTTAAGCCACAGTATTCTGTGAAGAATCTCAAGGGAGAGTTAATTTCCCTTTAGACCTGTTCGCTCTGATATGAAAACTAAAATCTGCATGACTCAGCCAAGACTCGGCAGGACCGAAACAGCACTAAGTCATCTAATGATTCTTGATAATCAAATTGATTTGCTTTGTCTCACAGAAACCTGGCTGCAGCATGAGGATTATGTTAGTATCAACGAATCAACTCCTTCTAATTATTCAAACTTTCACATTCCTCGAAGTACTGGGAGACGTAGAGGAGTAGGAAGCATTTTCCAATCAGGTTTATTAATTAATACCAGGCAAACTAATAGTTATAGTTCTTTTGAACATTTAACCCTTAGCCTTCCTCATCCAACCTCTAAAAGAATTAAACCACTTTTGTTTGTTATTTTGTATCATCCGCCAGGTCCTTACTCTGAATTTATAGATCAGATCTCAGATTTTTTTATCTGATATACTGTTAAACACTGATAAAATCATTATAGTGGGAAATTTTAACATTCATGTTGACACCAAAAATGACAGTCTAAATGTAGCCTTTACTGCCATTTTAGACTCAATTGGCTTCACTCAAAAAATCCAAACACCTACTCACTCTCTTGGTCACACTGTAGACCTTGTGCTGACTTATGGCATTGAGTGTGAAAAAATGACAGTGCTGCCTCATAACCCTCTCCTTTCTGACCATTTTTTGATAACTTTGGAGTTCTTTCTCACCGAGTACTTAAAATCTGAAAGAAAATGTCTTTATAGTAGGTGTCTATCGGAAAACGCTGTTACAGCCTTCAAAGAATCCCTTCCACCTCTAATTTCTTCAGTATTTCAGAGAAACGCAGTGGAGGGCAACAAATTAATTTTATGCCCTACACAGATTGATGCTGTTGTTCATAGTGTTACGTCCTCATTGCGTACAACATTACAGAATGTAACCCCCATAAAAAGGAAAGTGATTACTCATGGGAGGTGGGCCCCATGGTTTAATTCAGAACTTCGTATCTTGAAGGGAAAAACCAGGAAATTGGAGAAGAAATGGCAGTTTTTTTTTATCCTGGAAAAACAGCGTGCTTCTGTATAACAGGACCCTGCGCCAAGCTAGATCTGCATATTTTACTTTACTAATAGAGGAGAATAAGAACAATCCTAGGTTTCTTTTTAATACAGTTGCTAAACTTACGAGAAATGAAAACTCTGTTATATCACCCATTCCTCCAACTCTTAGCAGTAATGACTTTATGGAATTCTTTATTGATAAAATCGGATCTATTAAAACTAAAATTGATTGCCTCCTACCAAACATAACTACTACCTCAGTAAGCAATGAGGTACTGAATTTGGCGCTGGAGCCTGATCTCTGTTTGAAGTGTTTTGCTCCAGTTGAGCCTTCTGAGCTTTCAAAAATACTTTCCTCATCTAAGCCTTCAACTTGTATGTTGGATCCAATCCCGACAAAATTGTTTAAAGAAGTATTTCCTATTATTATTACCCCCATTTTGGAAATGATTAATTTGTCATTAGTGAATGGTTATTTACCAGAGGCTCTTAAGGTAGTTGTAATAAAACCCTTACTTAAGAAACCTTCTCTTGATCAAGAAAACTTAATATATTACAGACCCATATCTAATGTTCCTTTTTTATCTAAAATCCTTGAAAAAATTATTGGTAATCAATTAAGAGAGCATTTGATGAATAATGACCTATTTGAAGAATTTCAGTCAGGTTTCAGAGCTCATCATAGCACTGAGACAACTCTCCTCAAAGTTACTAATTATATTCTCATGGCCTCAGACAATGGTCTCGTGTCTACTCTAGTTTTGTTAGATCTCAGTGCTGCTTTTGACACAGTCAATCACAATATCCTCATTGAAAGGCTCGGACACACTGTGGGGATCAAGGGAACAGCACTAGGCTGGTTTAAATCGTATTTGTCTGATAGATCCCAGTTTGTTCATTTAAATGACAAATCTTCTACGCATTGTAAGGTTACTTGTGGAGTACCACAGGGTTTTGTACTTGGTCCAATTCTATTTACTATATACATGCTCCCTATTGGTAAAATCATCAGACAGCATGGTGTTAATTTCCACTGTTATGCTGATGATACACAACTGTATTTATCTATAAATCCCGTCAGTTTGGTAGATTACAGGCATGTCTAGATGACAAAAAAATGTGGATGACTTTAAACTTTCTGCTCTTGAACTCTGAAAAGACACAAGTTGTTACTTTGGACCAGAACCCCTACAAAAGAAATTGCTTAGTCAGCCACTTGACCTGGATAGAATCAGGTTGGCATCTGGTGACAATGTAAAGAATCTTGGTGTTATTTTTGATCAGGAAATGTCTTTCAAGTCTTATATAAAACAGGTCTGTAAGATTTCCTTCTTTCATCTAAGGAATATAGCAAAAATTAGAAATATTCTCTCTAGGATAGATGCTGAAAAGCTAGTACATGCATTTGTTACTTCAAGGCTGGACTATTGTAACTCTTTATTAGCAGGAAGTTCACAAAATGCAATCAAAAGTCTACAGCTGGTCCAAAATGCTGCAGCAAGAGTTCTGATGAAGCTTAAAAACGGAGATCATATCTCCCCTATTTTAGCTTCCCTTCATTGGCTCTCTGTCAAACTTAGAATAGATTTTAAGATTCTTCTTTTGACATATAAAGCCCTCACTAATAAAGCTCCATCGTATATCAGAGATCTGATTACTCCTTATGTCCCAAACAGAGCACTTCGCTCTCAGACTGCAGGTTTACTTGTGGTTCCTAGAATCTCTAAAAGCACAATGGGAGGCAGATCTTTCAGTTATCAGGCCCTCTCCTGTGGAACCAGCTTCGAGCTTTAGTCCGTGAGGCAGACACCCTGTCTAGTTTCAAATCTAGGCTTAAAACCTTCCTGTTTGATAAAGTTTATAGTTAGGAAGAGGTAGAGAAGACAGCATAATCTCAGGAACTCAGTCTTGACAGACGGTTCTCCTTTGCTCTACCTTCTTCATGTTTCACTCTATAGGGTTAAGTTATTTAAGTTTTTCTATAGTTATGCTGCTATAGGCTTAGACTGCTGGAGGACAATCTGACCCCTTCTCTCTCTGCTACTTTCTTCCTTTGTCCAATCTACTTAGTTAACGTTATTTCAACCTTGTTAACCTTTTGTTTTCTCTTAGTGTTCTTCTCTCCAAAGTAACCACACCTGGGCTGGCGTTCTGTTAGCTGAGACAGGTTCTTGGATGAGAACATGGGCTGAGATGCTTCCAGTGACGTTCTACAACTGCTGCTATAAACTCTTTTTTTTCAGTGTCCTGTGCTTCTAATTTAGCTTTCTGTCTTTTCAAACCCCCAGTCGGTCGTGGCAGATGGCTGCTTGTACTGAGCCTGGTTCTGCTGGACGTTTCTTCCTGTTAAAGGGGAGTTTTTCCTCTCCACTGTAGCTACATGCATGCTCAGTATGAGGGATTGCTGTAAAGTCAACGACAACACAAGCCATTGTTTCTGCCTGCTGATTCCAGAGGCGTGAATGCTGCAAGTCAATGACTCGATGCAATCTGCTGGGGTTCCTTAGATTGGAAACTTTTTCAAATTGATTTGTTAGAATGTATCTTTGATTTTAATTGATTTTCTGTGAAGTGCCTTGAGACGACACCTGTTGTAAATTGGCGCTATATAAATAAACTGATTCTTGATTTTTAAACCTCTGATAATTTTGTACAAACCTTAATATTTTATGCGATGGATATTGCGGTCTGATACATAACATACCATGGGTCATTATGCACAGTACTTGAAGTCGGATCTTTTTGTAAAAGTTATAATTTATCCACACGTACTGGCAGATGATGATTTTAGGAACTTTTGCACAGTCTACTCATAATCTGCTTCAAAATCTGGTCACTCAGTGTGTTTTTTGTCTGCATATAATATCTCATAAAACATAAGTGGCAAATGGTCCAAACAATTGCTACTACACAGAAAGTCTTCCTTGAAGTTAAATCAAACCATTTATGAGATTGGGGATTTTTTATATAAAAGATTATATTTAGCTAAATAAACTAACTACATCAAAACAAGTTGGCATTTAAGAAATTCGATTAGGTATTTCTATTAATATATCCAATGTTTATTGAAGAACGTTTCCTTTTTCAGTTTAATCCTGTTAAAGAAAAATCTAATTTTTTTTTTTTTTTTGACATAGCATTTTTCCACTTTTAGGCGCATTCCAAGCGCAAATCTGGCTTTGCATAACTGCAAAACACTGCGGACCTCATTTGGACACTTGGGGTTGTAAATCTCAGCATTGCACTTAAACTGTGGTCAGCTGTTATGAGGCCATTGCAACACTCTAGCTGTCATGGAGGTCTCTCAGGCGAAAGGAGGAAACAAAGTCACAAAAATTTGCAGGTCCGGTTGGGGCATTTCATTAGGCCGTCACGAGACATATGAGAAACGATGCCACAACAACATCTGGAAAACAGCAGAGAAGTAAATATATAAACATTTTCATTCTTCTTTCACTAATGCAGTGAACAGCAAATCAGTACTCTCAGCTCTAAATATTTCAAGAAAAGCTAAATTTATTAACTATAGACAATAGCACTCATCTCAGTGACTAATAAGATTGAATTGTGTCATCACACGGCATGGCGCTTTGGTAGTTGAAATCTTTTTTTGCTTGTTTTCCTTTGCTCTACTAGAACAAAAAGCTTAGAGTAAAACCTAAATTGACATATTTCAGCAATTTCGAGCATTTTAGTTGTCTGTCAACGAGAAAACCTTTGCAGCTGTTGATTTCTGTGCCAGAAGGTAGCAAGCGGGGATCATCACTGTGTTTTTTGTTTTTTTTAAAGTGTTTTTTGTATTTGTTTAAGTCCCAAAGCTGGAGGGCCTGTGAGTTGAAGTAAAGATAAGGGTCAGGGAGTGCGTAGAGGACAGCTTGCTCAGAAGAGAAACACGTCCTGCAAATGCGTTCACACTTTGGGTCAGTGGGCTGTTGATTGAAGCATGCACAAAGACGTGATGCACGCTCAAAAAAGCAGCATCAAGACACAAGCAAATATTGCTCAAGGTCCTTTACAGAGTGGACACACACTCAAACACACTGAACAAATTCCTCATCCGCAGGTTTTTCATACACTCTCGAGACTCAACTGGAAAGTCTCAGAGCACAGTTTCCGGCACTACTCCCACTCTTTTTCACCCCGCCACCCCCCACAAGTACACAAGTCGTTCCTTGGCTCATACCGCAGAACTAATGAGCTCACAGACTGCGTTAAATAGAATAAACAGTGCTGAAACACAAACTGAAACAAAACAGGAAACAAGGAGACACACATGAAAGAAAGACAACAAATCTTTAGGTTTTGGTCTTTAGAAAATTCTTTAGGATTTGATTAAAAAATGGTTAAAAACCTGCAGAATGATTGAAAAGGAAGGTGGAAAAACTATACTAGCTCAGGCCAACTTTAGAAGACCTTCCAATCAGCCTGTCATGATGGCGGGGATGTGTGTGTGTGTGTGTGTGTG
>JAVLVB010000824.1:2583036-2593867 GCA_032876305.1 Orestias chungarensis
CTGAAGTTATGGCCACAACGGCACTGGACTGAACCCATTATGTGAAGGAATTGAGAGAGAAAAAAACACTCATCTATTTGTAGGGGCTGTAGATATGACAGACATGCACAAGTAGAGCGATATTATGCATGTGGACCATTTTAATGAGATTCAATAAATTAGAACAAACCTGTTTTAGGTATTCCCATCAAATCGACATGCAGGTGATTAAAAAGGCGCGTGGTTCAGACATTTGACCATAACATTCTAGCTTCAGTATGTTTTAGCCACAAAACCATCCTAATATTTTCTTACAGTGAACGTTTTATACATATTTCTGTCAGTGACCACAGACAAAAACGCAGCTCTGACCACTGTCTGAAGCTAAAAGCTGGTGTTGAAGTTGAAACTGATCTCGTATATCAATAGAAGAGTAATGACCAGCAGACAGACACCGGACTGTAGACACCACCCCAAATCCTGAAACCTTAATCCTCTGTCTGCAGAATAGGCTACCTGTGGTTTAATGTTAGACCTCTCATCCAAGTCAAACCTAACGGGAATCATCACCAAGGCCACTGCTTTCAAGGCTGTGGACAATATTTCATACCTTTTAAAAAATATGTTGTGAAAACAGCAGAATGCTGGGAAGCGGCCCAGCAGTCCAGATGACCTCATATTTTACCCAAGGTCAGGCCACCAAATTGTGCCGTTTTGACATTCTTGTGCTGCTCTCTGACCTGACGTAGAGTTTTTCTAAATACCTAATAATGTTCAGCATAATGCAGCTACGAAAACTGAATACATTTGTTTGTAATAAACTATCTAGAACATCTATAAAAATCTGTAAATGCATCTTCTGTTGCAGTAGCATAATGTAACCCCTGACCCTTCTGATAAAACAAATATACTGTAACTAAACTATTTTTAAAGAATATGATAAAAAAAAGCCATTCTTCAAAATAGGACAAAGAACTGGTAACACTACAATTCATTTCAAATTCAAAAATACTATAACAATCCCAAAGCGACATTAAATGTTGTCATAACTATTAAATTGCTGTAGATGCTGATATTGTTAGGCAGGGATAATGTCCTGTAGCAGTCTGTGTTATTGATATAAGGATGCCTCTGATGACACCTTGCTGTTGTAGAGCAGTGTGCTGAGGAAGATGCTCGAGTTTTACCGCAATGTTCTTTAATGTTAAATGCCATGTTAAATGCAATGGCTGTCATTGGTTGTGCACATAACTTCTTTACAAAGAACAAAGTGAAAAACTAAGGCACATCGAAACTACCAGTGTAAAAAGTCAGAGTAATGTTCCTTCAAAGTCCCAAGGAACCTTGTTATAGTCTATGGCATCATGGATTCAACAAAATACTTTTAAATGAAATTCTTGTGGCCTCTTTCAGTTAACTAGAAACCGGTCCATATTTGGTTTTACAGCAGGATGAATACCTACAGATTTCTTAATCCTATAGAACACCTAGGTAAAGTAAAAACGTTTAACTTTGTGCAAAGTCAAGGGGCAAAGCGTTCTATCTTAATGGCAAAAGGGAGCTTTACAAAGATTTAACAACAGAGAAACCAATGGAATTAGAAATGATTTCACTAAAAATGTAAAAATATATATACATGCTTTTAAGAGTATTTCAGGGCAGCTTGAAGGTTTCAGCACGATATGTCATACATTTTAATGATACAGAAAGATAGGGCTAAAGACAACAGTGTCTATAACCTGCAATAATATTTCAACTGCAAGCTGAAAGCCCCACATATTTCCAGGGTTTTCGCAGAAAATCTGCTCACCTATGCGGCCCATTGCAGAGGAAACTGTTTGCAATGGTCAGAGAGTAAAATGCTTAGGTGTAATCAATGACAGAACAGATGGCTGAGTCAACACCTGGTCTTGGTGACCCATGCAAAAAACTACCAACGCTCTTGGTATCAAAATACCGCTATGTGGAGAAGGTCCGAACTTCAAAAATGATAAATTAAATGTGATAAACCATATTTTTTTTAACCAACCTGCATGAACCAATGTGTCAACTATTAACTGTACTGGCATAGTCTATAAAACATATTTTAAATAAATTAACAAATGGAGTTAGCCTGGAAGCTGGCAAAGTAAAGCCTATAATACACTGAGGTAAACCCTGAATATGATACCTTTTCTCTGTGCTGTATATTTTACTATTCTTCTGTAAATAATATGTGATTATCAAACGGAAAAGCTCAATATTTAACAGTTTATTAAAACTGGAGTCAGTATTTAATGACATAGCAAAACTAAGTTTCTTATAACCAAAACCTCACGTTTGTGATGTGATTCTGTTCAACGTGTTAAACTATTCGCACAGTATGAAGTTTTATGAAAACTGAGACTGTCTTTTATTCAAAGAGAGAATGGCTGAGGTTGTTTTACAAACCACAAACTTAAAAGCAAAGGCATTTTGTTAAGTCATTTAGGGCAATCCACTCTTCCAGAACTTGTCTTTCCCAAAGGGAATAGTTTAGCTGAACACATTAAGGAAACACACATGTGAAAGAGATATATCTACATGTCAATGTGGAAAACAGGAAATGTTCAGTTTGTAAAGTCGTCACGTTTAATGTGTTTTCTGACATAACATAGACAAGAAGAAGAAGAAGAAAAAAACAGATCGAAGGATATCTGAGGGACCAAGTGAGACCATGCAGGTGGCCGCAACTTCAAGCACGTATTGGCCGTTTCCGGCATTGGGGTAAACAGCTGCAGCTTCATGCTAGAACTTCTGCCAGGTGCATTATGGGGACTGTTTATCAATCCCACCATGCACTCCAAACTCTAAATACAGCCACTGTTTTCTGGTCATTCGTCTCTCCCTCTCTCTTTTTCCCTGAAGTCTTTCTCACCTCTTTCCCTCCCTCTGGTCAGCTCCTTTGCTGGTGCAGCTGTCTCGTTATAATGCCGGTAAGAAAAAGTGGCCGAGGCCGAGAGTGATGGGAGGAACAGGTGCACCAACTGAGGGATACGTTTCGTGCTCAGTCAAACACAATGCACCTCTGTTCGTGCAAATAGTCTCATCTGAAAGAGGCTGCTTTTAAGAAGACGGACCATGTTAGGGGGAACATATAGGGTGCAAATTTTTCCTTTGCAATCAGCATCAGAACAAAGACTTGGCTAGCATCTCTTTAAAAAAGAAACCAGCAGTGTGTTAGATTATTCTGGAAAACAAATATGTTAATTTCAGTCAGATGAAATGAATCCAGGTCTACAGTTTGCAACTAATAATTACCCTAAATCACCAACAACGTCATTGCACGTTGCAGTGTTGCTGGCAATAATGCGGATAAACCATATTGTTTCATAAGTTCCCACCTCCCTCATCCCACCCCCACACAAACAACTCTCTCACCCTTTGGAAACAATTGCAGCGTCATTAAAAAAGCAGTGGTGGGTATTTCCAAGCGTTCACGATAGAGCTGCCAGAGTCCAAGTTGCCTCTGAACTGCTGGGCCACTCCCCAGCGTTCTGCAGAGCTCCAGTCATCGGCTAGCATCTGGAAACCATCAGTGTAAACAAAGAAGCAGCGGAGGAGCTCAGGCCAGGCTCTGACTTTCCACATCCCCCAGGACATCACTCAGAGAGCAGCCCAAGAATGCCAAAACGGCACTCGGCCTGTGTGTGTTGCCTCTCCATGTGCCCGTGAGTGGGGAAAGCGTGCCTGTGTCTGGTCTTCTGTCCTCATCTCAGGATTTTTTATTTAGTTTGGCTGGGGTTCAGAAACAGATAGGTTGACATATAAGAGAGAACAGGGTTCAGTTCCCAATGTTAGCTTTAAGCCTGTTGCTTTGCCGTTTTGTTTGGTTAGCTCATTAAGCGTGGTATTTCTGATAAGACTTCTAATTGCTTTAATGTGGTTTCTGTTAGCGTGCAAGCCCCAACTTTGTGATGAATGCTGCAGGGCCAGAAACCTGGACAAGAGGTTGAACCTGAGAACTTGTTCTCCTCTGTGAAACATCAAAAAGGATCAAAGGATCAATCAAGTCTGATTCTTATCTTAGACATCACGTGAAATATTTCCAGAGATTTAAAGCCTTCATATCTATTAATCATGTGGTCTGGTTGCTTTTGCTTGAGCCCAAATATCCAGCATGTTGCTCAAAGAGACTGAACCTCTTTGATGCTTGTGTGCTCAGTGTGTATAGATTTCCCCACACAGCGGAGTTCAGCGGTCTTAAGTTTTTCGTCTGTCTCTAAATAGAAACTATAAAATCACACATAATTTAACACAACGACTAAATCGCTTACTAATAGCAGTACCACCAAGCACACAGACCTATGCCTGCAAAATGTTTTGCTGACACAGCACAAGACTGCAAAAAAAACTGTTTTAAGCTAAACAAAGCATAGAAATCATAATCCATCACAGCTTCCATCAACATTTTATAACAAATTAACATTGAAGAACTATAATTCAACAATGTAACCTTACCAACAAATGTCTTTTAAATCTGTCTGATTACGCCCACCAGACATAATGGAACCAATCATTATGTTAGGAGATATTTTGGACCATTAGAAAGGTTAAACTGGACTCAGTTCAGGTGCGACCAACAGTCATGTGGGAGAGATCTAAACATGCCAGTGGATATGAGCTTCAAAGAGACATGTTTAGTTCAAAACACATTCAGCTAAAAACAAATCTTGTGAGTTTTTCCATGCATGACTAACAGAGAACATTAACCAAAGAGGTTTAGCCATTTTTCTTTAAAAAGGCCATTTGAAAATAGAGATTAATTAAGGTTAACATCAGCCAAGCACCAGAGGATCCTAGCTCATCTGGAGATCGATGCACAGGTAGGGGCTCTTACCTGTGCAAAGATCTTCAGGTGAGTGAGATGTCCTGCTTAAAGGGAATGTCCAGAGTGAGATGTCCTTTTAGAATGAACTGTAAAACTAAAAGTGTTTTCACTAAGGTGTTTGAACACTGTAGCAGATTTTATAGCAGAAGAAAATACTGGCAAGAATGTTCAGGTGGACAAAGACTACTCACTGTCTCTGGTTATCTTAAATACTGCCTCAGTCATTTTGATGTTATAGTGTAATAAAGTACAGTTTATTTTTCTGTTTTTTCTTGTGGGTTGAAGCATTGAAAGTAATCTGTTCTACAGTTAAAAAATTGTAGGCTTTAAGTAGCCTTTGTTCCTGTAAGTTGTAAGTTAAAGTAAACAAAAACGATTTGCTAATCAGACAGAACTCTGAGCTTTTCAAGAAATAACATTTAGACCTTTGAACCCGAAGCTAAAAAACCCTAGTTCAGACATTTGGACTTTTGTTATTGATTTAGAAAATAATCACACACTGACATAACATGTTGAATGCTTATCAGACGGAGGGGGTAATATTAATTAACAAACCATTATTTATTAGTCTTTATTATGTTACAAGAGGTTAAAGCAGGATTTTATGAACAAACTGTTAACTATTATTAATTAACAAAAATAGTAATTCAGATAAAAATTACTAGTCTTTCCTTAATGTATTTGCTGAATTAGGAATCAATAACTTTTATGAAAACAAATATTTTATCAACCAGTAACCACAGTGCTGAATATAATTTAATTTTGGGTTTTCCAAGATAGCTTAGAACGAGTGTGCCCTCAGAAGAGGTCAAATAATCTATTTTTACCTGAACAGATCAAGTGTGAACACAGAGATATAAAGAAGGTTTCTAGAAAATTACGCAGATTCCTAAAAATAGTTCCTGATGTAAAGCAATTATTTGAAAATATATATTATGAGTGATGATGTGTTTTTCAACACCCTTCTGTGTGTCTAGCTGCATTAAAAAGGGCCATAACACCTAAAGAAAGTCTTAAACAAATCTTTTAATGTTCACCAAGATGAGCATACATATATTGAAAAGTTTTATTCATTTATTTAACCCCTATTTTACCAGGATACGTTGATTAAGAACAAATCCTCATTTACATCACAAACCTGGGTAACAGAAACATTCACATAAGCTCCTTGTAAATGCTCAGGCTCTTATAATAATGACGCCAGAATATGATATAAATACGCAGGCAGACACACACTTATTTTGTCTTTTTAATATTACTCATCTGATGAAATGACCTCTCACTAAATACGACTTCCCCTCTAAGTTTTTTCATCGTGGTCGTCATACACTCAGAGAGGTCTCATCTGCACCTGCTCGGCACCCATGTGGGTCACTGTGGGCTATTCTTAAAAAAGTGGTTTCATATTCTAAAATATTTTTATTCTAGCTATACCTATATATGTTGCCATTTATTACTCTAAACAAGGCAAGAGAACCCTGCTGTTCTACGATCTTCAAATGCACACGAGGTGATTTCTATTTGTGATCTTCTTCAGGTATAGTCTTTGATAAAAGAAAAACAACGCATTGGGATATGAAAAGTAAGAAAAACAACATGTGGGAAAAAACCTAGAACAATCTTGGTATGTTCTCAAATCCATAGCTATTTGAAAACTGCAGTCTTACTTTTTCTAAAAGCCTCAAAAAATGGAGATAAATGGAGATAAACAGAGCATGACAGTCCACATTGATTACTTTAATGTGGACTAATAACATTCGGATCTCATTTTTGGGTTTCTGGGTTTAACCTCAGTGTTCAAGTTTTGATAAATGAGTGTTTTATCTCACTGTGACATGCAGGGAAGGTAAAATATACTAGCTATTACCAAAAGTCAGTTTCTAGACCCATGGAGATGGCTAAATAGTTCACTCTAGTAAAAAGCAGTGAGAATCTCCACATCAAAGTCCCGCCTATGCCTTTGCTCTGCAGGAGACTGATTCTTGGCCACAGTGCACAAACAAGCTCTTTCCCTATAATAATCTTAAACCTGAATGAGGATCTTATTTTTTTTTAGGATTTCCTCAGACTGCAATGAGGTTATGTAACGATAACGAGGGAATGATTACAGTTTAGTCTGTTCTTTGATATGCAGATACATCACCCAGGGACAAGCTAAATCAAGACAGCTGTAGCAAAGATTAAAATATCCCACAGCTTCCAACTCTATGTCCCAGTTAAACTGGGACATAGAGTTGGAAAACACAAGAAAAAAAAATCTACTGGCATCAACCCCCATTTGCCAGTTACATTTGTTATAGGAAAGTAATCAAACAATAATTGTAAGGCAGTCAGAACATACAAGAAATGAGCCTATATGCATTTTATCGATACAAATTTCAATGTATTTTTTAGGGATTTTATGCAACGGACCAACACTAAGTAGAGTGTAATAGTGAAGTTGGAGGAAACAACAGTTTCTATTCAAACTTTTTACAAATAAATATCTGACATGAAGGGAGAAATATAGGTCAGTGCTTATGTAATGCCTGTAAAGCTTTCTCTGAACGATGGCTTTGCGATTGTCACTCTTCGATAAAAGACAGATTTGAAGTAGTTAATCTGTCAACAGGTTGTCCCATTTGCAGTTTAGTGCTCTACATCTCCTCCACAGTTCGCAAACGCCTCTTTGGCTACGTCTCTGAACACTGCTGTCCAAGTCTAGGCTGTTAGTCTAGGTGCACGGCCATGTCTGGGGAGTTTTGCTGTTGTGCTGCTGGTGAAATAAGAAAAAGAACAATCATACTACATCTTTACGTTGCAAAGACATACACAGCTTTAAAAGACTTTGCAATGAAACAACGCTCTGGAAGCTAAACATCCAATATAATGATCTGTTGACTCAGATTAGAACAAATCTCCATTAAGTCCTTTTTATTAACAATCCTCCTCACAAATGAAATAGCCTGACCTTCAATTTAGCTTGTTTTGATAAACTCGAGGTGGAGCCTTTTTATTACGAATCGCTGTGAGCAGGTTCTTTTGGTGCTGTTACAGGAAATGCAGTTATTTGATTTTAATTTGGCATTACACTGCAGGTTTAGCTACTTACAAGAATACTCCCCTGAGTCTACTGATCCCACCCACACCCACTCCCAACAGACGTTAACCTGAAACACAGACTTGCTATATGATGCAAAAACACCATGAAAACAATTTAAATGTGTGGGTTTTTCTTTTCTTTTCACTAACAGTCTAGCACTGGTGCTGTAAAAAACAGCTGCAGAAGAATATCATCAGGTCAGTGTCTATTTGCCAAAAGCAGATTCCCAGATTGCTAGATTTCCACAACCCAGCTTTCCTAATTGGCCACGGATCTCAATGTCATGTTCTTGGATGATAGATGGATACCCCTGAGAGTCAAACGTGTTGGTGTTTAGACTCATAACAAAGACCCCCTCTTCTTTCCAAAGCTGATGTTTTTTTGCTGGATCATTTCTTTCTTTCTTCGTGCCATACTCATAAAGAACACAAACACAGACCAGCTCTGAGTTGCGCTTGAATCAACATGCCAGCTTGACACAGAAGCCGTTGTAGAATAGGATACGCTTTTCCTTCGCCCAAACTTCCCACATTTACCCGGTTGCTGACAGTCCCACAAGTCCCAGCGAGCTGTGTGAGGGCACCACAGGGTTATATTTCCAGTCCGGTGAATGACAAGGCCAGGTTGGGTACACGCACTGGGACGTACAGAAGTGCACAAAACATTGTCACAGGAAGTGAGTAGCGTTACAGCAGAAATTTGCATGTGGATGAGTGTGGCCAAGTGTCACCTTTCTAAGAGTTACTTTGCCGGATATGTTGTGCAAGTGTGTTGCTAATCTGAGTGTCACTCACACGGAATTCTATATTGGACCTATGGCCCTACATGGTTTCTCAATAACACACCCGGCAAAAGCACCTTCTCTGTTTAACTCCTCAAAAATAAAACATCTCGACAGTTGGAGACCGCAGTAGTTATTCGCAGGGATGATGGTCCGCCGCCTGGCGCGACACAGTGAAACAGAAAATACAGCCAATAGCACACATCCCCTGCATCCGCGATAAGCCTTATCTGTTTGCAGAAGGGCTTTCGGCTTGCTCTCGGCTCCCGTCTCTGGTAACCTGACAGAGTGAGTGCTTGGGAAGAGACAGACGCCTTTGCTGCAACTGGAAGAAAGCATCTGGGGTCAAACTTGGAAAACATTCCCATGGAGCACCTCCCCCCACCAGCTCTTATCCCTGCCAGGAACGTCTCAACAGGGAAGCGCACACAGAAGAAGAGGAGACAGAGAATGTGTCTAAAAAAACAACAGACTCCAATAATCTTATGTAAGCTTATAATAGCACTGAAATAAATACATAATGCTGCAAAAGCCTTACAGTAAAAGTTAGAACTACAAGTTACAATTACAACTAAAACACTGGATGTAGATTACTTTAATTCAGCAGCTTTGTTTTAAGTAGTGAGATCGTAAAGAGAAGGGCCGAGCATGGTCAACATGAAGTCAAACAATCGGTTCACAGTCCCAAGAAGATATTTGTTTTCCCAAAAGCCTTTCAAGGTCCAAAATACACACCATGTCTTGTAAGACACTACTTCTTGGTGTTTTGTATCATGGCAGATTTCGAGGTTCACATGTTTGGAAAAGGAGAAGGAAAAATTTTATAAGTTGGAAAATCTAATTCTATTTTCTTGTTATTGTAAGCCAAAAAATAATAATAAAATAAGAGAAAAGAACAGAAGGTGTGGTTGGGATGTCCGTATGCTGCATCAGACCAGAACTGAGCAGAGGGGGAGTTCAGTGTTCAGCGTTCAGTGAGTCGTACAGATGTACTTCCTTGTGGCCTCGGACAATTGCTCCTCAAACTATCCATTCTCTTCCTAGGAAAACCGGCTTCTGTAAGTTGAGCAGTCAGAGTGCAAAGGCAACACTGCTGTCTGTTTAGGTTTCCACATAAACAAGCATGCCACACAAAGTTGTGACCAATCACACGAAGGTTTCACATATGAGGTGGCGAAAAGTTCAACAATAAGGTTGAGACAAGATGGGGCCGACGGCATCAGGCTGAGTACAAAATGACATGATTTTCATCATGCAATTGTGATGATGAGAGATAATTTCAGCACGTCGCCCTGACTGCGTCAGGCCCTTAATACTGTTCAAACAAACTTGGCTATTTACTATAAAATATACAGCAGAGGGTTCAACAAATAACAGGAAGGCTGATCAGAGGAAAGCAAAGTTGCCCTGTGTTTTGCTTTTAAAACTTTGGTACCCTATTAGATATCTGTAAAGCAATGATTGTAATTTTTTTCTTTAGGGAATAAACTGCTAAATAATTAGCTATAACATACTACAAGAGATACTGTAGTTTAAAACAGGATATGTTCCCTCCCTCTCTCTCTTTGGCCTGTCTCTCTTACATGGACGAACGGCTTCTGGTGCGAAAACGACTTTTTTCACTTTCCCCCACAAGTTTACATACCTAACATGAGAGTATGGACAGTGTTTTACAACTTAAAAAAACTTTTCAGAAGTAAAAACACCTATAATAAAAGGATTGCTTTTTATTATTGCTTTAAAGGATGTTGCTGTATATGTTTTGATTGAAGACCTGGGATGAATGCTTAACTTTGGTCGAAGGCATATTTATTATAATTTTTGCTTTCATGCAAACTTTGTTGATTGTGCTTGTAGTCTGAGAACTTTTATTTATAATTCACTGATTAAAATATTAACTTCATTGAAACCGTTTCTGGTTGAAATCAGATTACATGACAAAATAACTCAATTGTGCAAAAATAAATTAACAATTTATTGTAAAATATGTAAAATGCAAAACAAGCTTTAAAATAAAGAACCACTTTTACTACTTACTACTATACTATTTCTATACTAGAACTATTTACACACACACACACACACACACACACACACACACACACACACACACACACACACACACACACACACACACACA
>JAVLVB010000824.1:2593967-2619841 GCA_032876305.1 Orestias chungarensis
CTTAAAAGGAAATTGGCTAAAAGATTCTGACTGATGCAACCCTGTTTATTGGTGAGGATTAATTGACATTCATTTCCTAAATGTTTACCCAAAAAGAAATCATCCTGCACAGTTTTTAATCAGGCAATTTATTTTTCCCCCCATAAAATCGTACACCAAGTTGTATTTTCACACATTCCTGCATTGTTTTTCTTTTGTACATACTATTTAGGTTTGACAGACCCAAGGGCAGGTGATGGAGAGGCTTGGATACACATGTTAACATGAGGATCTAAACGAGGTCAAAATTAAAAACTGGGCTAGGTATACTGAAACTCAAGACACCACATAATAGACTGGACTTAAAATAACCTTAACTAAAGTTCAAACGGAACAATATCATGGAAATTAAGAAGACACCTGAATTATCTCTTTTGCATGCCATCAAGTTTTGATAGAGCCTGCTAAGGAACTATATTCTGAGTTTGAGTGAGGGATATTGACCCAGTAAAACCTCTAAAGTAGACCACTCTAGAACCAGACCATTTAATATAGAAGTCGGAAAAGAAAATGATTTAGATAGAAGGTACAAAGAGGTTATAGGAGAAATCCTTGTATAATCATATAACGGTACAATAAAAAATTGGGTAAATAATAATAGCATTATCCATAGAAATAACTTTCTTTCCGCTCTTATTTCTATCCCAATATATATATACTGAGATACAACAGTATTGTAGGATATAATGAATTGTAAATTTAGTAAATGTCTTTGTAGTCTGAAAAAAGAAGGTTGTTAACACAGAGGAAAAGAAAAATACAGTATAAAACCAAACCACAAAAGAGACCTCAGTCATTTATAGCAAAAAACTTATAGAGTTAAAGACAATATGGGACCAAAACAGGGCCGTTGTTTTCGTTGTTAGGATGTAAAACCTCTATCCAAACATGCTAGAGTCTGACGCACCCCTGCGATGCCGAGAGCACCCTGGTGGGAGAACAATACAGTCCTGCCTTCCTGACCTCTCAGTCTAGCCTATCCCACACACACACACACGCACACACACACACACACACACACACACACACACACACACACACACACACACACACACACACACACACACACACACACACACACACACACACACACACACACACACACACACACACACACACACACACAATGACTGCCTTAATTACCAGACTCCATTCCCACCAATAGGTCCTTCCCCAGTGTTGGCCATTCATAACCACAGCCTCTCCCTGAGGTGCCCATTCAAGAACAACACAAAGCTTGCAGTGTCAGTCCCTGATCTCTTGACACCAACTCCTGCCCAGGGTGCCAGCGCTCACAGCCTCAGCCTCGTTTCTTCTTCTTTTCCGTCAAGCCTCGCCTCGGAGAGGAAGCTGCCTTCACCATTTGACAAGAAACCAAAGGTGCCACTGTGGCATGTTGGTTCTTACGGGTTTCACTGAAACAGTCGGTATAATGAGGGTAGTCAGGGAATTTAAGTGTTTGGGCCATTCAGAAATCCTACACCTATCTCAGCAGCAGTAATACAAACTAGTTTTATTCATTAATAAATACATAAAATATTCAAAGTTGCTGTAAAATAGGAGAACATACATAAATAAAAAGAACACTTTCCTGTAACTGAGAGAACCCATCAAACTCAAGTAAAAAATAATGAAACTCCCACCCGTCCCCTACTTCCAATACATTCGAGTTCATGTTCAAGTCACCTCCAAGCAATACTGACCTCTGTTACACTGAAGCTGACTTAGAAGGAAGATAGTATGCTAAAAAATATTTTGTTGTTTAACTTAATTAGTTATTATATTATTCCCACATGAAAAAAATACATTGGGATAGAAGTGAGTATTATCATATCCTTTCTCGTTATCATCATAAATTTCTCACGATAACAATTGTGATTTATTGTCAGAGCGATAAATTAGGATGAGTGATTAGTGAGAGAATTGTTATATTTGATATTTTACCAACTGTCAGTTCCAATAAAACATGTTTAAAGGCAGTTACTGTACGTTTAGTGATAACAAAACACACTTCTTTATGTAAATGGTGTCATAAAGTTTTAAATTAGTTGTTTTTAGAGAACGTGGTTTGTGTTATTATTTATCAGAATCAAGATGGTACTCGAGCATATTGTGATACACATTTCTACTCATATCGCCCACCTTGCTTTGAATCATTCATGTATGCTTGAGTCTGTTGTGGGATCAAATCCCTAAAAACAATATATGATGTAGCTCCTTTAAACAACAGAGTAAAACACTTGTATGAACGGTTGGACGGTGCGGAGCAGCAGTTTTGTGATGATGTGCAAAAGAAAGTATCAAAATAGGTAGGAGCTTTTAAAGAGACAGATGCTAATTTTAAGGTGTCAGTATGGCTATGATGCAAAGTTATTACTTCACTGCGCTACAACCCTTAACTATGTGCTTGGAAAATGCATAATACCTCCCCCCCTCCCCTAATACCCCAGTCTGAAGTTGTATTACTTTACAATAAATGTTATTGTTGAAATTCATTCTCCACTGCAGGTTGTAAATAAAGTTTGAGGTAAAATTGTTTCCAGTAGAAATATTAAAGGGGACATTTACAATGCTTTAGTGCTGAGGTAAGCTAAAGAAATTGCTGGAATACTTGAAAACGACATTCTACAATGGGAGCTGACCTGGTTTGGTACATGCTGAAATAAGCAAATTACATAAAGTTATGCGAGTGCCCCAAACAGGTTGCTGTTTGTTTGCTTTGTATTTCCGCCACCATCAGTTTTACAGATCTGGCTTAACGGTGAGACTGGAAACATAACATTTAATAGTTTTTAATAACACACTCTAAAACAAAAAAGGCTAACAAGCAAAATAGCATATTTTAAACAATAGCTCATTATTCTAAACTTTAGAAATGTGTCTATTAGATTGTAGGACTTGCCAAATCTTTTCATTTTAAGCTGATCACAACTGATTAGAAGTATCTCAGCATCCCAAAGCCTAACAGAAAAACTAACAAAGCAATTTTATAAGGAAAATCTACATATCTACAGATCTGCTCTCGCCTTCTGAGCTGACTCCGTTTTTCCACATTGAAATGCATAGTCGTGGAAAATTAAGAGACAAAATACACTGTAATCAATGCATTTTTATGTAAATCATTTTATGTATTTTTAAACACTAGAGCTTTGTACGATATGCCAACCATGTGAAATGCTTATTATTAATTTTTTTACCCAGAAGAAGAAAAAGGAACGTAACAACCCGCTGCCCAGTCGACGTTAGAAAAAAGGGCTCTGGAATGTTACAGAAGGTGTAATTTATACTTTCCTTTCCCATGATGTGCTTCTGATTAAAGTATTTTAAGGAGAGGCCAGAGAAAACTGGAATCATTGGAGCTTTGCCTATTTCTATGGCATACAGTAGTTTAGCACTCGCCCTCCGCCACACATCTCTCTGCCCTGGTGGTCACCTGGCTGAAGGGGCGCTTGATCCCTCGTAGGACAGTCAAACTTGACTCTTTCATATATTTCCAGTCAAGAGAAACAAGAATAGTCAGGATGTGGAAACAAAACAATATTAGCCTGACAAATTAAGTAGTTAATATCAGCTTAGTATACTAGTACATTTTATTTAGCAATAATGTGTTACTGGATAAATTACTCAAATATGTATTATTTTTATCCATATCCACATTCAGGTAAAAACACTGTCCTCCTTGATATGTTTTATGTTCTTCCATTTTATGAGAACCTTGACATTGCTTTGTTTTTGTGGAAAAGTCACTTTATATTGTGGAATAAGTTACGCCGTAACCTGGCATAAAGACAGAGTGCATCGCATTCGCTCACATCTGCTGGACTTGTTGATCACAGTGCATTGGTATTTAATTAAACCCAATTCCCATTCCCGATACTTGTAAAATATTGCTTAGATATATATTTTAATGGTCAACTGCACTTTTGTACTCTTTTTATAGTTTTGGTATTGGGGCAACTATCAACTTTTTGCACATCCAGTGGTAACTTTACATGACAATAGTTGCTGGAACAGCGTGCTGCCTCCCAGAAATTGGGTTTTCAGTGCCACAGTTACCAAAACAGGAAGTAGTGCGATTGTTGTCTCAGCAAAAATTGAGAGGAAGAATGGGATTTCTGTCCAGAACACAAACCAGCTGGCAGGAAACGCTACTTTTATTGTTCTTTTAACTTTGATTTCCTCTAAGGGGAAGTGCCCTCACTCCCCTGTTACTGTCTCCTGCTGTCTCCCGGATCCAGTGCCATTCTCGAGACAATACCTCCAGAACCTGTCGCATGCAAACCCAAAAGCTCTGAGTGGCATGACAAGGAGCCATCCACAGGGCCTGGCTGCCACAGCAAATAATCACAACCATGTCAGAAGAGTCTCTACAGTTATGAGGATCAGGGAGGTGAAATGTGTTAGCATTTTCCCCTGACAAATGCCGAAGTGTGATTGCGTTGTTGAAAGATGTGGTGTTGAAAGCAGTAACAAACCACAGGAAGCAAATGGCTTGAAAAACAGAGAAAAAAGCTGTTGGAAAAAAAAGTAGAAGTAGAAATGCAAAATGTTGATATTTCTAATACAAGTTCAATTATGAATACTTAAATTACAAAAAGACTAATGTAAAAATGTTGGATCTATGATATTTCCACTTCAACAGGAAATTTCTAAACCTAAGTCTGGGCGACATAATTTCTGAAACTATATGTTCATGCATCTGTTCAGAGCATTAACTGAAAAATCCTAAACTAGAAATTCAAGATGAAGATGTTCTAAACATGGGGTATAATCCACACACACATAAAGGAGCTCTCCACTACTAAAATTAGCAAAACTGCAAAGAAATGTTCCCTATAAGAATGTTCCTTCAATCACTGTATCTACTTTTTTTTTATATCTCTGGGCTCATTTTAGAATCCAAATGAAAGATTAGAAGCATATTTGGAGAACAATTTGCTCCAAAGAACATTTAAATCTTAAACTGAATCCAAAGGAGGATCTACTCTTAAAATTGTTTTGCCAGGTAAATAACAGTTCACCCACGTTAGTATTCTTAGTTAACAGCCATGGAGGAAAACCGTTTTATATTTAAAAATGCTGATGTTTGTAAAACGTTTTGTTTTGTTTTTCAATAAGAGCACATATTAAATAATCAAACCTGAACACATGATAAGCTTGATTTTCGACCCATATTTGTAGAGACCGATTTATTAACAAACATACATTGGTGATGAAATAAATACGCTTTCATTTTTTTACGTTATTGTAATGAGTGGAACAAATTTGCAATATTTCTTTTTTCTAAATCGTCCATCCCAGCTTAACAACCATCCAATAAAAAATAAACATCAAAACTTTGTTAGAGGCAAGAACTGGCAAACAAATCAGTTTTTGAGCACAACGGCTCCTTGAGTTTGTAATGGTGCGCTGTAATGGTAAGTCATTATGTTTATAACCAGGACTGAAGCGAAAGCACACTTTTTGGCAGCTCAGACGTTACTCCAAGTGTGACTTGTATTCAGCGCACAGAGGCCCTAAGGGGTCTCCGCTTCTTTACACTGGCACGGGAGATTGTGCCGACCATTTGTCTCAAAGGACCCACTGCTGCAGATGTTTGCCCCACATGGGGTGTGAGGAAGTACCTGGCAAAGCATATGGCCACAGATAGAAATCCCATAAATGCTAACAGCTAAATCATATGGGTTTAACTAAGTAACATAAAGGATGGAAATACCTTAACTAAGTAGCATTCATCCTCGTTCAATCAACAAACATCTTACCTCATGGGTCCTTTTGACCTTGTCACCTTTTACTCCAGTTTGCTGCAAATATTGTCTTTCTAAGACCACTGATGGAACTATAGATGCACTGAGAATTAGTCTTGTGACGCTAATTACATGATTTTAGGCTTTATCTACCTTGACTGGCTGCTTGAAAGTCAAAAATATAATAATAATTTAAAAAAGATTATTGATTTAAGGAAGGTAAAATGGAATTTAGATCGGATGTGATGTTTTTCATATGTTTAGCTTTGATCATCATTCAATCTTGGAATATGCTAGATTTTGGAAATGTGCTCAGCCTTTTGTAAATCTTTCCATACGTTAATCGTTTACGTATACGTTCTAAAGATAGATAAATGTGCGGCAAACTAACGGTGTTGTAGAGGGCCGCACTGGGTTAACTCAGTAAATTTCAAAACTGTCGGACGCGTGCTTCAATACACTCCAGACCGCTTCTTTACTGTTGCAATCATCAATTTATTCTACTTTGACTGCCATACTTCAGACTTTACAGGACTGACACATACTGACCAGTCTAAACCATGCAATGGTTCCAACAAAGGACGGCATTACAGCATGATCAACAGAAATTACAGCAACCACCGGCGCACCCGCTTCATCATACATACAAAACAGCGCGCCCGTATGGTTCCCATTCATACCTTAGTGAAGGTCATGCCCACCTCAACACACCCACCACCAAGTGTCAAACCCATGTGCTCCTGCCACATCAGTAACTGCTTATTTCAATCATATGGCTCTTTCACTAAACATGACTGGGGGGGGGTAGGTGCACAGAATGAAAGGGAACATATACACAGACCAATATTCAAATGGAAACAAGTAAACAAACAAAAACAAAACAAAAGAACCAAAACACTGGCTGCTACTGAATCGCTCCTGAAGCATCCTTGGGAAACTGCGAAATGGCACTGAATCATACCTGTGGAGATATAGTTAGCGCAAAGCACAGCAAAGACAGCAATGTATGCGGCACATAACACATAAATAAATATGAGGCAAACTTGGTGTTATTAATTAACAGATCGGTACAGTTAAAGTGTTGTGATCTCTATAGTGTCTGATTGCGAGAGAGCATGAGCATGCAGAAACTGTGATGCAGGTATTACATGAATTATGCTCAGTTATGGGTACAGAGGGCCACTGGCACCCCCCTCCCAGAGCCCAGAGCGAGCAGAGGAAGCACAAGGTACATGACACCGGGGCCACGCAAGAGCACAGAGACAGCCCACCACAGGGACACCGCGCACCCACCCAGAGGACCGCAGAGGGGGTCCGGGGTATAGCCCCCCATGGCCGTGGAGTAGAGCCCCCAAGGTACCAGGAGCAGCACCCTACCCGTCCAGCCAAGCCCCGGACCATGGGCCCAAATGCCCTAGCGCCCCCAGCAGGTGAGTGCAGCAGTACCCACCCCCCACCCCCCCACACACACACACACACACACACACACACACGGGAATAGCATTGGGAGGCAGAGGACACCCAGTCACTTACCCCACCCACATTCATACACATACTCACTCACTCACTCACTCACTCACTTACTCACACAGTCACTCAAGGTATGGATGGGGTTGGTGGTTGGGGGGAACCAGCCTCTGGTGCAGCCCAGTGGGCGGCCCCCACCGCCCTGAGCCTGCAGACAAATCCCCCATCACCCCGGATAGCACCCAGGAAACAGGGGCGTGGGAAGACCCTTCCCCTCCCCCCTCTGCCTCAAAATGTTGATGACTAAGATGTGATTAAAATGGTAGGGAAGGGGATGTGGAGGGAACCATGCCACAGTTTGCAGACAGTGAAGTTCCCCCCCAGCCCCCCCAACCACAGGACCTCAGTGTCAGGACATGCAAGGAGCCGGGAGCCGCGCAGAACCGGCAACGTGATCCCCGCTCTCCAGCTGCAGTACAGCCCCCGCCCCCAACCGCCCTGTGTGTGGTGTTTGATTTGTGGTATGAAACAGTGACTAATGTGCATTTAAGAATGAGGTAGAGTGGTTCATGCAGTGCGGCAAAGGACTACTTCACCCCACTCAAGAAACCACACCTCTCCTCCAAAGACCCTGAGTGTGTGGGTGAGTGTTGTGGACTAGAGCCAGAGAGGAGAGGCGAGTAAGGTGTGTAAGACTGGGAGCAGAGTTGCTGCCCCCGGATGATGGGACCAGATGGTTTGAAAAGGCGCCCCCATCTTCCAGCTGCCACCGAGGGACAGTAGGGGTCAAAGTCCGCCCGAATCAGGGCAACTGCGACCACGCCCAGAGAGCCACGACCAGCCCAGGACAGGGGGGTACTCACTGCATTCACTCTTGGTAGGAACATGGGCGTAGGACCACGCACCTCCAGCCCCACCAATACCATCCCAAAAGGAAGAGATGCACACACACACCCATCCGACCCACCTCCACACTCTTCTTCTTAGTGGAATCCTGAAGACATAACAGAGACCCCAGAGTACACTGCCTAGGCGAGGGCTGGCAGCGACCCATCACCATGCCGGCATGTCCAAGCCCGCCCGAACCCCCTGGGCACAGGCGAACCCCAGAACCAGGCGCAGGAGACAGGTAGCCGCTGCCCCGGGGCCCAAAAAGGCCCATTCCACCACCGCGTAGCAGCACCACCCACGGGTCACTAATACAGACCTCCGGAATAGATACACGGGACACAAACCGCGAGCTATCAAACCCCCGGATCCAGATGTGCGCCCCCCACCCCGACACCAAGATCCCCCCAGTGCCAACGCCAGAGCAACCTAGAGCAGTGCGACAATGACCCACCAACCCTGCTAAGTGATGGAGCTTATTAGAGAAGACCAGAAATTGCAGGAATCAGTCAGATGATTTTTTTGAAGAGACAGACATTGTTTCTCAACTGAAATTATCTTATAGAAGGTTCCTACACTGATTAATAGATACGTTCTTCCTTGTTTTCCAGTTCAGGAGAATAGTTTTCTAGTAACACTGCTTTATAATGAACTCTCTTTTGTATTAAAAGCCAGGAAGATAAGAAAAAAAACTTTTATTGTGTCTTAAAAAAGTTGCCACAAAAGTTAAACAGAATGTAATGTTTTTGTCATTTTCCTGGAGAGATTTTGTAAAGAGTTAAAAAAATAGACTTTGGTCTGCATGGAAAGAATTATTAAGACAACTCATGCGGTATCACTCGTGTAAAAAAAATAATGGGGGTGATGTCCCAGAACGTGTTAATAAATACAATACGACTTTTTGAGAAAATCTGATTACTTCTAATCATGTCAAGCTTAAGTCTGACATGTTAAACTCGAGCCAAAGGGACGGATATTTTTCAAAGAACTAAATACACTGAAATGTAGGTCACACAGCAAAAGGGATTTCTGAGCCTTACAGAATATAATTTCAGAATGACAATCTGCAAGATTTACAAGGCAGCTGTGAGAGGAGGAAGGTAGGTAGTGGAACATAAACAAAGAAAAGAATGGGCCCCGAAATGATTCTGTCGGCATTCAACAATTCAAAAAAGTGTTTTTGTTTTTTAAATAAATTTAGCATTAAAAACATTTTGCTGTAACAATAGAAAATATTGTCATTTTGTTTCCTATTTTAATTGTTAAAATCCCCAAATCTTATATTCAGCTAAATGTCTTTCACTTTCTAAGTGCAACTCTGATACTCTATTATTTCAGTATCCTGTGCTTATAATTTACCTTTCTGTCCTTTCAAACCCCCAGTCGGTCGTGGCAGATGGCTGCTTGTACTGAGCCTGGTTCAGCTGGAGGTTTCTTATTGTTAAAGGGGAGTTTTTCCTCTCCACTGTCGCTATATGCATGCTCAGTATGAGGGATTGCTGTAAAGTCAACGACAACACAAGCCATTGTTTTGGTCTGCTGATTCCAGAGGAGTGAATGCTGCAAGTCAATGACTCGATGCAATCTGCTGAGGTTCCTTAGATTGGAAACTTTTTCAAATTGATTTGTTATGATGTATCTTTGATTTTAATTGATTTTCTGTGAAGTGGCTTTAGACGACACCTGTTGTAAATTGGCGCTATATAAATAAAGTCATTCTTGATTCTTGATAATGTAGCATAGCATAGCAGCTATACAAAGTATTTTTCAAATGTTTATTTCTTTTACAAATTTATCAAAATCTATTTCTACAAAACAATCCCAAAAACATATGAAGCATAAAATAAGTGTTTAAATATTCACATCCTTCAAGTTAGTTTTTAGAAAACGCATATTTGACAGCAGTCCCAATGTATCTATAGTTTGCTGCATTCATGTTATCTTCTGCCTTTACAAGCCTCACAGGGCCTTCTATTGACAAGCATCTACGCAGCATGATGCTGCCACCTCCAAGCATCACAGTAGAGATGGTATGTTTGCAAGTACAGTGTTTGGTGTACACCAACCATTGCATCTTGCTAATGTCTAAAAAGGCCCATGTTGGTCTCTTCAGGCCAAAAAACGTTCCTCCACTTGACCTACCGAGTCTCGAAAAGGCCTTTGATCAAACTCTTGTCAACCCTTGATCTGAGTTTTTCTCAGCAGTGGTTTTCTCATTGCCACTCACCCATAAAGCTTTCACTAGTAAAGATCCTGGGCAACAATCGTTGCATACAGAGTCTCTCTCATATCAGCTTCTGAAACTTGCCAGTTGCTGCTCGGTCACTCAGTTTGTGATTTCGCCCTGGTGTACATTTCTAGGATGTAGATTTATACGTGTGCCATATTCCTTCCTGTTTTAAACGATTGACCTAATGATGACTGAACTCCAGGGGGATATTTAGTGCCTTAGAGATTAAATCAAATGACCTCTTTAAGATGCTTTAAATGCTTACCTATGGTTTTCAGGTTGCTAACATTGAAGTGAAGTTGACCTAAACACAACTAAGCCATGTCAAAAAACATAATTGAATTCAGAGTTTTCGTTTTTATTTTCAATCATTTTGAAGAAATTAATAAATACAGAACGGTAAACGTAAGAATGAGAGTCTAAGTATTTAAGGAAGAGCAGGAATAATACTCGTGAGCCCACTGTCTCTTAAGGACACACATAAAAGCCTGCAAAGCAACAGAACCCACCCCCACACATCCTCACTATGGTGAATACATTTTCTGTATTAATCTTCCTACAGGGAGCAAGTAGATGCCTTTGTATTCATGGCAATGATCACTTAAATCAGCGCTGGGTCCAGCTGCTGAGGGAATCAGGCCTCCAAACAAAACCAAGTATTAGTGCAAGTGGAAGACATCTTGAACTGCTGCCAAAGCACGGCTAAGAGAGGCATTCTGCTCATAACTACGGGGCCGACATCATTTTCCGAATAAAAGCCAGTTTACATAACACCTCTGTCCCCATGACAAGGAGCACTGGGCAGCTGCTGCCAGGCCTGTGGCTTTCACTCAAGACAAGAGAGCCTTGAACACATTTTTCTTCCAGTTCAAAATGCCTGGGCTCTGCGCTTTCACTATTTCTTTTTGGGAAGGAAATACAGCTATGCGAAACTAAATCGGATTATAAAATTTATAATAGATTATCATTGCTAAACCATATTATTAAAGCTTGTAAGTCTTAGATGTAGAACACCACAAAATACTGTTCCCTTTTCTGTGACCCTTAAAGGTTTTAGATAATCAAACTAATCTCCATTTTAGACAAATGGTAACCTGAGTAAATTCACCTGCTTAACATCAGTTTCCCCCTTGAAAAACCCAACGTGATTCCGTTTCTTAAACTGTAAACTGATGGGCAGATAATCTCTATGAGGGAAGAATTCCTGGTCAAAATACTTTCAGGTTATGCAGGTCTTGAAAAAAAAAAGTATTCCCAGACCATCAACCTACCAACCACATGTTTGGTTTTGCATTTGATGTGCCCTTTTTTAAAACATTCCTCTTTGACTTGTCAGTCCGTGGAACACTTTCCTAAAACTCTTGGGGATTATCAACATGTTTTCTTTTGGAAATGTAAGACAGCTCCTTGTTATTTTTGGTCTGAGGTAGTTTTCACTTTGGAACTCTCGCAACAATTACCATATTTGCTCAGTTTTTTTTTTTTGAATTATTAGGGATGCACCGATACCGACACTGGTATTGGGTATCGGTCCGATACCGGGCATAAATACTCTACTCGTACTCATCGATACCACTACACCCGCGGTGCAACTATTGGGCCTGGGTGGGCCTTATGGCGTGATCTCTGTGCCACCAGGTCTGCGGGCACAGAGCCACCTGAAGGAGCAACAACAGCAAGCGTGTGTGCATGAATAGCAGGTAAGCGCGCCCGCTCAAAGGTGCCAGGACACACGCTCAACTATGACAAACCGCCCGCTTGTGCTGGCGCTCAGCTCAGCGTCCACGCCCGCCTTTTTCATCCAATTAAATAATTCCTTCCAAATACACAAAGTTGATTCATACTCTCAAACTCACTAACATTTCAGCAGAGTCGTGAGCGCAGACACTGAGCCGAGTGCGAGCAGAGCGAGCCCAGCGAGCAGTTTGTCAGAGTTGAGCGCGGACCCGAGGAACCCATGAGCGAGCGCGCCTGAGATTCACACACACACGCCCACAACCACTGCTTCTCGCAAACCTGGCGGCACAAAAACCACGCCACACTGACTCGATGTCCTCTGAAAGCATTTTGGTATTTGACAATCAATTTTGTTAAATTTGTTTTATTACTGTATGTTTAAATACACAATGTTGTTCAAATAACAATATCTGTGGAAAAAAATTTAAAATCCAAAGTAACTATATGTGTAAGTACTCGGTATTGGTATCGGTGAGTACTCAAATGTAAGTACTCGTACACTACTCATTTTGGAAAAAAGTGGTATCGCTGCATCCCTTATAATTATTAATGAATCATGAGAACTGAACATAAAAAAGGGCGAGTAAGTAATCGTCAGTGCTTTAGATGTTCTGGGTCTATTGTGACTTTGATGAGTTCTCAATGCACTCTTGGAGGCATTTTGGTAGGTTGGTCACCATGAGGAATGCTCACTGCTCTGTGTTTTCTCCTTTTGTGTTTATTGGCTCTTGCTTTGGTTTGCTGAAGTACCAAACCCATACAAATGGGTTTGTAACAATTTCCAGACTTTTCCAGATTGTGTTGCTCTTTGAGATCTTTTTTTATTATTATTGTTATTTTTGATGTCAGGTTCTATTAAAGTAATTTCTTGAGTCTTGCATGTGGCTCATGACAGTGAACCAAATAAATATAAAAAACACTGATAATTCACAGTTTGCCTAAAGGGTTAATGATAAGGGGTTAAAAATGAAATTAATTGTTTGTTTTTTTGCCTTTTTTATATTATCAAACTATGATAACTCATGCTGTCTGTGTTAATAAATTTTGCCACCTTGTTTACCAGAACCCATATTTTTTTACAGGCAGAGGAAGCTCTCTGGCAAAATAAACAATCAGCAGCTCAGTGAAGATTGTATATTGTGAAACGGAGAAATATGGGAGGAGAAAGCATCTCAGTAAGAATGGAACAATTCTTAGAAATGTTTTGGCATTGTTAGGGTGTAGCAGAGACTAAATTGGCCTCTGCATGTTAACTTACAAGGCTGCTTTACGTTTATTTAGCAGATGGTTTCATTTAAAGTCTCTTAGAATTAAGAAATATAAACATGTCACTAGACAACTACTCACTTTAAAAGTACATGAAGGACCAACTATAGGCGATACTATCAACAATAAAAGCATCTAGGAAAAACATCAGCCTTAAAACACCATACTGAACTATGAGATGGAAAAGGGTCAGACGTAAGGCATACCTATCCCTGGCTAAGCATTCGTTGAGTGTAAAAGACTTTGCACATGAGGAAGGTAAATTGATGGAGAAAAACACCCAAGAGAAACCTAAATAACTGCAATGGGAATGAACTGTGGAGTCTGTTTGGAGACTTTGGTAGTTTTTGAGTTACTGTTGGCAGTTTAATGACCAGCTGAAATACAAACCAGCGGACGTCTAAGGGTGAGTTTAACAAAAACTCAGATGAATTCTTAAATTTGATGCGAAGATCCAGCTTTCCGACTGTTTTTTTGGAATATGGAATATCATTTTAAAGGAATGCCATTCACAGATTTGATTTCAAATCTGGTTTTCAAACGAGTCGGAAACTTTGAATGAATTTAGTTGACATTTCTTTGTTAAAGATCTGTTAATTATTTTTACTACAATGCAAGCATTTATTTCACATGTCTTTATAGTCTGAGGTGTGTGGCTTTTTAATTTAATTTTTTGCTTGTATAGTGCAAAATGTTTCTGATGAGATCACCAGTTCAAATCTGATTGCTTGATCTAGCCTTGTTGGATTTTCGACGCTGACAGATAAGGACAAAGTTTTGCTTTAGGAGATGGAATCAATTGTATTCCGCCATCTAAATATGATGCTTGATAGTTGCATAAATGGTTGACAACCTTTAACCATTTATTCATATATTTATATTGCCAAATTCCTGTGAGACCACGTATAACTCCTGACAGTGTTGACGGAGGTCAATAGGGTTGTCTCACTTAGAGACAAATGGTGACCTTGGGTTAGTGTAAGGTTTCATCACCCTGCCAGAGCTGGTTGTGATAAATATTTCTCTAATGCTGTATCTTTTACTCCATATACCTAAACTTGATGTTACTGCAAGATTTTATTTTATTTTTTTCTAACTCCTCAATTGTAAGACCACGCCACTCTGTATCTTTATTAAATAAAAATCTTTGTTTTACTAAACTGCCGCCGTGAATCTAAAGTAATGAACCACAAAAACATCCAATCGTATGGAGAAGAACCATCAGTCTTGGAGTGTGAGTGACCTTCCAGCTATAACAATAGTTTTTCGTATCAATATTTCCCAATAAGTCAAGCTGAGAGATGGGCCTTTGGGAACCACACACCTGCAGGTACCCAAACGGTTCTGAGACGGTTCTGTTGTTTCAATTAAATGTAGTTTTGAAACTTTTAATGGATCTAACAATTTTTCTTTCTCAGCTTAAAGTAGAAAATATGTCGACACATTTCTTTCTCTCTTTCCTATATTTATTGGTTGATATATTTCTTGTAGCCTAATTAAATTATTTTAGGAGCTTGTTTTGATTTAATAATACATTTTGTTTTGATTTATAACAGAAAATTTGGCTTTTTATATAAGCATTGACTGAGGTTTAAGTGTTTTAACGTTAATCATAAATCCTAATCTCAAGAATATCAAAGCATCTCCAAATTTTTTTAAATTTTATTTCTAGTATGGATCGCTCATGGAGAAAGTAAAAACACAAGCTTCAGACTTCTGACGGATAATGAGACTAATTTATGGATGTACACTAAAACAGTAAGGACTACACATGCCACAGAGTACGCCTGCTCCTTTTGTTGAGAGACGTCGTTTCAACAATAGTTAAGAGATGAAAATTTACTCCAATGAAAAACACAGGTAGAGGTTGCGTGAAGCATAATATAAAACCTGAAATTCCCATTAGAGTTTTTATTATATGATGTAATTCCCACACACTAAGCGCTGAGCTGTCCAGGAAATTATTTTATCAGCACACAGGCCTTTTACAGAACTCCTGAGAACGGTCTTCATATGTCAAAACAAGTCAAAGCGTCTTAATCTTGCATGTTCTCCTTATTACTATTTCATATAAAAGTAATTTAGGGACTTGGACTGAAGTGCAGCTAAACTAGACAAAGGGAGAAAAGACAAAGAAGACGAGGCAAAAAGTGAGGAATTGAACCAAAACAGATTAACAAGCATTTAACTCCCAACAAAAAAATGTCAATGTTAACACTGTCTGTTTTTTAATGGGAAAGTGCCATGCTGTTCCTTTTTAATACAATTAAAAAATATTCAGGCTGCAGTCCCAACTATGAGGTTTTCCCTTGTTACACAGAGACAACCTGTAGGTGATCTTGTATCAGTTTAAATGCAAAAAAGCATACCTACATACAATAGATGTACAAAAACACAAAGAAGAACATTTACTCAGTCACTCCCAGTCAGTCTATCAATGAAACATTCATATAACTGTTGTCAAACTAAATTTGATGCAAACTGATAAATAACAACAACAGGAATAAAAACACAATCAGTAAAACATAGTTTCTGCCCCTGTACCAGATTAGATTTGATCACATTTTCGAGCATAAATCACAACTAAACTGTAATATATTTTTCAGTTGGGTTCTGCACATTTCAGACTGTTATTTTGTATTTCATAGTTTAGGTGTTTTCTCACCGCCTTAAAGATGTGAGACATTAAAGGAGCTGTGTTTCCACAAGATGCTTAATACTGACCATGTGATTATATGTAGCCAACTTGGGAAAGCCACCAACAATTTAGTGTCCATAATCTGCTGATAGACAAGTCTTTTGTAAGGATGTGTGCTTAAGTATCTAGATCACTCCCAGCTGTGGGACGCTTTGACTTGCTTTGGCTTGATCATTTTTTATAATTACTTACTTTTTTAAGTAGGGTGTAAAATCTGAGTACTTCAGTTACTATTTATCTCCATAATATAAAAAAATATATAACAACCAGAAGTAATAAACTGTGCAGATACCAAGTGCCAGTAACCATTGGTAAAAGGTCAAAATGACCCAGAGCCAACTTAGTTAGAATAAAAGGAATGTAACAACTGAGAAAATGCTGTTTTAGTTGGAGCTAATAAATGGTAAATATTTTAAGAAAAAAAAGTCAAACAGTGACGGAAAAAAATAAATAAAACAGGTGATTTGTAAAAGGTAAAATAAACTGATGTGAGAGTAGAGGGAAAACAACCTACTTACAAATGATACAATTCCAATGATGTTTATTGGCAAAAAGACATGAGAATAACTAAAATAGATCTAAATATAATTTCTCTGTTATTGTGATGTCATTTATTAACCTCAGTACTGATAGTATTTATCTCTCTCTGACCTTGTGTGTCATCATATCCTCATATCATATATGGATGTCTCTTTTATATAAACTCTTATTTCTCTATTAAACAGCAAAAGGGTCCCGAGGCTTTTAGCCTTCACCTTACAAATGTTACGTAGTTTATGCTGCAGATCATTATGTAAATAAATATTGTTTCGTTTCTTTCCTGTAGATTTCAGTACTTTTAGACACATGTATCCCGCATAGCCCTGTATGGTATTTGTAGTTTCAAAAAATAACATATCTGAAGCTTAAACCTTAAAATTCTTTAGGTAGGAGTTATCAACAGGTCAAATTGTGAGTAATGAAAAGCAGAGGGTACTTATTAGTGACACCATGTAACCTAAAAGCCAAAGTCTGCACAAACCTGGAGGGGAGACCAATGTAATACAATACAATCGATCAGTATCTGATCATGGCTCTTGATTCTTGATTTGCAAACAATTTATTATGCACACATAACAACTTCTCCACTTGAAAAAATGTTACATTGTCAACACATTTATACCCGTTAAACACAATTTTAGTCAGTGTGAGCGTTCTGCTATTAAGATGCACACAAGTGTACGTACAAACACGCACACACATGACTGGAGGGGACAGAGGCCAGCCTGTTCAACAAGTAGGTCAGCCCAGGTCCAACAACAGCAAGAGAAACACAAGGACAGAAAGCAAGAGTTGACTGAAGCAACATAACTGGCTTTTAGTGCTTTACAAATGTAACTAAATGTAACTTATTTTTGTCACGTTTCCACTACACACTTTGATTTAATTTATTCGAGTTATTATAAGAGGGAAACATACATGGTCTTTAAATATCTTTTACTCATTAAAAAAGCGTATTCTAGTCAACAAAAAAATTAAATTTCTTTATCAGGCCTAATTCATAAATACAATCAACTTGCAGCTGTTCTGTGAAGGGCACAGATGTTTGTTAGCAAACATTAGAAAGAAAATGAAATCTTGAGGACCAACAAAACCCAGGTCAGAAATGAGGTTATAGTCTAAAGCATGATTGGTTTATAAAATAACGTCTCCAGCTATGAACATCTTATCAAGCACAGTTCAACCCATCACCTGCAAATGAAAAGCATATGACACAACTATGACCACATTGTGACACTGCTGTCCACTAAAACTGACAGCCTTAGTAAGGGGGAAAGGGTATTATTAGGAAACAGTGTTCTATTAATCTTTTTAAATGGGTATTTTAAAGTATTGAAAGGTCAATGGAAATAGCCAAATGTAAAATAATAACATGTTTTATTTGTTTTTCTAAGGGAAAAAAATATGCTTTTTTTTGTCACATTCTAAAAGTCTGCTCAATATCTACATAATGAAAAATTAACTGGAGACTTTGCAGGAATCCACTGTTCAGGTCAGGACGAGTATAAATTCTGCACTCCACAGATCTGGCTATAGTGGAAGATTGAAAAAAAGGAGAGCTGCTGTTGGAACAAAAGCTACAACAATTCCTGTTTGCATTTTACCAAATCAATGTTAGGAGGACATTGGACACATGTTGAAAGAGGGGCTTTGCTCGGAAATGAAACCACATTTTAAACCTTTGGCCTAAATGCAAACCACTGTGTGAAGGAAAAGTACCACAGCTGATCACCATGTACACTATCACCCACACTGAAACATGGGGGTGGGAGTGTCATGTTGCTGGGATGTTTTTTTTGTCTGTTAGCGACTGCATTTGTCATTGAGACTTGGAGGTTCAGCTTCTTACTTAAAGAAGAATGGGCACAACTTACAGGTTATAAATGTTCAAACCCCCATAAACTACTGTCTTAGGGATGCGGGATTGGTATCCACCATAATTTCCAGATTTCCTTTGCTAAATCAGTTTGAAAACCTTTTTTCTTTATTCAACTATAATGCACAAAATCCCAGTAAAATAGATAAACTCAAAGATGTATAAGCACGGCACATAATTAAATAGATGAAAGGCAGAATATAATAACTTTTTTAATGTGAGTGAAGTGAACATTTTTGAATTTCTTCCAAAAAATAGTAATAAATGTGAGTTGCGTGTTTCACCTGAGGGCAATCTTTGATGTAATGGCCCTTGTTGAAGCACAGGTGACACAGGTAGTTGGGCGGCGGTCTTTTGTTGGGTTTCCTAGGCTCTGAAGAAAGGGAGAGGTCTGAGAAATGGTCCGTAAGGGAGTTGAGTCCGTCCACGATGTTGTTCAGGGAGCCATAGGGGGATACATTCTTATACACGTTGTTGTTCAAGGCCTACAAAACATTGAAAGACAAGCCTTAGTTTCAACAGAATGATTGTACACTTTTAAAAAATATGCTCTTTTTTTCTTCCACAGATTATCTTATCATATTTAACGGTTCTATTTTCTGCCGCTGGAATAACATGTGAGGCCTCAAAAAACGTTTCTCTTATTTAATTCAGAACATCTGGCGATGTGCCCGGCCCTCCTTATGAACTGGAAAAGTACTGAGCATGTTCAAGGAGAAAGACAGGACTTCACAAAGGATGAATCATTGTAAACAAGATCAGAGACATGCTCCCTGACCAGCCAGTGGAACATCAGCAGTGTCGCCACACGCTGTTGGCGGTAAAACAGCCTCTGTCTGCGACAGAACACGGCTTGCATGCAACGAGGGCCTGGTGAATTCATAGAGGATGCCCTCTGAATATTAAAACCCGGGACAGAGATCCTTGCGTCCCCTTTCCATCCTTGTCTTCCTCAGTGAAATTCCAATACAGAAACAAAAGGCAGGAACTGGCCTCTGGGGGAAATTAGTCCAATTTCAGAGCAAACATTCGTATTTCAAGAGACCATGTCATTAACCCAGAGGGAAGGCTGCAACAAATAATCTGACCTGACATCTGCCTTAAATCCTAACATTTTAACTGCACTTAAATCAAAGATCTAGGACACAAATTTCAAGCAATAACATTAAAGTGCATTGTGAAATCCACACTTCAACCCTTTCTCATCACTTCCAGCCATTACGTAAGTTTTGAAACGCAGGTTTATGTCTGGTCTAAGATGTTACTGTCAGTGTTTAATGTTCCAAAGCACAGAAACTTTTGCCTTGGCTACTTTGGAACGACCGAAAGCCAAATCTTTATCTGGAGGCTTTAAGATCGTCTTGCTAAACAGCTCCAGCCTTCATTTATTACACGCAGCCATTGTAAATCAAGCATTACAGCTCTTCAGTTATTCAGTTTTCCGTCTGCCATGTGTTTCGTCTCTGCTGCTGGGAGAAACCGCGATTCTCCGCTCCCAATAACGTTAAAAGGTTTGGGGAGGATTGTGAAATTATTGCAACAAATTTTACAAAACAGGAAACTTCACTCTGTTTATGATGTGTCATGTTTTTTTTCCACGTTGTTTGGCTCCAAACCACTATCTGTCTACACACGTGAAAGAAATTTCACACACCTCGACTAATGGAGGGAGCAAGTTTGTTTATTTTGGTTATAGGCGTGTCCGGGTAAGTAGTTACAAGAGATAACCCTAAATAGCCAACATTTTGACATTAAATGGGATAGTTTATAACTTTTTTCGACAAGGATTTGGTATACAGTTTTAAATTAACTGCAATTAATCACATTAAATGTTTGAGCCACATTAAGTTTCATTTGCACAGATAATCACTGTGCAGAAATACAGTTTAACTAGACAAATCACATCGGTAATAGTGCAAACAGCAAGTTTCAGTGGGATTCAGTGTGAATGTTGCCTGTACTTTCCGGACAATCTGATCTTTTATTGGCACCATCAGCACTCCAGTTCAAGACATCGCTTAGAGCAGGATTTTTTACACTTGTTAACTACTTTTTCCAAGTTATGATCTCAAGTCCACAATGACTGAATTAGGACTCTCCTATCGGATGAATACCATCTAGTTTCTCTAAAACACAGAGCTTCTGCAGACTCTGAAATCAACGTCTTCTCATTTTCCACATGGACCTATTTTAGACATTTTGATAATACGAAAACAATAATTACCCCACAAAGAATATTAACATCCATTAACTAACGCTTAACAAGAAGTATTTATATTTTGAGGGAAAAAAGTGTTTGTGGTGGCAACAGCTTTACAGCAAGATAAGGAGATGTCAGAGGTGATGTAAATTTATTTTGTTATTTTGAATGACTCAAGGGTAGTTAATAGGGAGCTCAATTTAAGAGACAATCCAATTCTTATTATTATTCTGCTACAAACTAAGTACCATAACCCAAATATTTGCCTATCGTCCGCCATGTCCCTGGTTAGTAAATCAAACTTACCCTTCTACAATGGGATATAAGCATTTAGGTGGTTTATGGCTTGCTTACTTTTAAATTTTGCTTTATAAAAGCCTTAGATAAAAAACAGACAAAGTTGTCTGTATAATCTAGTTCAGTGAAGAAACATAACACATAGGTATATGTGTGTTGTTACCATAACAACCAATCATTCGTATACAACGGACCAAGCCATTTTGTAGTTAGTGTGTAAATCTCTTCACTTTGATATAGGTGCACAAAATACAATGACGTGGCTTTTATTTTGAAGGCACTTAGGAACATCAGAAAACCTGAAACAGAATGCAGTGTTTCTAACAAGCTGCACACTTCTAAATACTTGTCCAATGAAATGATCGTGATGTTTTGTGCTTAGAGTGAACATATGGCGGTGTTTAGGAAGTACAGAACCCCCAGTGTGAGAGTAAACACGGAGAGAAGTACAAGAAATTGGCAGATGTAAAGCGCCCTAAGCATCAAAAGACTTTCCAGCGAAACAAGACATTTTACAAAGCTCTATTTTGTCCAGGAATGCAGCGATCAGGACCAGTTTTGTCCCACAATAGTACGCCATTCAATGATCAGAGTCTATCAAATACTAGTGAAGTCTGCAGCACAGATTTTTCCAGAGGAAAAAATAGGTGTGTTTGTAAATGTCTCTCTCAAGGGGGTTCAAGAACATTGCGGGGAATTTGGTGAATTTGCAGCAAAAGCTGAATACCTTTGACTTGGTTTCTTTGGATCGAAGAAGACAGTTATGGTGTTCTTCATAAAGCCTGCTTACTTGTCTGTAAATGTTTATTAACAAACAGACTTTCGGGTGATGGACGAACTGCTAGGCTGCCGGTTAGAGGCGCAACAACAGGGAGTGATTTGTTTCTAGAAGAAAATTAGCCCATGGGAAAAACTGGCGGGTGTTAAAACTGATGGCTGTCGACAAGAAACATGTTGGACTTTAGAAGCAGATAAAAGATGAAGTTGCTGAAATCAACCATTTTTTTATCGTATGATTCAACGGGAGATGTTTTACAATTCAGCGCCACAAATTAGCTGTGCTGTTGATGTAATTCAAATAGTTAATTGCATCACAGCAAAAGAAGTTGAATCACAGTTTGTTTCACGGTTGTGAAAGCCAAACAGTGAACATAGTGACGTAGGCCACCATACAGCTAACAGATGGCGTGACCAGGTCATGGTGCTAATGAGCATGGCACCTGAAACCAGAGGGTGAAGAGTTTTGCAAGGAGGATGGGTACATCCTAGTGCTCTCAGATGAAGGCTGGATGGGGGATCTGTCCTTTTCTGTTGATGTGACTTCACTAATGAATGGACTAAGTGAACATGTGTTCTCATCTCAACACTATGAGAGCTGGGATAAACCATACAGCTTTATGTGCAGTTACCGCTTTTGTTTGCATGAACTTTCTGGGACATTGATATTTGAAAGCTAGTTAATATAGTAATGACTATAAATTAAATAAATGTTGCAAAAAATGCACATTTTCTAAACTGCTTTCATCAATCTTAAACAATGCATTAATTTATTGTTCTTCACTCATACAGTTTGGGATATTGCTAATACGTGTGATTTATGGATGTGCACTCTGTTTCTGAGCGTTTTCAAATTCTCTTCATCTAGATTTGTAATGTGAAAGGTCGATTTGAATAACTGCAGTTCCGCAGTTACAATTAAATGTTAGAGGAGCTTTCCATACCGCACAGATTCTTTTGACATGAACATAAACAAGCAGCTGTCACTGCTTGTAACTGATGACTTTTTCAAGGTGGTCTGATCCATTGTGTCTTGAGGAAGAGAACCAAGCCAAATTAAGTTGTGAAATCTCAGACTCCTCTTGTCGAAAGGCTCCAAGTGTTTCTTACTAGTTTCATGAAGCAAGATCATAAGGGTCCCATCTCAAACTTGCTTTATTTTATGAGTAAGTAAACCTTGATTTATGTTTAAATAACAGCCCACTGCATACTTGGAAATGGTTTCATGATTCATATAACAGCCTTCGGACCACCATTGCAGTCTTGAGATTGAAGTTTATTTAGGACCGAAACAAGTCAAATTTGTCCTCTCGAGCCGTTACCCTTAACCTCTGGGCTTGGATCATTCGGGTTTATACTTAAATGAAGACATCCTGAGAACCATCTACTCAAGGTTACATATTATATTATCCTGCTGATTAACTTTAAACTCCAAACCACACTACAAAAATTCTACACTGTCCCTTTAAGCAATTGCCATCACAATTCACTGTGGGCTGAATTGATCTGAGCAAGTCTGGCACATCTGCGACTGTTTAAACAGATTCAAAGGATGGGTTGTCATGATGAGAGAGGAGTTTATCAAACAAATGACATGTTTAAAGCAGGACGGGGCTGCCTATGTATAACCAGCCCATAAATTAGATGTAAACAAAATGTGGATAATGTTTTAAAAAACATATAATAGCTAATATTTAATCTAAAATGACAACACAGCTTTTTTCCACAGCAGGCATCTTTGAGCTATATATTCCAATAGCGCAACAATTAGAACTGCAAAAACAATAACATGTAGCATTACTCATCTCATCCATTAAAAGTCTGCAGAGGGTTATTTTACTTGGCTGTGCATTAAGTTGAAAATGACCCCACCGTTTAAACCGTTTCCAGACTCCAGTGTGTTCTCACAGTTTTAAAAACACTTTCAAAACCATATGGGTTGAAAAGAATTACGCAACGGCGTGCAATATGCAATGTGGTTTACTGCCAATAAACGATTCTGATTCTGATTCTGATTCTGGTGCTCTTGTTTTAATTTTGTCTGCTGTTTGTTTTTTTCTTTTTGCACATTGCAGTCTTTGAGTATTAGATTAGCACCCAGTATACATTATAAGCATATTTGTCCCTAAAATTACACAGCGCTATAAAAATAGACAATATGTAAACAAAAACAGATTTTTTTGTTTGCACAACCTGGTCTATTTTGAAGGAGGCAAAAACGGCCGACCCCAGCAGTGGCCGGTTCTCTCCAGACAGAGGAGAGCTGGTCTGGGGAGTCTATTTTCATCTGCAGGTCAGAAACGTATCACACCAATGCATATTTTCACTCAACATTTTTCAAAATGCCCCTTAAATGAAGGTCATTATTTACCAGCAAAATGGATACATTGTGTTTATGGGCTTGACTAAAAAATAAAAACATCTTCATGTTAAAGTGAAGTTCATAAATGATTGGTGATCATCTCAAAACTTTCAGATTCCTTTTTGTTAGTAAGTAGGCGATCCAATTTCGGAGTAATGTGAATATATTTTTTCTTGGAATAGATTTCATTTTTTTTTTTTTACTTAAAAAAAAAATAAAATAAAAGAACAAAACAATGCCTATCTGAGGCGTGGAGAAACTAAGTGTTGACAATTTGAACCAATCAGCATAGGAATTATCACAGGAGTTTTGCAAGTGATCCTTTTGTTATTTCTATTTATCCTGAATGTAGCACAGTTCCTTTAACTCTCTTCGCTCCTGTGTACCTTTCTATATCATATGAATAAATAATTACAATAATTATCAGTTTTATATTTAGAAAGATCCCCCAAATAAAACAAACCTGCAGCTGTAAAACCCAACAGCTCCCCCTAAGAGTACCAACACAGGCAGGTTTATTAAGGTTTTTGGGGTGTTTTAAATAGGCCTTTATAATAATGTAATCACACTGTTGAAAGGGTTAACATAAATCCTCTAAACTGCAGGACAATAAAAACTGCTATAATCACGATGAAATTGCATAATTGTTGAATGGAGCTCCATTGACTGGCTGTGTTTTGTCCCTAGGCAAATAAAAAATAATGCTGATAATGCTGTTTAAAGGGATGCTGTACTCCCAAACAAAAATCATATCATCTTTTACCATTTTCCTGTCCACACGGCTCAGATCAGGGTTAGTGAGTGAGGGAGTGAGTGTTTTAAAGAGCTTGTTTCACCTCAGTGCGCTGCAGCTGGAAAAAGTTGTTGAGATAGTTGGAGTTCAGGGAGGAGCTGAGATCGGCGGCTGCGGGAGTCTTGCTGAAGCCGGGATCCGAGTGGGAAGAGTTGGGTTCGGGTCTGAAGGCCTCGAAAGCGCTGGTCTGGTGCGGCTCCTGCAGGGACAGGTAGACCCAGTTGAGCAGCTGCGCCGGCTGGTACACCGAGGCGCTCGTATCTATGGCAGACAGCAAGCTCATCTTTCACAAAGCCGGGTTTTTGGATTGTTTTGGGGTTGTTGTTTGTTTTCCAGAAAGTTGGAAGTCGCAGTCCCGCTTCTTCCTGTGAATCACCCTGAGCCTCCTCACGCCGGGAGTCTCGTCCCAGATCGGACTTCCTAACAAGTCATCGCGTTGACATCTCGGGTATTAAAACTGAGCCTTTTCTCCCCCATGGTCCGCTATCCAGACTTTAACGCGGCTGCCGGGCAGAAACGCTCTCTTAGAATATTCAATGAGTGCGTTGTGCGTCATGCTCGACGCACAGCCAATCAGCGTAGAGCGCGTTAACGTCGGCTCCTCTGGAAGCACAGGATGCTCACATATGTTGGAATATGGAGCAATAAACCAGATTAAGTTAGTCAAATTTGATTTTTTTCATTTGAACTCTCTTTATATTTAATTTTGTAATAATAAATGTAAAAATCGTTAAAGGCATGACATGAATAAAACCTTCTTTCTTATCAAGAATCAAGAATCAGTTTATTTATATAGCGCCAATTTACAACAGGTGTCGTCTCAAGGCACTTTACAAAAAATCAATTAAAATCAAGGATACATTCTAACAAATCAATTTGAAAAAGTTTCCAATCTAAGGAACCCCAGCAGATTGCATCGAGTCATTGACTTGCAGCATTCACTCCTCTGGAATCAGC
>JAVLVB010000824.1:2619941-2642693 GCA_032876305.1 Orestias chungarensis
GCTAAATTAGAAGCACAGGATACTGAAATAAAAGAGTTTATAGCAGCAGTTGTAGAACGTCACTGGAAGCATCTCAGCCCATGTTCTCATCCAAGAAGCTGTCTCAGCTAACAGAACGCCAGGCCAGGTGTGGTTACTATGGAGAGAAGAACACTAAGAAAAAACAAAAGGTTAACAAGGTTGAAATAACGGTAACTAAAGCAGATTGAACAAAGGAAGAAAGTAGCAGAGAGAAGTGGTCAGATTGTCCTCCAGCAGTCTAAGCCTATAGCAGCATAACTATAGAAAAACTTAAATAACTTAACCCTATAGAGTGAGACATGAAGAAGGTAGGTATGAATACAGCTTTCCCTGATATGACAAAAGATTATTTATCTTTTGCAATGACATAAGCGTGTGGCTAGACCATTGCAAAAAGGTGATAATACACCATAGAAGTTCAATTTTAGATGCACTGATGCCTGATTATCGCCAGACCTGTAGAAGTATGTTGACATTTCTCGTGTTTCAAACCAAATCTCGCAAAATGTTCATCATACTGAAGTTGAAACATGGTGGTGGTAGTTTAATAGTGTGGGAGCGTTTGTCCTCTCTACGATCTGGGTGATTTGTAACAGTTTGTTGGGACCGCTAAGTCAATTGCAAATGGCTTATGATCCATATTGCTTTCGAGTGCGATAGTCAAAATCTGGACTTAAATTTAACTGAGACAGTATAGCATAAATCTGATGTATCATTTTTTACGTATTCATTGTGCTTTCAATCGGAGTAACTGCTGAGGATACTGAGATCTTTTGGAGTACATAAACGTTCCTGAAGACTATTTTTTATTATTGTGTGGCCTCGTCAACTGTAATCTACGATGTGGTCTGCTGGCATGGCCACTTATCAACAGCTGAGAGGAAACAACTGGATTAGCTGAACAGGAAGGTGAAATCTGTGCTAGAATGTTCCCTCGACCTACTGCAGTTGGTGTGTCACTGGAGAACTGTAGCCGAACTACAATGATTCCCGGAAACTGTCCTCCTTCCCATGTATGGAAAATGAAACAACATGAAAGAAGCTTCTTAAGTGACTAGCTGAACACAGGGACAACAAACAATCAAGCATGCATGCACAGATTTACTCTAATGGACAAGTAAAAAAAAAAAAAAAAAGTTGCAACATGCATCCTTCTGGAGATGAAGAGGATATATAGGGAGAATATGTTAACTTGCTGCAAATTAAGTTATTTTAATTATCGAATACATTTTAATTTCAATTTATTTAAAGTTGCTATTTATAAATATTTATAAATGATTACATTTAAACACTGGGTCATTCTTTACCTATGTGTCCATAATTCTGTATTCTGTAAAAAGCGGAGCACTCCTGGGAACGCTGCTGGCTTACAGGGCCCTAAGCAGCCGCTTAGTTTATGCCTTGGGAGGTCTCTGGTTATGATTCTTCATACTCAGTGTTTTAAAAATGTTTTCATGTGAGGTCAGCAAAACAATAAGGCAATCAACGCAGCTAATAAATTAGGGTCATAAATTCTGTCATGCACATTTGTTACTGAGCAAAGTCCCTACACAAATTCAGACTGCTAAAGTGCTGGAGACCAGAGAGGTTGCAGTGTTTGAAAGTGGAACACCTTTGAAGGAGCTCCCTCTTGTGGCTACTCTGCCAGAAGCAAAAAAAACAAAAAGACCTCAGTTTGGCAAATTTGTGGATTTGTAAAGAAAACATAATCAATTAAAACAAGCTGGTCTTTCTAAACTTTCTCCTAAGAAGTGCATGTATTTTAACCGACAGATCCTGCTTTTTCTACTAAAATATAATTCAGTTTGGCCTGTCTCTCTTACATGGACGAACGGCTTCTGGTGCGAAAACGACTTTTTTCACTTCCCCCCACAAGTTTACATACCTAACATGAGAGTATGGACAGTGTTTTACAACTTAGAAAAACTTTACAGAAGTAAAAACACCTATAATAAAAAGGATTGCTTTTTATTATTGCTTTATTGTTGCTGTATAGGTTTTGATTGAAGACCTGGGATGAATGCTTAACTTTGGTCGAAGACATAATTATTATAATTTTTGCTTTCATGCAAACTTTGTTGATTGTGCTTGTAGTCTGAGAACTTTTATTTATTTGCCGCGGCCGCGCGGAACACGTCCATGCGGACCAGCGGGGCGCAGCTGCTGGTAGAAGCCCACGCGGGCGTGACTGGCCGAAACAAATTAGAAAATTATTTAAGTTCAGAATGTAAATTGTGATGGAAATTTTAAAACACTGAATCAGACGGACCGGTCTAAACCCGCCAAGCTTGTAATGAGCTAGAGGCAGCTAATACACAACTAGCAAGTTAAGTTAGCGAGTTAAAATATTTAATTAACAAAAACTGGCAATATAAAATATTACTGTGATACTGAACAGTCAGCTAACTCTTCACAACAGCAAAAAAAATTGTACTATTACCAATTTACCGTAGAAAGCCAATCACACAAGAGATCCAAACAACAGAGAGCCAATCAAGTGCTGGGGGGTGTTCTAAACTCAGAAAAGCGGGCTTCAGCTTGAGCGGTTGTTTCCTACCGGGTCCTAGTGCTGACAATTGTACAGTTTTTGGACAGTAAAAAATGGAGGGGACAAAATCGAACATTTGAAAAAGTGCAGGGAACATGTCCCCTGTGTCCCCCCCAAAAAATTACGTACATGCTCTCATATACACTACTTATATACATAGAGAGCTATTGGGAAAGTGGTTCCAAACTGAATGAAAGGTGTCTGAGCAGCAGGCACTACAGATACTTTACAAGCTCCTAGACCTTTAAAAGTAGACTCAAAAGTTAAGAACAATTGCCGGCTGTTCTCGTTGTTATCCTTAAAGCTGTTGAGACGGTATTTTTCTGTATATTGGAACTATATTAATTTTTTTTATTGAATTCCATTGTAAGTAATGAGATTATTTTGAGCACACTTGCATTGTATGCAGGGTATAGTGAGGTATTCCAATCCAAATTGGTTGCCTCATCCTTTCTGTCAAAAACATTAGATATGTTTTATCTCAAGACTCCGCTGTTTACATCTAACCTAACCTGCAACAGGGCATTAAACATATATGGAAAAATCCATGGATAATCAAATGTCATACAGTCACCCTAAAAATAACTATCACCTCAGAGTCCAGATATTTATGTTTGTTTGACTTATATAAATGTTGTAATGCTAAAAAAAACTATGAAACATTGCTGGCATCACAGGAAGGAACCAGGAGAGCAGTAATAGAAAATATTAATGCTATGAATAATAAATATTTAAATAAATAGAAATAATTATAACTGAACGGTTATAAGGTCAGACAAAAGTAATAAATCAAATTTGGCACAACTCTTCTAAGCACTAGCCTGCTAATTTAATCGATATGTGTTTTTTTTTCTATTTGCTGTCCTACTTTGCTGAGGAGACAAACCTGATAGAATTAAGTGCTTGATGACAAAAAAATGTTGTATGGTTCAACTTATAAGTTAAACCAACGATCATTTAGGGAAACACAACTTGACATTTTGTAACTACATTCTCTTTATAGAGTGACGATGGCCGATGCCCTCTGCGTGTTAGGAATGTCCACCGAAACATCTTACGAGACTGAAGGATGTTCAAAAAAAATACATCTGTAATTCAATCCAACTTTCATAAAACATCAATAACACATTTGATGACATAATGGAATACCTTGTCGTCTTTCCAACTGCACGGTTTGGTTGAATATGTGAGGGAAAAAAAAAACTTTCAGCCAGCACATACTTAACTGTCCTTGATCAAAAAACAGTACTTGTTAGAACATCTTCAAAGCCAGCTTGCGTTGTGCTAAGCATGTCAGATCACCATTGTAAATAAATAAATGTATTAAATTTGTCCTGTCTTGTAGAATGGTTAAATAAAAATATAAAGTTTTTTTATTCCATTGGAGTTTACATTGGTTTAGTCCACAACAAGACACAGACAGAAAATGGAAGGCTTTAGCATTGAACTCAGAGAAGCAGATCAAGAAAGCATTGGAAGAGCTACTAGTTCGAGGTAAAAAAAAAAAAAAGAGAAAATAAATCCTAGGACCTTATAGGAATGGGATATCCCAGGACACATAAAAAACAGAAGTCCCTTGAGTTCTTTCTCAGACTAAGTCAGCATGTTTACTTGATATTCCTCATGGCTGCAATGGAACATAAACTGGTGTGACTTGTTATTCAAACTTTCCAAGGAGTAATATATCTCAGATTTGTAATATTACATTTAGACAAATTTGTATGACGATGACCTTTTGTCCAAAGGGTGGAAACCAGTGTTGCCAACATCTTCCTATGTTTGTTGGAAACCACAACCTGGCATAGCAACGAACCTGATTGTCTATCTGTCTGTCCGTCTATCTGCACATTTGTCTGTCTGCTTTCCTGTCTATCTGCCTGTTTCTCTGTCTGACTGTCTGTCTGCTTCTCTGACTGTCCATTTGTCTTTCTATCTGACTCTGTCTATCTGCCTGCCTGTCTAGCCCTCTATCTATCTGTCTGTTTGTCTGTCTGTTTGTCTGAGAAGGGTTGGGGTTATAGCTAGCAGTTGCTCAAGCGTTTAAAACAATCTTAAGGAGCACCTTTTGTGTGCATATATGACTCCTGTTCCCCATGACGTCCTTACGTAACAAACCGCTGTTGTGAATCGTGTTGTATGTGAGCTGCGTCATCACAGGGGTGTGCGTGTCACCTAAATGGTAAATAGGAGTCCCACCCATAAAGCTTAGAAACCACTCCGTCTGTCAGAGCAGCGCAGCACAAGAAGAGAAGAAGAAAAGCAGTAGGTATGTTTTAAGTAAAGCCTCAGAAAGCGGTTGTGCTCAACATTTCGCTTTGTTGAGAGTAAATCTGCTTGTTTTGTCGGTATGTCTGCGGAGTGTGTTTTAACGGGTCATTCCAGTAGACTGTGCAGTTCCTTTAGCTTAAGCCACGTAGTTGCCATAGCTTCGTCTCTAAGCAGCGCTAAAGGCTGTAGCCTTCATGCTAAAGGCGAAAGCAGTTCCGTGTGTTATAGCTCATTTACATAGACATAATATAACATTTACATAGACATAATATAACAAAGGTATGTGTTTAACCTCTCAAAATAAACCAAAGTACATTAATCTGTCGGTATATTAGACAGTTAGAAAGGGCCGAGGCTTTTTTTTATGTAAAGACTACAACAGGAAAAAAAACAGAAGATCAGTGAAATTTAACTTAAGCAGTTTGTACCAGGAAACTACATGTCCAGATGTTTATCCTTTAATCCTACACATTAGCTGTGTATGTTTGACTTTTGCGGAGTAATTTGTTGCTGGCAGAATCTATAAATAGAATAGTTTCGCTTGTACTTTTAAAGTCAAGTGCAGAAAGGTGCAGATGAAGAGAAAAGAGAAGTAGCTGTCAGCGTTTACCTGACCTGCTTTAAATATGTGTATTTACTCTGAATATCGTGTTTGCTTTGTGGGACCTTTTTTTTTTTTTGTGTGTGGAGATGCAGAAGCTGTAGACTTCCTGCAGTGAGGTCAGTTTAACAGTGGAAACAATTTGGCTTCTCTCTCTTAAAGGAAAACTGTCTCTTCCTAACTTAAATACTCTCCCACCAGCTGCCTACATACAGAGACCGACTGCAAAAACAGTGAACCTTGTACTACACATTTTAAAGTTATAAACAGGGGGGGAAAAAACCATTTAGAGGTACTTGTTTCCACATTTTCCCATTCAAACTGACTTAAATGGTCCCAAGCAGTTTGTGTTCCTAAGTTGTTTATTTATTTGTAACAGACAAAGTACAATTTAGGTTCATATAGGATATAAGATTTTTACTTCTTGGTATACATAACATGAACTTTTTAGACATTTTGCCACTTTAAAACAGAAATGCAAGATACATGTTGATGTGACCAACCCAAAAAAATGTATATGTAATAATAATAATAATAATCAAAGTCAAAATGTTTTGTATTCTTTAAATATGCTGTGCGGTACTCTCTGTGGGCCTCAACATGGACACTCGCCTTCACATTATGCCCTGCTAGTAAATCGGTCCCAGAAGCTCGTTAGATTAAAAGAAATTGTGAAAAAACAGCATTGTAACTAACAACAGACATGTCAGGAAGTATGGCACAACTTTATGCCTGTCAAGACAGGGCCGTCTACCTTAACTGACAGTGAAAGTGAGCAAGGAGAACATTAATCAGGCAAATAAACAGAAACTGAAAGTCATAAAGATATGTAGGGTTCACCACATATCTCCTTAAATGAGACTAGATTTACCCTCTCCACTGTAAAACATGGTGGAGGCAGCATCATTCTGCAAGGATGCTTTTCTTCAGCAGTGTGGAAGAAACAGGGTAGGGGGAAATAGAAACATGAAATAGAAACAACTGCAACCTCAGTCTGGCGTCTTTTCAAGGTTTTATTACATGAAATCCTGGAACCCTGTACATTGAAGGTCATTCATTCAGCCAGAACAATAATGGAATGGCTGTGGATAAAACACATTCATGTGTTGGTGTGGCACACTCGAAACCTAAACCTAAACCTAAATTACACTTACAATCTGAGGTCAAACTTGGGAATATCCGTTCACAAATGATTTAGACTCTAAAGCCATCCTCAAAAAGACTTGCAGATGTGATGTCAAGGGGAAGGTGGGTGCCACAGTTTATTGACTCGGAGGGACAAATACAAATACAGCCAACTTCTTACATTTTATATCTGAGATAAAGGAAAACCATGCACTACTTTGTGTTTACATAAAATATCCCAAAATCCAATTTACCTGTAAATGTCACAAAAACACTAAACTGTTAATTCCTATGTTTAAAGCGATGAGCTACCCAGGATACCCATCGCAACCGGGCTTTTACCCCCCACAACCAGCTGGTTACCCACCTCAGCCAGGGGCTTACCCTCCCCAAGCAGGAGGCTACCCTCCGCAGCCCGGCGCTTATCATCCTCAGCCCGGCGCTTATCATCCTCAGCCCGGTGCTTATCCTCCTCAGCCCGGCGCTTATCCTCCTCAGGCTGGAGGGTACCCACCGCCAATGCCCACAGGTAAGCTAATATATTTTAAAAAAGGAGTTTTAATTGTAGTTGATTTGAGTTTGAAATTACAAGATTGTATAATTGAGCTAAAAATCATCTTACAATCAAAACTAAAGTATTGTATGTCTGTTGAAATGAAATGCTGACACAGCCTGTCAGCGTCTGTTTGATTTTTTTTTTTTTCCTGGCAGTTTGCTTAAAGTACATGCTTTTGTGACGTTATGGATGAAATAGTCTAGCTGATTAAAACTCTGGGAGTAGCATCGTATTGGGATTTTATCCACGTCTTAAATCAGTGGCGCCCAATACGTCGATCACGGGTGCGCCGTCCGGTCGATCGCACGGCATTAAAAGAAATAGATGACTGCATCCATCCTTCCATTTATTTTATTTTTTTTACATACCCGACAGCAAACTGATGTGCATTTAGATCCCCAAAGATTGGTCAAACTGTAGGCACCCCTGTCTTAAATGATAAGGACTTCATTGCATGTAGTAAAATATTCAGCGCTTCAGTTGTGATAGCTTACAGACTGGATTTGTAGTTTAAGTTGTTTGCAGGCAACAGCAGTCATGAGACACAACGCTTTCCTAATGTGTGTTTTTACTCCCAAAACCAAACAGATCTCTGCTGTTGCTAGGATAAGTAAATCCTGCTGTCCATTGTTCCAACGCTGCACCCATTCTCTGACCAGCACTCTTACATCAAGATATCAAGCCAATAGAACAGCAGTAAATCCACTGAGCAGTCATATAAGGACTATAAAAAAGGCACTTTGCTACATAATTCATGTGCATGTTTACTTTTCTTCTGCAGGCACGTGGGGAGGTGGCCCTCCTGGTGGATATCCTTCCACTGCCCCTGGCAGCTTTCCCAACCCTGGATACAATGCAGGCATGGTAAGTTCAGCACTCAAGTAGTGGTTTAACATAAATTCCTTAAAATGAAATTTTAATGCACCGTATGCAGATTATTGCGTTAAGTATTGCAGTTAGAGTTGAACTGCCTATAATGGAAACTGATGCACTTACAATTAACGGTAAGATTTTTTTTGCCCCTCAAAAACAAACAAACTAAAACAAAGTCCTCAGCATTGTATTTTCCTTTGCCGGCTTTTGTTGCTTTCCGCATGCAAAGAAAAGTGACAGGCTACGTTCTCATCCATGAATACAGACTTTTTTCAACAATCTCAAACTGCTTTTAATCTGTCCTGCATTTTATTCATTTATCTTTTTCCGTCATTTCTATGGCTGTGTTACAACAACGTGTTTGACTTGATATTCATTCTCTCCAATTAATAATCCAAAATAATAAAACCTTATTGCTTTGGATGCCAATCTTTCACAGGCCAACCAGTTCTCTGCTGGCATGGGGGCTTTTCCTCCAACCCAACCCCAAGCACCTGGGGGGTACCCACCTGCTCCAGGAGGGTACCCACCGGCCCCCAATGTAGGTGGAAATTGTGGCCTCTATCCTAACCCACAGTCATGTGGCCTGTACCCACAGCCAGGAGGCACCATGCCCCAACAACAGTATCCAGCAATGGGCTTCCCTGGGCAGCCTGGGCAGACCATGCCTGGATACCCCCAAGCACCTTCACCCAACCCACCCATGCCTGGCTTCGGAGGATCGCCAGCACCTATGCCAGGGTACCCGCAAGCCCCCTCACCAAATTTATCAATGCCGACCTTTGGAGGAGGAGCCATCCCAGTAGTTCCTCCCATCAATGTAAGGAATGCACAAAAAAAAAAGTAACATCATCTGGAATAAAAATCGATTCGTTTTTGGTATGTAAACATTTGCCTAATTTAAAGTTTGCTTTTTATATTCTTACATTAGCAAGGATTCAGGGGAACGATCAAGGACTTCCCTGGAGCCGATCCGCTGAAAGATGTGGAGGTCCTCAGAAAAGCTATGAAGGGTTTTGGTGAGTTTTAAATTTACACTGTGCTGAATTGTTAAGAATAATGTAGGTATTTCTGCTATAAATAATATTGAGTTGCATAGAAGTTACTTTTCCTTCTGTTGAAAAATACTCAGTCTGTAACCATCTAACGTATAATTAACTGTGTGCAGTAAGGCGGACATATTTAAAACAACCAGATTCTTACAGATTGTTGTAGTCAAAGGAGCTTGTATGCAATATACCTTGGATGCTTGGGCATTTGAAGATTTTTCGTTTCTTTTACTTTTTGTGAACTAAACACTGATTGCGTATCAAGAACGTTAAAAATGTAAAAAAAAATTCTGCAATATTATTTCCAGCATATAGGAAACTTTCAAATAAAACGCAAATTTGTGGATTTGGTTATAGTCCATACCTTTTTATCATACATAAACTCTACGATTAAATAATTTATCTTGGATTTTATTATGTATAGGGAGAGCATAGATTTATTTTAACAAGTTGACCTAATTGGTATTGAAGGTAACTAATAATATTTTTATTAGGCATTCCTTAAAGTGTATTTGTCTGTCCAGGAACTGATGAGCAAGCCATAATTGACCTCCTTGGAAGTCGCTCCATTAGGCAGCGGGTACCTCTACTCCGAGCCTACAAAACATCCTATGGAAAGGTAACATTTAGGGCTTTTTAGTGTTTTTGTATGTCTCCTACCCATTTTTGGAAAACCTTCTTAAAATAAGAATAAATACATAAAAAAGTCGCCACAAGGCCTGGACTAGGACAAAAATAAAAATAATGAATTTGAATGTAAACAATCTTACTTGTATCTGTGCATGCACACTGCCTTGCTGATGTATTTGTACTTGCCTGATCAATTTAAACCAACCCCAGTTAAAAACAGGTAGCTAAAAAAACAAAACATTATGTAACAAATGCAATCTATTTCTTAATTGATTCCAAGTAGAAGTAAGGTGGCCTTATACCATACTCATGCCATATCATTGTTACAGTCTAAATTATCTCTGTAAGTATAACCGGTTAAAGATTAATAACAATAGCCTAATCAGTTGGTTTTGCATGAACATTTCTGATCTGTTGAGCTTTTGCTGTTTAGGTGAAAAAGTACGACCTCATGCATTTACTTTGTATATCCATTATTAAACGCTAAAATTTTTAACCACATTAAGAACTACAGAGTATATTTACCAAACTAACCTATATAACTAAAGTGACTGAAGCTCTAAGATCACTGTTACTAGTAAAATATATAAAAACTAAATTAATTAACGTCGCACATGTAACTACTCACTGTTAAGAATTGGCAAGCACAAACAAACACACAAAGAAACAACAACACCAAAACCTGATCTACATCCGACCCAATTAGAACGCAGCTTATCACTTCCTACCTGAAATTCAGATTTCTCGACGGTCGTACCAGCTACCTGCAAACATCTGTGTTTTTTTCAAAGGTTTGGCACCATTTGGCCGAAGGCTTGTCTCCTTTTAACTCTATTTATTTTCTATGCCCTCTCCATGGCTCTCAATGTTATTCTCTTCTTCTCTCTCTCTCTGTATCATTGATTGCTTGACAGGTTTGGCACATGGGGAGGGGCATCGGCACTCGGCTGCTGTTACTTGTGCAGCCCAGAAACAATCCTGATCAATGGGGCAACACTTTTGTGTACCAAAAAATATATATCTAAAATAAAATAAAAACGCCTGCCCCAAAAATCACCATTGACCCACCAGTAACCCCGATGGTCAGTCCAGCGTTGGTTGACACAGTTTACAAATATAGGAACAGCCATGCATCCTTGTGCATTCCACGGGTGTCCGTGTCAAGCAGAGTCGTGAAGCCGGCGCCAACAGTACGATGAAGTTATTTTACAGGAATCCACGTGATGATTGTTGTGAATTATTTTCCCCTCTCAGGATCTGATTAAAGATCTCCATTCAGAACTTTCTGGAGACTTCAGGAACCTGGTCATGGCCATGCTGAAAAGTCCTGCTGAACTTGACGTCTCTGAGCTCCACAGTGCCATGAAGGCAAGTGCTATGAAATGGATGCATAGAACCTCGAAAACGATTCCTTTGACCGCCTGTGTGAATAACTCTGCCACGAATGCTGTTCTAGAGGATGAAGGTTTCGTATTTGTCCTTTTGTTTTTCCTCAAAGGGAGCTGGAACCGATGAAGCCTGCCTTATAGAGATTTTGTCCTCTCGCTCCAATGCTGAAATCAGAGAAATAAACCGCATTTACAAAGAAAGTAAGAAGCATTTTATGATGCACCAGAATAAATACAGATATTATAAAAATATAAAACTGACAGATGAAAGATAAAAGCCTGAAATTATTTCCAAGCTTTGTGGAAAAGTATAGTAGCTATATGTTATAGCTACTAGTCCTACAGTTTATTGATTGTATTCCACAAATGTCTTCTTTTCAGCCCATAAGAAATCTCTGGAAGACGCCATTAAAAACGATACCTCTGGCCACTTCCGTCGCCTCCTGATCTCTCTGGCTCAGGTGCAGTCGTGTTGCAATTTACTTCCTTCTGCTCTGTTGTGCCAACACGTCTGATCGAGTATGTTGCTGATTCGTATTTAACAGGGTAATCGAGATGAAAGGGAGAACGTTGATGTCTCCCTGGCTAAACAAGATGCACAGGTGAAGTCAGATCTTATGTTGGAGATCACTTTTTGGTACCTCCGTTTGTTTTCTTGGTTAGACAGAAGCTGGGGTCGATCTTCTCCAATTGTAGGACTCTATATACAAATGTTGTTGTTTTTTTTTGATTATGCAGGCACTGTATACTGCTGGAGAAAACAAACTTGGAACAGATGAGTCAAAATTCAATGCCATTCTGTGTGCAAGAAGCAAAGCACATCTCAGAACAGGTAAAAAAAAAAGAAAAAAAAGAAGCAGTATATAAGAATCTAGGGCTTTGTTGAACTTTTGCATGTTGGTCATATTACAAGCTGGTTTGAAAAACGGGAACTAACGAAAGGGCTGGAGGCTTAAAACAGACAGCAAGAGCTACGGTTTGCTTATCTGGCTAGAGGTGTAATACATGTTTTATGTGCTGCTCTTTACCAACACATCTAAATCCAGTAAATACATAATTAGCTGGTCTCTACAGCAAAGTGATATAGAGACCGGCTAAGGGCTAAATTAGTAAAAACTAATTTAGCCCACCAATTCAATCAGTTTTGTTTTAAAAAATTGCGCTCAAAACCCCAATAACTCATTAAGGACTGGTGTTAAACACTTGTCATTTAGATCGAAGCGTGTGTGTGTTTTAGAATGGTCTGGTTTAACTATTTTTAATAGAGGAGTTTTCAGCATGTAGGTTTTTTTATGTTATTATTCGTATTTGTTTTTCAAAGCTCAAGGGAAAATAACTATTAATGCAAAGCCTTGTATTAGTTTTTCATTTAAACCGCTTTATAAATTGAATTGAAGTTTGTGGTTATGTGAAAAAATGGAAAAATATTTTAAGGGAGACTTGATCAAAAACAAAACAAAAAGTATTATTGCCTCTAAAACACAAGTTAAAGATTTCAAACAAAACAACAACAAAAAAAAGATTCCCAGGAGCAACAGCATACCATTATCCTGCTTTTACAAGTTGCTTTGTTCAACATTGGTGAAGGATGGTGTGCGGCAGCGCTCCTCTGAAGCCTCATGGAGTAGAGGAGCCGAGGCACAGGTGCTATTCTGCAGCTTTTAAGTGCATCCCTTTTCCAGCACATCCAAGTCTTTCTATGCATGTAACGACGCAGATTTAAACTCCCCTCTGACGCAAGGTGAGGCAACAGTCAGCCAGGCCTGATAAAACATGAATGATTTCATTATTTCTCTCTAGCTGTCAAACACTTGAATGCATGATGCCTGGGTTTTACTGCAGAGCCAATCTTCTGCTTTTATAGTTATGGTTTTAATAAAAATCCCAACACTGGGAGTTTGACATTACAGTTTCAGGCTCGGAACTTGTAAAATTGTCTGCACCGTAACGGCTGTATTTCTGATGAGTTTGTTTCGTGTCTGTAGTGTTTTATGAATACCAGAAGATGTGTGGTAGAGACATCGAGAGCAGCATCAGCAGAGAGATGTCTGGAGATGTTGAGAGTGGCATGTTGGCAGTGGGTAAGACGAACGCATTGTCTCTGCTTCAGTATTTTATTTGGCGACTTTCCAGCACAGCTTAGAGTTGATATTCAATTTTTCCTACTAGATAGAGGACTATAATAGCAAGTTTTCCTCATTAAAATGGTCAAAGGCAAAATGTTCATTACAGGTTTAATGTTTTACAGCTTTGGAAATGCTTATGATGTTGCCTGTGTCGTGAAACGTTAATCACTTTATTCTGCTTTCTTTTTTGTTTTGCAACCATATCTAAGGTTCATGGTACAGTATTCAAGTAATATAAGTGTTTAGCTCACCTTTTTTTTGTTTTATGGACTGCTGTGTTTATAATAATTTCCTCTTTAGACATAAAAAAAAAAATCCTTTTTAGGATTTTCTATTGCGATAACTACACTGTCCCAACAAGATCTATATCCCCAATACTCAAATAGCGGCCCGCGGGCCTTTTGTGGGCCTTTGGGTATCTAATAATGGCCCACGAGCTGTTTTGAAAAGTTTTTTTTAGTAATTAAAAAAAATTATAATAATTTCAATCGCCCGGCGCAATCTCAATACGAGGCTGGGGGTTGCCTCCATGGCAACGATAAACAGTGTTCAGCTCCACATTCAGATGTGAATCTGCATTCTCAAATTTGAACATAATTAAAAATCAGTACCGGAGTTGCCTAACCAACCAGCACATGCATCAGTGTGTCTCCCTGGCAATCACACCATTAAAGCCCAGGTTTGAAACACTGGCCAAAGAAACAAGAGGCCATTTCTCCCATTAAAGGGGACATGTGAGAAATGTGAAACAGTTCTTGAGATGCATAGTTTGTTAAATAAAGCACAAGAAATGGGCGCCTGAAGGCTATTTTTTGGGATCTTGAACAGGGTTTGGTTTGGTTTTATTTGGTTATTCATCAAATTAAATATATATTTTTATTTTAGGTATTATTTTTGTTTTTAATAAAAAGGAAATGGTATGTTATAAATGTTATACATATGTTATATTGTTATGATACGTTATCATACACGGTCCCAATAAATGGCCCCTTGAGTCACTGAAAAAAAAAAGTGTCCACCTATTTGAGTGCCCCTGATCTATATGTTTAAAATTATGGATGTCTGTTTTTATTCCAAATCAGTGCCTTGGTTGGAGTTTTCACCCCAGTATTTTATTTTTACACGTGTCTTAGATCATTTTGCTGTGTTTGGCTTGTTGTGTTTTAGTGTGGTTCTGGCTTTGTGTACATTTTGTCAAGTTAATATCACCTTGGTTTTATTTTTTCCCCCACTGTTAATGACGATATTTTGTACATCCCAACTATAAACGGACGTTTGTTTTCACAGTGAAGTGCATTAAAAACAATCCAGGATACTTTGCATGGAGACTTTACAAGTCCATGAAGGTACAGCAAAAGTAGTAATTGTATCAAAAATTAATATAAATTAAAGTTTTTTACTTTAGTTTTATGCTATCTTTTGTTATCATTTAAATAATTATCTAAATGTATTTTGTTGGTACTCCTGTAGGGACTTGGGACTAAAGACAAAACCCTGATCCGGATCATGGTCTCCCGTTCAGAGATTGACATGCTGGATATTCGTCAGGAATTTGTTAAGAACTACGGAAAATCGCTGTACACACACATCCAGGTAATTATCTTCTTCCTTTTTATAAATTATTGTTACATTTAGTTGTTTTATTAACACACAAAAAATTCACAATACCATTTTAAGAAACATGTCTAGATGATTTTGTAATCCTTCTTAACAGGGAGACACATCAGGAGACTACAGAAAACTGCTGATAAAGCTCTGCGGTGGCAACGACTGAAAAGGAAGCATTGGTTGAAATAGAATATGAGCAGTCAGGGCTATTTACAGCTTTAAGATCTTACTATATACATTATGTTTCTGCTTTCTCTGTATGAATCGTACCCGACTTACATAAATGCACTTCATGCCTTTGCTTCTGATGCTACGTTTACTTAGCAGCACCTGCAACAACTAATTTTTCTAAGCAGACTTATTTTGTTGTTTGCTATATATTAACATGATGCTTAAATGGCCTGTTTGTTACTATGCAATATATGTTTTAAAAGCGGAGTCAGATTTTTTCAGCTACATATTTTTACGAGTTTTTATTACAAGGGTGCCATCTTTATTCGATGTTAAACGATTTCTAAAAGGTTGATCGTCTGTATGATGTTTGCGATTGTATAATCGACTCCATTGTTTTACAGCAGTTTAATGATTGTTTACTCTAGTTGTGCTGTGTTTGCAACGTTCATATATTTTTTTGTTTATGTGCCTTTTGTTTTTTGTAAAACCCGGCATGCAGGTTAATAAAAAGGAATGCTGTTTGGTTGGTCAAATACAAAATGTGGCTGAAGCATTGAGAGCATCACCATTTACAACAATGTCTAGCTAAAAAGATGTAAAAAACAACTTTTTTTGTAATATTGCTGGCAGAAAATAAGCAATATGGGGAAACAAGTCACCTGGATGTGCAACTAGAAGTATTAAACTGTCATTTGACCACAGCTTTGGATACTTGACTTGATAAATGACCGTCTATTCAAATATTTGATACTCCCTTAAAAATTTAGTTGCATCCATGGCTGCTTAAAGACAGATAATACTCAGATTAATTTCTCAGCCAGCAGATGGCAGTGAACGCATTTTACCAGTTGAAGCTCTTACAATCTCACCAAAATGTAATTTTCCATTCTTCTGACCTTATATGGATCATTCCTAGTTAATTTTTATAACGGCGATTGTGTACAAAGGTTAAAATGTGTGCAGCCAACAAAGGACAGCATTTGTTTAACCAAATGATGAAAGCTTTTAAGATCAATAGCAGGAAACACTAGGTGTGGCTTTGTGGTGTTACTTTTGTGAAATACTTCATATTTTCCTCAGTAAACACAAATATTCTGTCATTTTTTGTCCCTGTGTGGTTGCACGACGAAGTTCTTGACATTAAAAAAGGCGTCTTCTGTCGACTTCACTTAAAATGCTGTTCAAGAGACCTGGCTGTGCTTGGCTGGCTGGCGTGGAGGAGGACTCTGCACTACAGTGGATGATGGCGAGCCAAGGGCGGGGAGGCCTGTGGAACTGATAGCAGCTGTAAAACAGCTTTGGCACATTAAACACAGCCAACGTGGAGGAGTGGTTTTAGAGGTTGTCGGTAAAATTAATAAAAAATGAAAAGGTAGCTGAGTGACTGTGAAATGGGTTTTAAAATAAGAGGATTACTCAGGATGTGATTTCAACAGTTAAGATGAAGGTTTTATTTAAATAAGTGATGTTAAGGCTTTAAAGATTCTTGTTGATTTTAAACCCTCAGCTGTCTATCTCAATAAAGAACTAAATCCCCCCAACTCAATAATAATAATACCAGAAACTATTGAGAAATCGGATTTTTTTTAATTTAAAAAACTACATTTTGGGATTTTACTTCACTCAAGTTGTAATTTACAGACAAATGGGCTTTAAAGAGGATAGTCAGGGCTATTAGATCTGATTATTAATACAATGTAGATACACATACTGTACAAACACAATATATACACTCACCACTCAAAATATTAGGTACACTCGTCTGAAGGTAGCCAATCACACTAAAAGATGACATCATCAAAAAAAGGGAAAAAAAAATTAGAGTGGTGAAGAAAGGATACTTTAATGACTTTAAATGCTGCATGGTTGATTTTCCCAGATAGGTTGGAAATTTAAGGAACTTTTTCTCCACTAAACTTTTTAGTGTTTTATTTTACAGAGAATGATCTGAAAAAAAGAAAGTATCCATTGAGCAGCAGTTGTGACTTCACAGGAGAACGGTCCTGAAATCTCAGAGGAATGACTGCAACACTCTTACCATTATTCTGTGAGCGGAAAAATACTATTTTGTAGCAGTATAGGCTGAGTCAAGGAACAGAATCAAACAGAACTGTGTTGGGCTTACTTGAAATGGTTTGTGGACAAATAAAGATGTCCTCGTAATGTGACACTTTTGGAGAATATACATGTAGAGTAAATAGTTCCAAAGACAACATGTGACAAGCTGGTAAAATCTGATCAAAGGAGATTGCTGACACTGAATCAAAATGTGATTCAGTGGGGTGTTTTTTGAAGTTGTTTATGCTCATACAACACGGATTAGTGCAGTTTTTTTGTTGTTTGTTTGTTTTTCTTCAAATCTTTGCTGTTTATGTTTCATGATGTGGAATATATATTTCACAAGGAAGAAGTTGGATAAACAGGGCGCTGAACTTATCTCCTTCACATCCCTTCTGTGAAGGTTTTGAACAGTTGCCATCAGGAAAATGGCATTCTAAATCAAAACCTTAACCCCAAGATTTGTAAACAAAATTGGGATTTTGGCTCTTAAAGTCTGAACTGCTGTTAAGATTATGCACTTTATTTCAGAACGTGTAATTTATCTATTTGAGGATGTTGTCCCCTGGAGTTGTGTATAGCTAATATGTTTCATCTCATCCATTTATTCCAATAGTTACCTTTCAATAACGTAACCCATTTTATCATAGTTATGTTTAATGCTGTCAGTATATGTTTCATGAAATTTAACTATTGCTTTTTTGTGACAGCAGTGTTTTATGCATCTGGGTCACTGTAAAATATTTTTGGCTCAAAGCAAATCTTTAAAGTTTTTAGCTTTAATGCTAAATGGCATAAATACACTTTTTGCAGCTTGCTTTTTTTTAATTTTTTGTGAACACACAACATCATTCCTTTCTTTCTGGCATGATTTGAATAAAAACAGATAAATTCCTGCGAGGCAATGAGGAAAAAGAGTGGGAAAAATGACATTGCTATAATTGTTATGCCCTCCTTAGCCCTGACAGCTTTAACTGAATCTCTAATCCAGTTTGCAATGAAAAACAAAATCTATAAAATGCAGGGATTTCTTTTTTTCTTTGAGGCCATTGGACCAGGATAGGTGATGGATATCCTTGCTGACAGTCTCTTCAATAAAAGATAAGAATATTATCTTCTCTGTTCTAGACTGACTCACAAAGAAATCTTTGAAACAATATTTCAATGAATAGCCAGACAGCCAGATAGACCACTTTAGTTGTCTAAATAATAAACACATTCATACCCTCGAGATAAAAAAAACAACCTATCAGGCTGCCCTCCATTCACATGGAACAACATAAAAAGGATGCAGACACAATTTTTCAATCTGTGTCAGGAGAAAGGGACTCGGTTTCCTTTGATATGAATGAATCGTAATGAATTTTTCATCCAATGGAAGGCACGTGGTTGCACATGCTATGCAGCCGTCAGGGGCAAAGAGACGGAGACAGGAGGAGGAGGGGAGCGAGCTGCAGATGTCACAATGAGATTCACTGCATGCATGAATAAGGTCACGGTTTGAGAGGTATGCCTGCAGTCGCCTGCCTCTGTGCCAGCAATCTCTGTTCAGCTGTACACATGGGAAGCGGGGCGCATCTATCGTTTTCAGACCGTGTTGCACAAATCCGCCCCCCAACACACACATTTTATTTGTCATCCTCGTTTGTGGCTTGGTCGTTAATAAATGCCTTGCTTTCCCCATGTCTTATCCCTTCATGGAGACAGAGCACTCTATGAAATTGGTTGCAGCTCAGAAGGTGCATAAGCCCACAGCAGCAGCATTATGGTGTTGTAATAACATTTTTTGTGAATATGAGGCTTGATGTGGCTGATCTGACACAGTTCTGTAGATTTAACCTTGTCTAGTTTTATTAATTTGTTTACCGATTAATACCATTTGGACAGTAGAGAAGTAGATGATGTACTAGCCTTTTAAAAACAACATATTCAGGTTATGGAGCATTATAAATGTACCACTAAAATTAGGGATTCTTTGCTTTAATTAAACCGCACTCACATCCCTGCTAGAGAAGGATGCAGCTCCTTGGGGAAACGGAGCCCTTTTTTTCTAGGATTGAAATTTGATGGGGCAACTGACTGAAAATTGGTTTCACACACTCAATGTGACCTTTTCATCTGCTATTTCTATTAAATAAAATCTCTGTCTACAGACAGCAGATTGGAAAGATCACCCTTGAAGCCAAAGCTTCAATGTATTTTTATTAGGGCAGAAAATGTAGTGTAAAGTGTAAACTCAACTATAGTCAGTTAAAAAGTTACATAGTAATAGTGAAATAACTCAAGGAAGGCAGAGTAGACAGAAATGTACACAGGTATAAACATTACTTCTATCTATCTATCTATCTATCTATCTATCTATCTATCTATCTATCTATCTATCTATCTATCTATCTATCTATCTATCTATCTATCTATCTATCTATCTATCTATCTATCTATCTATCTATCCATCCATCCATCCATCCATCCATCCATCCATCCATCCATCCATCCATCCATCCCTCTCTCTCTCTCTCTCTCTCTCTCTCTCTCTCTCTCTCTCTCTCTCTCTCTCTCTCTCTCTCTATATATATATATATATATATATATATATATATATATATATATATATATATATATATATATATATATATATATATGTATATATTTATATATTACTCAAGTAAAAACATGGGTGGCTTTAGACACGCCTATGAGGGGCCTCTAGACCTGTAGAACCGGTAGAATTCCATCAATATCCTATAATATGCACTGGCATAAAAAACTAATGGGCTAATGCCATTTTTTACATTCACAGTTACTCTTTAACTATTAAAAATAAAGGTGCTACAATAATGTCGAGCTTCAGTCAGTGGAGATAGGATCACAGTTTTCATCGGCTAGATCAGAAGTCTGCACCCTGCAGCAGTCGAATTGAGAGTGGCACTGTGGCTCTCTGAGTAAAATCAAAAGGCATGGTGCTGTAATAGTAGTAAACTATTACTGAAGTAAATGTAACTGAGTAAATACTACTAGTTACACTGCCTGATACTCATTACCAGTAGGGTGGCTGATAGCTACTTTTTTTCTACGCTATTGTTTGGTATAAGGACAGACAATTATATTAGTGTATCATTCTTCTTGTTACTTTTAGTTTGAGTAAGTGCTGGCTGCTAATCCGACTGGAAATATATTCCAATGCAGTTATGTATGACATTTTTTTACTTATGTAATGCTTAGACTATAGCCAAAATACACTTTTACTTGCTTTTACTAAGGTTTTAACTCCCTGTAGATCATCACTACTGTATGGACGCATGTGTAGTTGGGAAAAAGACGAAATTTTAAGATGTGGAAGCAAAATGAAAGCCACCTATCACTCTTCTTAAGTATAAGGTTGGCTGCTTTGAGAAGCACATACATATGTTAAGAAGTCATCTGCAGGTAGATAGGGCAACTAATTACCATCTTGAATCAACATAGATTGCCAGTTTTAATGCATAATGATGCCGTGCGTTTGAGTGTCTATCAAAATAATTGTTGGAAATAGAATTTTAAACAGTAATAAAAAAGGCTAATAATGAGTTGGTAATATTTTTTGCAGCACTTGGAAAAAATATTTGTGATAATTTTATGACAAAAGTTTTTATGTGAATTGTTATTTTTTATTGTATTGTTATTTATTTTAAGTTCACCATACGTTAGGAATCTCCCACTATTAAATGTCTAACCAAAACTTTAGACTTAACACTGTTTGTGCTCTATGATAATTGTGACCAGGCTGCAGTTGTCTGATAAAATGTATGTATCATATTTCAGATTCATTCGAACTTGAAATGTTTTCCAACTTCTACAGTAATTTCTGGGAAAGAACCCAATAATTCATTTTTAATTAGTTAAATTTTACAAATACCTGTGTTTTATAAACAAAAATGAACCATTTAAACATGTGGTCGTTTGACACATAGCTACAGGATAATATAGTGTATATAGTATATAGGTTTGTAGTGTCAAAGAGCCACATAAACACAAATCTGTTAACTCTAATAATAAGTACTTAAAATCACTGTCTAATCCAGTTCAGCATTCAGCCAGCTCTATTAGACATCTATAGACATCTTAATAAAGCTGTAATATTCCTTTACCCAATTAACAAAAAAATATCCAGATCGTCTGTCAGATTTAGTTTGGACTCTTGCTACTTCTGTGCCAGACCTGTTTTTTCTTCTTCTCATTAACTCATCATTTTGTTGATTTTGATTTTGACTTAGACTGACCAACTCAGCTTTTTGCCTCCTTCTCCTGACTGATACCTTTGTAGCATTAGCTCTATCGGACTTTTCTTTAACTGCCTTGCAATACATTACGCTACATCCTTTTAACAATCATAGCCTATGTGCAAAAACAGACAATCCAAAACAAAAGTACCCAGGGGACCTTTTAAAATATGTGGTAAAATGATGGAGTTCCATAGTTGAATAGACCGGACACTGAAATCAATTTAAACTGAGGAATATTCATGTCGGGTAAACTACACACATTAACTATAGCCTTTAAAATAATCACATTTTCCCTGATATCCGCCTTTCTGGTCTCAGTTTGTCCATCTGGGGATTCTTTCGCTTTATACTACAGAGTAACGTTTACGCCCATTGGCTATCTGGGCGTGTTTATTTGGGTCGCACCGCCTCCTTTTCCTTATAAGGTCATTGTACCGACCGGTGATTGACAGTGGACAGCAGCTGCTGAGTTGCTCAGACATGGCGGAGGGTACAGTGTAACTGAGGATCAGCAGCGGAGTTAAGAGACTTTTCCCGGCAGTTTTGTTGGCGGAAGGAGCCCCAAATGATTCAGAAGGAGAGAAAAATGCCTTCGGTCGACGACTACGTGGCGGGGAAGCAAGAAACGCGCGGAACCGCTCCACACTAGGGAGATGGAAACATGTATCGCTGTTTAGTGCAGTCAACAGCCTTGGGCAACAAATATGGCTTCTTGTGCCGCTTTCAGTATGCTATAAAACTCGTTTTCCCGTGCGACCTTACGCCGCGGCGGCTCCGGCGAACTTCTGCGATGCGGCGGTGAGTTCGGCTCGGGTGATTCGTTCGGGTACTTTCGATCCGCGACGAGGATCCACGCACCCAGACCGCGGTTAGCCTGTGGGAGGCTACGGAACTACGGCGGAACCGCGATGGAGCCGAAGCACAAAGAGTTGCTTGACCAGTGCCACCAGAACTTACTGGAGTCCATCACGGACGCGGACCGAGTGATCGAGCTGCTGACCGTGTCGGGTGCTCTGAGTCAGCTGGACAGGTTCGAGCTGGACCAGAACTGCTCGACCAGCGCCGAGAAGGTCGATCACCTCCTGAAGATGCTGATGAGCAAGGAGAGCGACCATTTCCTCGACCTGTGCGTGGCCCTGGAGAAAGCGTACCCTGACTTGCACACAGCCCTGTTCAGCAGCAACGGAGCCGGACCCGTGGACCACTCCACTGGTGAGAAAAAAACAAATATTCTCCCATTAACGGATCGCTGATTGAACCCAGAACCGAGGGATCCCTGTGGCAGCTGGGCGAGTTAAATCTGGGTGGTCTGGAGGGGAACACACACACACACACACACACACACACACACACACACACACACACACACACACACACACACACACACACACACACACACACACACACACACACACACACACACACACACACACACACACACACACACACACACACACACATGTCA
>JAVLVB010000824.1:2642793-2687845 GCA_032876305.1 Orestias chungarensis
ACATTAAGCAGAACATTTTAGCAAATTGTCACAACAGAGCCATCCCTCAGGTTGAGATCAATTTTTGCTCATTTGTCATGGGAGGCATTATGGTTGGCACAATATGCAGCCTGGAGTTGTTTCCATGACAACTGATGTGCTGCTGACATGCTAAGTCCACATGAACCTGTGCATGATTCCGGGCATGCAGCCCTCCCATGCAGTTTGCTGCAAACCAAACCGGCTTATACCATTTTTGTGGTGGAGCATTCATTCACTTTTTTTCGTTTTTTTTCTCTAATTGGAAAATTTCTATGGAAGCATTTATGCACAAGGTTCACAACTGCCTTGATGGAAGATGAAAACAAAACTTTGCTAAGAGATAATAGAAATGAACTTATACATTTATATATGTTCTTAATGGGAATGTTGCTGTAATGAATAGTGCTTTTAAATCAAAGGAGCAAAAATAAGCCTTTTCTTGTTTAACCGTGACCCTGGAAACACAGAGTAAATAGGTCTCCGGGGACTTGAAGCATCTAGATCTGACGGCCATCTCTAACATTTCTGTAGGTCCAAGAATGTTCAGGGCCTTTTAAACCCCAGGAGAGTTTCAAAATGCATACATTTGCAAACCTTAATCCAATTGCTGTGATTCAAGTACCAGTTTTTCTAGTGTTGGTCAAGACTTTGGCTGCAGCACTTTGGATGAGCTGCAGATGTCTTTTTTTTTTTTTTTTGTCTTTCATGGAGAGCAGCAAAGAGATAATCACAATAATCTGATGTTTAGATCTGATTGTGTTACCACATTGTAAGAGATTTGGGTCCATACACTCACGAATATCTCAGTGACAGTAAAAGATTGTGACCATATGTGGACAAAGATCTATAAATCTGTTTCCCGGAGAATTATATATATTATGGGTTTTAATTTTGAACCATTTATGGCTCGGTGTGTACCTCAGTTTTAAATACAGTGTTGAAAAAACAGCAAAAAACAAAATTCAAAATACTTTCACCTGAGGGTTTCCAGTTTGTTTCTTTACACTTGCCACTTTGGGGTTTCATTGATTCCTTTCTTCTTTGTATCTCAAGCCTGCTTTGATAAACTGGATTGTTTCTGAAGACTACTCCACAAAGAATAGTTGTTCAAGTTTATTTCAGTAAAGGTATTCACTATTTTATCAATGTGTTCAAGCCTTTCAAAAACTGCCTTGTTGGAGATTTCATTTCAATCTGTCAATTTAAACATTTTAAGAATTAGTGAACAGGATTATGTCAGCATGTGTCTTCACTTGGTGAGGAAGAATCTCTTGATTAACTCCAACCCAGCCTCATGTCTGCAGCCGTAAACGCTTGCATGACATCTGGAGCTGGTTAAATGCTACAGGCAGCTGGATTTGCAGTTGAGCCTATTTTTTTTTGTCTTATCACATTTTACATTTTTCATAATTTTATTTCAAGACATAAATATTTTATTTTGTGTGTCTTCAAATAAGCAGCGTTCTACATCATTGTTTTCAACCGGAAAAAACAAAAAAACTATGTTTCCAAACAGAACTAATTTTAGTGATGAATCATGAACCTGTGTAGTGTTATTTCTAGAAAGTTATACACCTTTGTTTCTTTATGCAGGGACATTTAAAACGTCACTGCATTCATTCAGGACATGAGAAAGCTGAACTATAAGGCCTGAATAGATGTATTACTACATATGTGAAGAGAGACTGATTGTTCTCTATATTCCAAGTTAGTATATGTATATTAAATACAAGGGAGCTGAATGAAGGATCTTTGATTAAACTTAAAAATATTTTGTATCTTCTACAAAGTATGGATGCACCAATATAAACATTTTGGCCAATATCCAATATTAATATTGCTGTTATGGCCCATAATCAATATTTACCAATAATATACATTTTTCCAAACCGTTTGATCATTGTGAAGAAAACCCTCACTGCTGACATTGCTTGTCTGTTAAATCTCCCACAATCCTGTGCAGCAACACGATGTCACATTGAAAACCAAAACCACATGGCCAACCCGTTTCTCTCCCCCTCCCAAAACACGGGTTGGAAATAAACATGTTAGAAAAAGACTAACATCGAGCTAATATGTTTATGATGTTAGTCTTGCATCCCAAACCCAAAGCAGCTTTGCTCTGCCATTGTTCTGAACTGAATCAGCGCTGACCCGCTCCCCTTTTTCCTGTCTTATCAATGAGTGTTTTACAATGTGATCAGTTCTCTCAAATGCAGCTCTTAGATCCAGTTCATCCATTTGATTTGGTTCCTGTCCTCACTTGAGTGGTTTCTGTCACTGTTTCACAGAGCCATAGGACAACCGGGTGTAAAAGCCTCGTCTAGTTTAGCCTGTTCGGCTTTTGTCCCAGAAACTCAGGCCAGTGAGCGACTCTCTCTCAACCGGCTTTTTGACCCGGAGGCTCGAATGCAGGACAAGGCTTGAGACCCAAATTTTGGAGGAGATGCACCCATTTACAGTATTTTCCCATAGTAAAACACAACCTTGCAGGCGCTGTCTGAATTCCTAACAGCTTTATTTCAAATTGACTAAAAACTTTGCTCGCTGGCGCAGCGTTGGCCTTGTCTTGGTCTGCTGGTTGCAGGCAACCTTTGCATCTTGTGGTGAGTTGGTTTGTTGGCGCTCTGCTGACCGGATCACTAATGCTTCCTTAAGCTTTATTACTTCCTTGTATTGAGTGTTCCCGCTGCAGAATAACACCAGGCCGTGTGGATTTGGGCTTTCCTTTTAGGCACACCGTTTTTTGATCCGAAGCACCGGTCCTAGGAGTCGACGCGTGTTTTCTTTGGAGAAAGCGAGCTCAAGCCGTAGGTCTGACTCTCAGTCTGTGGTTATTTAACAGAGGATTATATTCAGCTCTCCCCATTCTGGGATTAAATTTATCTCCATGACATGTTTTTTTCTTTTTTTTAATTCATGTCCAGTCGTCTGTATTAGCCCCCATGTTTCCGGTTTACAATTTTCATAAATTAGATATTTCTGTTGTCGTTTTGAGATGCAGATGAAGGCCATCATTTTTTAGCTGTGTTTTTTCTTTACGAGGGCCCTCAGACTAGCCGCTCAAAGAGCACCTTTAGGCAGAGAAGCTGGTTGAAAGAGATCATGGGGGTATGAAACCCTCAGAGTGTCTGTGAACAAGAAAGGGTGTGAGAGGAGAGGGAATCTGAATGTGATGCGTCTCGCTGATAGCAACCTGCTCTCGGCTTGTCCTAGTCTCTCGCTGCCTGCTCGCTCTTGTTCTCTGATTTAGCCCCTGTGCCAGCTAAGCCTCAAAGATGCGCATGTTCAGAATCATCCAAAAAACATGCTGTTCTGCCAAAGGGAAGCGGCACAGGTGTGCAGATTAATAAGCAAAAATTAGAGCCCACAATCTGTTAATTATTAGCGGCTAAGATGGCAAACTGGGTCATCGTTTCTGCATAAGACCCACACTCATTATTTTTCTTTTTTATCTGGGGGCCCCAAACACCGCAGCTTTCCTTTTGCACAAATTGAGCACAAATGTATTGTGACCTTATTTCTTTTAATACCTCTGCAATATTTAAACCTATAGAAATATTTAGTAAATCTTGAACTATACACAGAGTGTCCCTGCCGGTGTCCCTGCCGGCAGAGGTCCACTGCTCAGCTACTTATGTTCTAATTTGAATTAGTCTATGCTTTTTGTCTGCTTCTTTACTTTCATGCCATTTATGTTCTTGTTTTCAGGTGTTTTGATCCTTTCGTTTTTTTTTTTCTTGTTGTTTTTTTTGGGTCGTGGGGGGGGGGGTTTGTACTTGGCAAGCTTTTTTTAACACATTTCAGTAAGACTTTCCCAGTGAGGACCTATATTTCTTCTCACACCAGAGGAAGTCGCCAGTGTGACAGAGGCGGGTGATAGGTCGAGGCAGCAAGAGAGACCGAGACAACAGGGCTTTTGTTGAGAAGTTCAGCAGCCCCCAAAGTGCACAGTCAGCAGCTCGCTCCCTGTACAGCAGCCCAGGACACTGTGTGTGAGGGGGGGGGTTGGTGCTGTCCTCTCTATCAGCAAGTTTCTGTCCCATAAGCCACAGACTCCAGACAAAATGAATTATGACGACGGCACTCTTTCTCACCGGCGAGGCTTTAAAATGTCCCATTAGCTCGACCCTGCTTCACGTTCTCGATCGGCCCGAATTTGCGTCAGCGTTCGTCATTCTGTGAAGCATGCTGCCACTTACCTTTTCACCCCACCGTCTTCTGACTTCACCACTACAGAAAAGTGACATCAACACACAGACCTCCTGGAAGATATTCTGTAAGATACTTACTAGAGAATGACCTGCAGACTCCAAGAATGTATTCACAATGATCTTGATTCAAAATTAATCTTTCACGTCAGAGCTGTTTTAAATCTGATCGCCAATTTGATTAAATGTCAATTTCATTTATTTTAGACAGTCCTCTTATTGTAGTGCTAAGTAGTATTAACATGCAGTTACTAAATAATTGGCAATAGTTGCAAAGAATATATTTCTTGCACACATTTTCTTCATCCTTTTCACTTTGATTCTTCATAATGTTTATATAATCTTTAGCCTATTGGTCTGATATGTGGTGGTGATGATTGCTAAATATATTGTGAAAGCCACTGCAATGCATTAGTTTTTTTTAATTGTTATTTCTACTTAATGCCAACACACATTTTACTTTATCAAAAACCTCAAGTTTAAAAAAAATTCAGAAAAGTGGGAAAGCCGAGATATTGATGTCAAGGCTTTGTTAGCTACTGTTGGAGAGTACCTTGGGATGCTTTCTGAAATGACCTTAACATCGATATCACGTCTATCGCGAAGTTCAGGAATGAGACCAGCATGTTTTGGTGAGCAGTGATCTGCAGAAGTTAAACAAAAGACCTTGTCCGTATTTTGGTTGATCTAGTTAAAGCCAGTGAAACGAAGCCTGCACCAAGTTGGACTGAAAGAGCACTCATAGAGGAAGAAGCCATTACTCAAGGTGGCAAAAGCTCAATTTCTGTTGAAATGTCTTCAAATATGTCAGACCAACGTTTACCCTGTAAGCCATAGTTTACATTTGGAGGAAGAATGCTAAAAACATTATCACCACTGAAGTAGGGAATGTTTTGGTTCTGTAGGAACTGCTTCAGTTCCTGAAATGAATACCACGATTAAAATAAAGTACATCTTTTATTAAGATTAATGCAAAAACTTAAGACATTAGCCTGAAAGGTATATGGTAAATGGACTTCACTTATATAGCGCTTTTCTAATCAAACTGACCATTCAAAGCGGTTTACACTGTAGCCACCATTCTTATATATACCAAGGGTACATGCATCGGTGGTATATATAAATTAGGGATGCTGTACACAGAGCGAGCTGTTCACTTCTGATAACATACCAATATTGCAATCTTCAGTGTTGCTCAATACCAATATTGATCCGATACAATATCGGCATGAATCATACATACTTTTTTTACTTTTGTAATGTGAACTGTTAGAAAGGACCAATATTTTACAATTACCAACATCGCTGCTACTCATTGCTACTTGGCAGCAAACACTGTTTAGTGATCATGTGAGATCTGTAAACTGGATAGAAATTTCTAAATAGCAGTGGTGGCTTGAATTAAATGACATTACTTGTGTTGGAGTGAATATATCTGAATATATATATATTTATATTTGTTTGTTTGTTTTGTTTTGATATCTGACGCATATCCAATATTGCTGCACCTCTAATTCAAATGGCTCTTTAAAAGGGTTATCCTAATCATACAATCAAATAGTTACAAAGTGGATGAAGAAAAGACTTTGTGATCCAAACTATGCTATAGCAGTAAAATATTAGTCATAATTAGATGTCAGATAGTGAGGTGGAAATATATTTGTAGAGTTTAAAATTTAACTGCAGCAACATACCAGTCTTTTGGTGTTTCTGTATTGTACTTACTGTAAATGTTTTCTAACATTTTTCTTCTGTAACATTCCTAATTTTACTGATGTTTGACCTGGCTCTTGTTGTCAATACTCCTTGCATTCACCATGTTTTTCAGTTCCCTGTTTCGTATTTATTTATTTTTTCTAACCAAATATTACTGAAATAAAATGAAGAAAGTTTCAGGCTCTTTTTATTTGCCATAGAAATAAACAATTTTTTGTCTATAACCTCAATTCCTGCACAAACCACAACCCTTCTGAAAAATAAAAAACAGATGACAGTGGATCGTAAAAATCAAACTCTGATGCCCTTTCGTGTTTGCGGATACACAATATGACCACATTTTTTAATGCTTTCCAGTGAAAATATTTTTTAGGTACTCACGTCAAAACAGTCAGCTAACCACACATGACAACAAAACTTCCTGGCTCAAATCAGCACTACCTAAAGCTGAAAGTTATTGGGTGTGCCTGAAGTGATGAAAACAGGTGCTGTTCTCATCCCGTCAGACCCTCTGACGGAGTTTTCACTACTCTGTAGGTGTACGTAACTCATTCTGATGCAGTCAAAGGAAATCACAGGCATTTCATTTCCACTGAACACCGACACTGACCTGATTTTGAGGCTTTTAAACAATATGTTCCCAGATTTTTTTTAAAGCCTTATTCTGGTCTCCCTGTGCAAAACATTTGGACACATTTTTATTGCTGTTATGAAAGAATTTGTTAGAACTAAAACCTGTACTCTCCTCTGTGATAAAAAAAAAATGTTTATATTTATATGTATATTATATTTATATGTTTATTATATTTAAACAACAGTGTGAGCCTTTAGACTCTATCTTATGATTGACATATAGTGTAAATACATTTAAAAATTGTCAAATTTTTTTATTTTAAGTCCTCTTTTTTATGTTGTTTTGTTTCTTTAAATAATCTTATGCAACATTTCTGCTGTAATACTGAAAATGAATTCTTCGACATCTAAGAGCATTGTTTCTGCCTAATGGTTATATATCCCAGTTTTATTGTGATCCCCTTTTAGTTTTTAGCCGTTTTAAGTTTAATTGACACGTGCATGGGTTTCTCTGTAATTAAGCACGACCAGAATGTCACAAAGATTTATGGCATTAGCGCGGTTATTTTAGTTTTTACGCTCTGGCTCTGTTCTGGCTCGCGTTTGTGCTAGCAGCAGTATGTTGTGCAGTATTTGGAGGACATGTTGCAGACATCCTTCACCCCTTTTTTTCATTTCTGACCCTAGGAGGAGGCAAGCTGTTCAGTGGGAAATTATGCCTCAATTATGCTGAGCTAGGCCTCTTTACATGGAGATAATGGGTTGGACTGGATGGCACCCATGTGCTTTTTATAATTTATATTCTAGTGCTATGCAGCACTAGAATATAAATTTATCTCTCCCTGTCCAAAACGACATCCAGAGTCCAGAATTTAAAAAAATGCCGTAGAGTTAAAGCTCTTTATGACAGCCTTGATTTTAGTTGATGTTGAAACCCTATTATGTTGAGGTGGGCCAGAGGGGAGAGTTGGATAATTATATGAAAACAATGTGTTGGATTTACCATGCCGCAATGAGGAAGCACCGACTTGTGAGGCAGATAGAGTGCTAGGCATCCCCGAAGCGGCCCTGTCTCATTGAGCCATCACGTTGTTGTCATCATTTGTTTTGGCCGAGCACGGACTCTTGAAGGCGGATGATCAATCTCTCACTCACTAAGATTGTAAGGTTCGTCTGGCTCAACGCCCAGAATCCTGGTCCGTAGTGTCGCTGCCATCCCAGAAATCAGGCTCTCTCACAGTTTATAGTAAGTCTGAGTACACCGGGAAGGATGTGTAGCAGTTTTCTGAACGTACATAGTGAAAGTTTAAAATGTTTTAAAGTCTAAATGAGTGTTGCCTTCATTATCAATGAATTTCGACCTACTTTTATTTGATATTTTTTCTTTTTTTGTTAGATTTTAAACCTCTACAGATGCTGATAATTTATTCTGGCTGAGCTGTTTTAAGATTGGGCAAAAATCAAGCTCAAAAGACTTGGAGCTGTAATAATCCCAAAACCTGGTTCTGTAAAGTGTCAGAAGGACTGAATGCAAATGTTATTTTTTTATATACTGTAAAGAAACTTAATCACAGCAACATACTAATGTGATACTGGTAAAAACAAAATTCAATTAGATTAAAAAGACTGTTTCTTTTTAGACATTTAGTTATTGTTGCTTACAAACAGAAAACCACATTTGTGGAATGTCATCAGAGCTCAGATCTGACTTGGACCCCGAAACATAATCCTTCACCCCCCCCTGCTGCTTCCTGTCCCAGCCCCTGGAAAAATGTGCGAAGCAGCTGCATCATTCATGCGTTATAGGGACTAGATTAAAGATGGCCTGCATCAGCCTATAAATCTACTGTGTTTAAGACATGGAGGGTAAGTAGCTTTATACTGCCTGGCCTAAACTGTTACTGAAGATGATTTACGCAGGATATAGATTAAAAATGAGGAATAAAGGGGGACCGCTGCTGGTTTGGTGCTCAGTCTTTTAAAAATACTAAACTTTGAGAAATAGGACAGAATGTTGCGAGAGATTTGTGGGGCTCAAATGTTGCTAATTTAAAGTACATCATCCACACAGTTCATAGAGCGCCTGTCGGGATTTAGCTGTCACTTATAAAGACGATCTTAATGCTCTCTGGCTTAATACTGCCACTTTATTTAGCTATGCTGTAAAAAGTGTGTGTAGTTCTCAGCAGCGTTGGTGTACCTATTGTTGTGCATTGACAGAAACAGAAACTTCTTGGCTTATCGATACTAAAAACTCAAACATTTTTTTTTTTAAATGACAATCAAAAATGTAATATTTCCTTCTTTTAACGGTTTCTCTCATAAAGATTATTTTCTCTTTACATTTAGACAGACAGCTACAGTTGTGTTCAAAATTATGTCAATCCAACATAAATTGCCAGATCGAACTTTTTTTTTATTCAGTAGTTAGATTTCTTGATTTCAAATAATGAACAAAAATTCTGAATCTTTTTTTTCATCAGCCAAATATATCTTATTGTCTCATTTACTGTTGATTTATAGAAAATGCTATCGTTTTTCTTATATGTTGTTTTGATTAATAATCTGTATTTCTGATATAATAGTTTACATGTCAATCCAGCTGTTATTTTATTTTAAGAAATTGAGCTTAACTCAATTGAGCTGTACAAACTTCAAGACATCTGAATAGTGTCTGATCTTCCTATTGTATTTTTTGAGGGTTATTTCTTTGGCAGGGACATAAAAATAAATCGCCTAAACCAGCAGTGAATCGTTGGAGCCCCACTTTGCGTCTTGTTTTGATACTCCGAGGCTCTTTCTTGCAGCGCGTTGCAAAGCCACGTCTCCTCTCTCATCCATTTCCTCCATGGCAACGTGTGTGTCGTCTTGCGTTATAAACTGAAGAGCATAATCTGGTTGTCTGAGACGACGGTTGGTAGCGCAGCACACGCTTTAATTGTGGAGGAAAGCAGACGGAGAAGTGGGGGAGTTGGAACCTTATCGGCGAAGCAAGTGCTCCCCTGACCTATTTAGATCACAGCGATTGGTCCCTGATTATCTTTGCTCCAGGTCTTCCACTGTATTCTCACCCCTGCTCCGTTTTCTTGTCTTCCTGTTCGAGCGAAAGCTATGCTTCCTAATGGATCCTCCATTTATTGATGCAGTGAACGTGTTTGCAAATTATCACCTTGCCAGTTTTCTGCCTTTGTGCTGATTGGTATCGACAATAAAGGGGCCTCTTGCCACTGACTCATCATTGTCGAAGGAGAGCCAACATGTGCCTGACTTCAACTCCATACTGCGTTTATAGTCCTTCATACTGGGCTGAATTATCAGCTGGTGATTTGAATCTTAGTATGGAAATGGTTGTGCACGTATTTGTTCCTGCAGAGAAACCATGCATAATTCGGTTGTCCCAGAACTGCTTCATGCGTAGGAGTTACAGCTGTTGTGTGCCGAGCGCCTTTTAGTAGCAGAGATTACTGGGATTTATGAAAGTGCCGTGTCTTTTCAAATCACACAGTCAAACATAAAGGAAGGCGATCTTTAGAGATCAGCCAGAGATCTGAGTCATGACATTTTAACTTCATCAGCGGTGAGTGGAAGGTCAAATAGTGAAGATTTTAAGCTTTCCAATCCTTTCATTAATTACATAAAACTCCCCAGGGTTTTTGTTTTATAATGCATTAGCCAGCAGGTTGTACCATGAGCTGCTTATTTATTAATTTGTTTAAGTGTCATGAAAATCTGGAGTTTGTAGAGATTTACTCTGATGGCTCTGATAATCTTTTATATTGATCTTCTTGTAGATTTTAACAGCTCTAATTTAAGCTATCTTTTTTTTAAATTAATTTATTAGAAAAAATAATCTATTTGATTTAAACATGACATTTTCCACAAAAAAAGCAACTTTATGTTCGTCATTAACTTTAATCACCAAGTCAAGCATTATAAAAAAACAAACATAAAAAAACATGTTTAAGTAAAATTAAATCGAATGCTTAAGGTAGGTACTCCAGCATGCCAAAATAAAAAAATCAAATGAAACCTTAATTTGCAAACAAAACTAAAAGTAAAATTTATTTCTATGACATCATTTGTGTTTAATAATAAAAAACTACAACATTGTTTTATGGACATAACTGTTTAGTCCAGTTTATAATCCGTGTTTAACAAACTTGGCAGTGACTTTTTAATTAGTTTTAAGTAACATCCTAAAGCTTTGCAGGCATTATTTGCAATATTTGTAAGTAAGCAAGTAAAATTAATTCATGACGCACGTTTAAAACAGCGAAATTGCTGACCAAGGTGCTGTACAGAACAAGATCAAATATTAATAAAAGGGCATACCTTGGCAAGGAACAAATCTCAAATATTTACTCAAAACACAGAGACACACGGAATGAGAGGACTAAACGACTGGGAAATCTAATGAATAGAAGTGAGTTTTTAATCTGGATTTAAAGGTGGAGACAGTGGAGGCAAATATTGCTTCTGAAATGCCACCGAAATAATTGCGGAACAGCTTCTTCCATGGATATGCTGATTGTAGACTATCACTGCTGCGATGCTCCACAGCGCTCCTCATCACGTCTGGTGGAACAATATGCAATCAAAGCTGTGTGCTGAAAGCGCTTTGCAGAGCAGGAGGGTTGAGCGTCAGACAGCGAATGTCAGAACGTGTTAAAAGCCTTTGCTTCTCTCCTTCCCCCTCTCGTACGTGCTTCTTCCGTATCTTTTCTGTTACTTACTCAGGCAATCTCTTTTCAGACATCCTTCGCTTGTCCATGACTTTGCTGTGTTTCTCCTCTCCTGCCGGCCCTAAGATGGAGTGGCTCGGTTGCGCAGAGCTCATAGTTAAGTAGGCTTGGCCTCGTCACACAGGAGAGCTGCAGTTAAAGCCAGTGGGAAGCAAGGGCAGAAGTAGAAGTCTGCTGTGTCAAACTACGGCTGTACTGCCACTGTTGATGCTGACCACCATTTCAGATCTCTAATTGTTGTCATTTCGTTTAGAGACGAGCATGTGTATATTTTAGAGTGCTGAGCTAACTGCAGGCTCTTTATATAGTCATTAGTTGTTTCTGTTGACCTGTATAAAAATGACAAGATAAAACTGACCTGGATTTACGAGGAGCCTCATTTAAATCAAATTTGAAAAGTTTTATTAACCTTTATGCAATAGACCAAGTATCTAGAGTGACTGGTTCTGTGTTCTGTTATGACCAAAATAGTTTGTTAATAAACAAAATCTTTGTTTTTAAAAGTAAAGAAAACAAAAATCAGACAAGCCTTGTTCTTCTGAACCGTAGGATCAGATTATGTCTGATCCCATCAGATGAATGTTTGCATTATAGACTAAAATTGTACAACTGGTTTTATTTAGAGATGCACCGATCAGGCGTTCACCGGCTATTTTTATTTTAGTTTTAACCTTTCACTTTATTTTAGTATTTTCTATACTATTTGTTTTAGTTCTGTTATATGTAATTGTTAAATACAATGTAAAATTGCAATTCTGCTTGATTTTTTTTTTTTTTTTTGTCCAGTTTTCCTACCCTGTTTTACAACTGTAGTCCATCTATGGTTATATTTTTGACAATGGCAACAAAAAGAAGGGAATAAAGTAATCCAGTCCATGTTGCGCCACTTCCAAATATTGTCCAAAAAAAGTGAGACAAAAATCCAATTTTTAGCAGCTACATTTTGCTTGTGAACTAGAAACATAGAGAGGCTGTACATCAAAGCAAAGCAGATTACACATCGAGAGGGAAGCGAGCGAGGAGAAGCGTTGAGCTTATTATTTCAAGTGCAAACCCCGCTGCACATTTATCACACGCCTATGCATTTTATAAAGAGCTGACTGTGTAGTATTCGTTTGTCACCTCGCTGCGCTGGATATTAATCCAGGCTTGTGTTTAAGTGGTAAACCAGGCTGTTCATGATGCACGTCTGAATAGCTCTCCTCTCCTGGCAGGTTCCACGTACAGCGTCCTGTCAACCATGCCGTCCGACTCGGAAAGCAGCAGTTCTCTCAGTAGTGTTGGTACGTATAAAAATGAAAGATTGATATGAAACATGATTGATATGAATGATATAAAAGGGCCAAAAAAACCCCCCACAAAATGTTCAGGAAAATAAAGCAAAGTGTTTATAATGACTGATATTTAAAGGACAAGAAGTGTTTGTTTTTTGTCCTTAAAGCCAACAATGTTATCAAAAACACTCAACCAATTCTACGTTTACTAAGGAGGTTGGCCACGTCTGCTTCTCCTGGTTTCTGACAGAGGTCCGAAATGACTCATCTGTGTTAAATAAACCCGAGAAAGATCCAAAAAGTTGACTCAAAAGACTCACATAATTCCTAAACTTCCTGCCGGGGGGTGTTCTTTGAAGAACACAATCCTTAATGTGGCTCTGAAATTCTCTTTCCGATACGAGTACTTGGCAAAGTTTTGCGGTGACTAAACGTGAACATGTTATGACAGTGAAAATGCACAGCAGGACTAAGAACTGGCATTTTACTGTAATTATAACAGAAAAAATGGCTTCGATAAATAATGAATCACAATCTTATACCTGTCAAGTGTGTGTTGATAGAAGTGTTTAAATTAAACCAATAATAAATAATCGTACTCTGTTACTAAGTTAAAGTTTCAAAATTTACAACATTGAGTCAAATATCACTCTTGCTAAAATTGTTCTAACATTCAGCATTCTCTATTGTGTTACCACTGGTTAAATCGATTAAAACGGGAAGTTGTTTTTGCAATATGTGATGACTGGCTCAAAGCCCTGCTAATGGACCTATTGCCGCAGGTTCCCCCGTAAACGGCGAAGCATCCTCCCCTCCCCCAGCCGTTAACGACAACCGACATGCCAGCGACAACCTGGAAACCATCCTCCTGCAGCTCCGCCAGGTGACCAGAGAGAGGGACGAGCTTCGGAAGCGTCTGGCGCTGGCATCGCCTGGGACCACCTTCGATGACTGCAGGTACAAATATGAACAGAAGAGTTGTTTTAATGCTCCTATTACTTTTTTTTCCCTTCTTCACATTTATAATACATATTCATGACAGTAGCATAGCTTGATTGGAAATGTTGATTTATCCAGAAAGGTGAAGTCACTGGTATTACTCTGTCATCAGTCGTTTCTGTGTTCTTTTCATTTGCTAATTCTCTGCTCTTTGGAATAACGTTGATTCAGCAAACACCTTGGGCTCCAGCTTTCCTATAAACTATAGACAAGACGATTGCGTGCACATTTTCAAAGCTTTCTTATGTGTTTACTCAGACATTTCCTGCAAAATGAGAGTGTTGGACTTTTCACTTCTTTTCACTTTCTTTAACAGACCAAATCCCAAAGCCAGCCATGACTACGAGCGCCTAAAAAGTCAATGCATGAGGGCCATGACAGATCTTCAGTCTCTACAGAACCAGCATACCAAGACACTGAAGAGGTGTGAGGAGGCTGTGAAGGAAGCTGACTTCTACCAGTAAGCATTTCTCCAGTCAGACATGTTTTCCTATTCACATTATTAATAATAATGATAGTAATAATTAATAAAAGCTGTGTAGGGCAGTACGTCACATTTAGTACTTTAGATTATACGACAGGGGCAAGTAAATCGTGCTACTTGTTTCTGACGAATGCAGGTTGAACGTTCTAACAACCTGCTAGGAATAATACAGTTTTATTGCATTGTTTCACAACATTTCCACCAAATGCTGGCATGTTGCTTTTATTAACCCTAATTGAAAGAGCATCCCTTGTAGCTATTGCCAGTTTGCGCACGAACCGAGCACAGGCAGTGCAGAACTCTTGTGCGGCTTTTAAAAGCTTGGAAATTAAGCATTTATGTGATTAAATCGCTCGGCGTAAAAGCTTGGGAGCCGAGGGTAAGTTTGATTAGCTTCAAAGCAGGTTGTGTGTAAGACGTGTTAGAGTTTAACAAGTCAGGATTTGTTAACAAAATGTGGAATTAGGATGTGATCGAATTATGATGCTTTTAGCTTAGACTGAAGACAAATATGATCAAAAAACAGGTTTCTAGCACCAAATGGCTCAGTGATAGATGGCTTGGCACTTACATTTACATTTATGCATTTAACAGACGCTTTTATCCAAAGCGACTTACAAAAAGAGGGTTTAACATTAAACTACGACACAATTTACTCAGTTACCTGCAATATGCTTGGAGAGGATTTAATATTAATGATGACACTCTTTTACAGTATTTAGGTAAACACAGAAGGCCCAAAGTACCATACATTGAGTGCTAAATAATATCAGGGGGGGTAGCAAGTGCACTTAGATCTTTCAGGGCAATAGATACCCTCTTTAAGAGGGTGTTGAGGTAGATCGGCGCTGATCCATCAAACGCTCTGTATGCCAGCATTAGTGATTTGAATTTGATGCGTGCAGCTAAGGGAAGCCAATGGAGTTCAGTGTAAAGAGGTGTGACATGCGATCGTTTTGGCTGGTTGAAAACCAGGCGAGCTTCAGCATTCTGGATCATCTGTACTGGTCTCACAGCACAGGCTGGAAGAATTCTGTCCAGGTAATGTTGAATACAGGGTGGTAGTGCCATTGAAAGCTTCACAAAAACAGAATTGCTGCAGTTTTTTAAATTATTTTTAATTTTCATGTCCGTTCTTCCATCCATTCATCCATCTGGATCCTTTTTTAATAGCACAACTAATTTAGTCAGTCATAAAGTAATTGTGTTTTTTTGTTTTATCTTTCAATATTTGGCTAAAACTGCTGTAAGGTTTCGTGTGGGTCATGCAAGTATCTTGTTTATTGTGCGGGATGAAATGGGAACTTTCAACCTTTGAAAATAGCCGTATGACATTAATATATAACTAGATGTTAATAATATAATCTGTCCGTATAACTATTTTAGTTTTGTTGGTGAAATGGTATACACATACTTTTTATTTATAATTTATAGTAAAAATTTGAAGTGTAAGTTTCTGTTTGTTTTCCTCTGCAGCATGCTGCACAGCCGTGTCCTGGGCGACCAGACTCAGCTCAAGGAGGAGATGGAGACGGTCAGGAGGGAAAACGCCCAACTCGTCCGAGAGCACAACCACCTGAAACAGAACTGCGAGGAGCTCAAACGACTTCATGGTCAAGACCAGAAAGAGTTGGCCGACCTTCGGCTGCAGCAACAGCAGGTACAACTCCTGACACAAGCATGATTGTCTGATGAAGCTGTTCAGCTGCTTTAGGTCACATGATTCAACCAACATTAAATACACGTACATTTTATCTGTGAATGTTCCCAATATCTTTTCTGTTTTCGGTTTTCTACCTGAAACTGTATAAAAATTACAACCACTTTTGTTCTATGCACAGAAAGAAATTGTCCCAAGTGATTTGTGACCCTTATTGTATTTCTGCAAAGTTCTCTTACACAGCACCCATGGGGACCGTGCTGTACTTCCAAACACAGGCCAGGGAAGAGGAGAGAGATGCAAACAGAGCATTTCTGAAAAGGGCAAACACGGAGGAAAAGGGCTTGGCTGCAGCAAAGGGCATTGTGATCTAATCTGTGTAGCTACAAGATCCCAGAATACTCAGTGTATGTTGCACAGCTGAGGTCAATCCAGCCCTGGGGTCACAGTAGCTCTATCAGGAATCAGCAAGACTGTATTAGTAAGACTATCAGGAGAAAGAGAGAGGACCTAATGAGGAATGCATTGAGTCTGAAGGACAGATGCTGTACTTAAACAGTTTTTACACATTATAATTTAGTGAAACAACATAAATGTAGGTTTGTTTATTTTTTATAAATACACCAAGCGTTATGTGCTTGTAAAAAAATATAGACCTCTTGTTGATGCCATCTGCTGCTGATAAAGTGCATAGCAATAGCAAGGTGGTTGTTCATTATTTTGAATTTGTTTTCTTTGTCAGGTAATGAGGGAGAAAGGCTCATCAGAGGTGTTAAACAAGCTGTATGACACAGCAATGGACAAACTAGAGTGTGTAAAGAAGGACTATGATACCCTCAGCAAGCGCTACGGTGAGAAGGTGGCCAACCACAACACCGATCTAAGCCGCCTGGAGCAGGCGGAGGAGGAGAACCGCAGGCTGCAGAAGCAGATGGACGCGTTGTTAAAGCAGCGAGACTCGGCCATGCACTACCAGCAGCAGTTCTCCACATCCATGAGGAGGTGAAAGCATTCATACACGCGCACAAATAGTCAAGTCAGAAACTCAAAGAGTAACCGATGAAACTGCCTCAAGCGTTACTTTTAGCGACAAAGGAAAAAGTGACGCCTGGATGCTCATTGCGATCTTTTTGAATCCCCAGGTTCGATTCGGTGCAGCAGGAGCTGAACAAGTCGTCCGCTCAGAACAAAGAGCTGCAGAGGGAGATGGAGCGACTGCAGTCGGAGGTTACGCGCTACAAAAACCTGCAGCTGAAAGCGGCCAAGGACTGCGAGAAGTTCAAGGAAGAGAGGGACTCCATCTTCAACGAGTACCGCCTCATCATGAGCGAGAGGGACCAGGTGATCAAAGAGTTGGATAAGCTACAGACGGAACTGGAGGCGGCCGAAGCTCGACTGAAGAACACTTCGTCAGAGCGGGTCGTGGCTAGTGAAGAGTTGGAGGCACTCAGACAGGTATGAGGCTAATTTGTTCAAGCTTGTCTAATAAAAAATGTTCCATTACCAATGAAATAGTTAAGAGTATAGTTTTTTTTCCTTGTATGGACAATATAAAACATTATACATACACCTTGATAAAAAGGGCTATATCTTTGTTTCCCAAATAGTTTCAAAAAGACTCTTAAATGTTTACCGATCCTGGCCACCATCAAACGAATAAATGCATCACATTTTTTAAAATCTTCTTAATAAAAAGCTTTTGGTTATGTGTAACACTGCAGGCGCAAACCATAAATACTAGAAGCAAAACCCTATTTGGATCGCCATATTTTCTTTTATTTATTTAGAACGTCATTAATATTTGCTTTCAACTAAATCTTGCAAGGCTCCGTGCAATTTTCCAACTCTGCATATTTTATCTGCAGCATTTGATCCATCATAAAACTGTTGATGTTTAATAATTTGCCACCGACTGAGCGCTTACGCTGCGGCTGGTGGGGTTGTACTTGGAGCGTAGGTGCTATGTCAGACATAAAGAGCATTTATTTTTTTTACTTTTTTTTTGCATCTGACAGACACTCGTCACCCAGATCCTATCTAAACTAATACTCAGATGCTATTTTTTCCCTTTACCCACATGTTGAATCGTAATGGTTTAGCGCGTTATGTAAACACAGCAATCCGCGCAGATTACATACAGAACAGGATTACATTGATCGAATTACTTTTTTGTCTGTGCAATAAGGGGATTTTCAGTCTATAAATGCATCATTCAAGATTTTGTACAGTGAAGAGGCTGTTTGAGTTTTTAATAAATCAGATAAAGGTTACTACTGGGGGACAAGTGTTAACTTGTTGAATATAAATTGTGAATGCAAATAGGTTAATGTTCTAGTTCTGATAGAAATCAACCGAAATCATAATCAGAAGATCAGACATTTGAGAGATCTAAACGTGTTTATCGGCCAGAAAAAACCAGATTGCGTCACCAAATGAAATGATGCTCTGATTACGAGACATTTTGGGCAATAGTGGGCTTTATTGTCATCAGAGCAACAAATGCAAGAGGAAAACAGCGTTCTAAATTTAGATACCACATGCTGTGATGTTCTTGTTGTACTGGGTTAATAGGGGAGCGCATGAAATGGGACACTGATATGCATAATTTTTATGCCATCATTGGAGGCACTGCAGGTGAGTGGATGCTTACACAAATCAAATCAAACCTGGGCTTTTATTTGTCATACTCCACTCCGTTGACCCTAAAAACCTCCCTAGAGCTCATGGATATTTTGACAGTCGTTACAATACGCTCCATTTTTAAGGACCGTCCAAACACAGGTTTCTAATTTTTGTCACATTCCCGCATAATATCAAGTAAGCTGAAAAGAACAAATGGCAGGATTTGAACTATGTTATAAGCTAATTGCATCCATTTTTAAAGATCATGGGAATGTAATTAGAGACCAAATATTCTGGTTTCAGTGATCTGTTCATCCAAGGTTAAGAGTGTTGAAATTGATTATTCAATATATATGTTTGATTGAAATGTTCAATGTGCACTGTTTAGTAAAAAAGAGATTTCTTTCACCAGCACATTATTACAAAAAGAACAGGTCAGCATTAATTATTGTTGGTCCTCCTGAAGTTAACATAAAATGAGTTATTAACAATCCCTTAAGAAAAAGTTTAAGTACAAGGTATAAAGTTCTTTCTGCTTGTTGCATCTGATATTTGGAAGCTCCACTTTCAGTGCAATGATTTTTCAGCCACCTTTGCTTTGTGAAAGGAGCTGAACTCGTCACTGGTGGACCGGGACAGGGCCATATGTGAGAGGAACGAGCTGCTGGAGAAGTACTGCGATGAAGTGAAGGACAAAGCAGAGGCCCAGAAGGAGCTTAGCCAGGCCTGTAAGGACATTGAGATGGTCCGGGAGGAGAGGGACGTGGCTCGCAAGGAGAGGACGGAGGCCATCATTCAAAGGGATCAGCTGCTCCGAGAATACTATCAGGCCAGACAAGTAATCACTCATTCTGCTGCTCTTAAAGGCATCTGTTTATTTGATCGTGTCTGTTTCGTCTGCTATCTCAGTTTTGGCTGATCAATTCAATCAATTCCTGACTAAGTTAGCCTAAGTTAGGAGTTGAAGTAGAATAAGTAAAGTGTTTTTTACTCAGAGTAAATAGAACAATTTAGTTGCTTTCTAAACCCCTTTTAACATTTTAACTGAACCTCACTTATAACCTGAACTATCCCTTTAAATGGAAACATTAAAGAGCACCACATCAACTTTTTTTTTTTGTTACAAACCTAAGATTTTTTATTTTCTGTACGGGAAAATTTAGAATTGCATTCAGTTCTGGTACTGATCAGAAAAATGGTGACATCATGAGATTTGTCTGTAGAAAAAGCAATGTCCCTGCGCTGCACCCGCATGTGTTAAAATAACTACCAGTTTGCAGAAATAAAAGAGCAAAGATTAAATTAAACTAGCTGATTATTACACTTATTACATACATATTACACAAGTGGCCACTGGCCGGCTTATTTTTAGGATGATTTTAAAAGGAATTGAAAAATCCAGGTTTGTATTCAGTTCATCTGCTTAAAACTTCTTCTTGGCTCAACAACCTGAATTGTGTTTCTCAGACAAGTTACTATTTCCTTTCTTTGTGCTTTGGTTATTTCATTTTCATTTTATATGTTGAGCAAATATTAGATATTCTCAAAAGCTATAACAGTCTCTTTTAAAAAAATATATATTTATATTTTAAATCAATGTTCACAGAAACAAGATACGGCTACCCTGGACATAGAACGAGCCAATAAAGAGATAGAGATGCTGAGGAAACAGTATGAAGCCATGTCCCAGGAACTGAAGGAGGCCACGCAGGAAGCCGAGGTGGCCAAGTGTCGAAGGGACTGGGCGTTCCAGGAGAGGGACAAAATAGTGGCAGAGAGGGAGAGCATAAGGTCTGTGTGCGTTTTTTTAATTTTTTCTCACCTGTATGGCAAATTTTATCAACAAATACTATGTTGTGAGGACCTATTGCCACTTATGATGTCTAAAACTCTCTATAAGCTGTTTTAAGGTTAGAGGGTACATGATGAACCGAACTGTGAATTTAAGTTTGGTTTAGGATTAAGCAATTCTAGAAATCTTGCTTGGTCTAAGTATCAGGGGAGACTATAGAAATGAATAAGACATGCAAAGTCCCTGTGATGATATAAAAAAACATACTGTTTGTTTTTTGTCAAACGCACATTTTGCACCTTTTCCTTCACATCCGGCCACCATCTGTTCTCTCTCTTTCCTCAGAACTCTGTGTGATAACCTTCGGCGAGAAAGGGACCGGGCTGTCAGTGATCTGGCCGACGCCCTGCGTAACTTGGACGACATGAGGAAACAGAAGAATGATGCGTTGAGAGAGCTAAAAGAACTAAAGTGAGTATTTGTAGTTTGTAATTGTTTTTTCCTCTATGATTTGAGCACATCAGACTTACTTTTTTCACCTGATCTGAATTTTCCTGCCTATTTGCTGGACTTGCCTCTACTTACATTGAGCCATCATTCAGCCTGGTGAAGGTTTTTTATTATTTTCTGGCAGTATGTCCATTTACACAGATTTAAAATTTTATCCCATAAAGCATTAGCGGTTTGAGCACATGTAATCATTTTAACTCGACTGTCTCTAATTCTGTTTATGGATCTATTTTTCATGCTAAGGCTCCCTCTGCTGGTTAAATTGTACATGGCAATAGTTTCTTAGTCAAAGCTGTGTATAGAGAGCTGTTGACTCAATTCAGGATTTGTAAAAAAAATTATCTGTTACCTGACTGTAGCTTCTTTTCATCAAGACTCTATCTAGCTGTTTTTTTCTACTTTAAGCCTTTAAAATATGTTGCTGCTCCTATGATGGAGTAACTTGGTAAACATTTTCTCTGTACCCTCCTTAAAGGACTTTTTACCTTTGGGCTTTGAATGTCATTGCTATCCTGCAGGCAGACCTCAGTAGGACCTCATACATCTTGCTGACAAGTGCACTCTGCTGTTAGTTTATTTATTTTTATTTTTTGCTTTAAATATAATGTACATTCCCTAATCTACAAAGCAGAACATTTTTGAAGGACTTTCAGTCTTTAAAACAAACTCGGAGACCTGTTTTTTTTTATTTGCCATCAGGCCTCACAGAAGTAACTGTATTGTTAATATTTTTGCATTTGCCGCATTGCAATAACTAACTTGAATATATTTTATTTGGAATTTATATAATGAGACTGTCATAAATAGCTCATAAATGTGATGAGGAATTAGAGTGATAAACCATTTTCTATATGTCCAAAGAATTAAGATTTTACGCTAAATAAAATCCAGTGTAACCAGCTGCCTTCAGAAGTTTCTTCATTGTCAAACAAGGTCCAGCTCAGTACCTTAATCAAACTGTTTTTACAGATGTATTGTGAAAGCTTTAGCAGTTTGAGAAAATCATTAGCAAGATAACAGCTTCATGAAGACTAAAGAACACAGCAGAGAGTTCAAGGAGAAAGTTGTGGACATGTTTAAAACATGGTTAGGTTGCAAGATGACAATCAAACGGTTTCTCATCTCACAGAACATTATTCAGTATCATCTGAAAATTAACAGAGCAAAACTACCAATTCATCACCTTATGCCTAAACTGACAGCTCAAACAGAGAGATCATTAAGCAGAGGACCAACTAGCGCTTTAAAGGAGATTCAGAGATCTTTAGCACAGGTTAGGGAATTTTGTCTACTCTAAAAAAAAATATCGTCTTAATGGCAGAAGACAAAGTAAGTTGAGGTATTTTGCAAACAAATTTTTACTCTGTGGATTTAAAAACTGTTTGCAAAAACAAACAAACAGACTTGTAGATGTTATCGTAATGAGAGGTGGTTCTACAAAGTGATCTATGGTGAATCAAATGTACACCCCAATTTTCTAGTTTTGATTTGCTAAAACATATTTAAAAAAACACTTTAAACTGTTTATGGTTGTAAGGTAACGAAATACTTAGAGGATTATTACTTGCAAAATATTTTCCCATATCTTGGTCATATTAGATATGTTTCAGTGAGTGACCTTTGATGCTGTTTCTCCATGTTAAGGGAAAAGATGGAGAGCCAGCTGGAGAAGGAGGCCCGGTTCTGTCAGCTGATGGCACACAGCTCTCACGACTCCGCCATTGACACAGAGTCGCTGGAATGGGAGACGGAGGTGGTAGAGTTTGAGAAAGACAGGGTAAGACTATAACTCAGGTGGATGATGGGACAGCTCGCCTCTAGACAGCCCGATCAGCAAACAGAAGTTAATGAGAGACGGGTTCACTGACTTGCATTTTATTGCTTTAATAGGATGACATGGACATGAAGGCTCTTGGGTTTGACATTGCCGAGGGAGTAAGCGATCCTTATTTACCTGGAGACTGTGGAATATTTGTTACGAGGGTGGATAAAGGAAGCATTGCAGATGGACGGTTAAGGTATGAACCTCCGTAATAAACAATTATTATATGGACGGAGGTTTGTTGAATCCATCAAAATTTATTTTCTTCGACTCTAGAGTGAACGATTGGCTCTTGAAGATCAATGACATTGACTTGACCAATAAGGACAGAAAGCAGGTTGTGAAGGCTGTTGTTAATGGAGGCGGACTGATCAACATGGTCGTACGGAGAAGGAAGTCTCTGGGAGGAAGGCTGGTCACTCCTATTCACATCAACCTTATGGGAAACAAAGGTAGATTAATCTCTTAATTACAGAGAAAGAGAAAACATAGCTGAATAACTTATCTTATTAAAAAGGTTAAAGCTGACAGCTGAACCATTTATATACCATTATTCTACTGCAATACCCAGTTATGATGCATTTTCACTTTATTGAGGCAACGTTTAATTTGTTTCTTCATTTTTCTGGGATTGTGTTTTTTAAATATGTTTGTAGTTGTGGCTTTTATTTCCGTCTGTATCACTTTTTTTTCTCCTCTTTGTTTCAGACAGTGGTATTGGTCTGGAAAGTGGCGTGTTTGTCACCGCCGTTGCCCAGGGAAGTCCTGCAGCCAGAGAGGGCTCGCTCACAGCCGGAGACAGACTTATTGCTGTGAGTAATTTTTAAGAAGCAGGTTTTTTTGGTGTTTTTTTTGATAGTCATAAATTATCGTTTTGGAATAAGGAGATGTTCTATTATTTTGATGATTTGAATTAATGTAAATACAAATAGATTATTATAGTTACACACAAAAACATTTTAGAGGATAGAAGTAGTTATTGTAACATTAATCTATCAAAGTTAAACATCTGTGTTATACAGCATGCCTATAACCAATTAAGATAAACATAGCCTCATAATGTACCCTTAGTTTAAAGTTTTATTTTATGAAATGCCAACAAACAGGCTGGATTGAGCTGATTTTGATTTTTTCATTAAACCAAAACATGGAGGAAAGCATCGCTTCCCTAAACCACCAGATCAGTTGACAAAGATCACAGCTCCTGTTTGTCTTTGACTGTTTTAGACTATTTCTAATTGAGGAAAAAAAACCACCAAATGTTCTTGCTTTTCTTTTCCACATTAAAGCATTTAAAATATGTCATACAATTTTGAAACAAAAAATAAAGTTTATGCTCAAGGTTACGTCTGGAGCCCAGCCCTCCCAAAAATAGCTTTGTTAAAACCCTAATAAAAAATGTTTTATGTGATCTGCTACACTTGTTTAGAGCACATAAAAATGCTAATATGAAACAAAAACATCCAATCTATCCCTTCGGGGTTGATCCACAGTGTCTATTGCATTCATGCATGTGAATGTTAGACGTCCTCAGCTTGTAAAGGTCATGCTCACATTGAATATCTTGGTAGAGATCTATTTGAGAGTTTCAAATGTGATGCATTTCAAGCTACATCTGCTCTCATTGGAATGTTAATTTTGATTTCGCTAATATAAAGTTTTTTTTTTAAGAAGAGCCACTTCCATGGCTTCTTTCTGTTAAGTGACCTGTCCCTATTTTCATTGTGTCTCCATACAGATTAATGGAATCGCTCTTGATAACAAATCGGTGACAGAGTGTGAGGCTCTGCTACGGAGCTGCAGGGACTCACTGAGCCTCTCTCTTATAAAGGTGAGCCAGTTTTTCTCTTTCTCTCTCTCTCTTTTTTTGCACCTTCTCTTATTAAAACCTCAACTTTGCCCTTTTTTTCTGTGGCCTATATGGCAGCAACAAAAAAGTTTCATTGCAGCTGTTATCTTATTGATCTCTACGTTGTTTGGTGTCCCATAGTTTTTCCCTCACAGCACATCTGGCCAAAACATCTTTGAGAGCCTGCGCGATTCATCGGAGAAGTCAAACGGTCGCATTCTGCTGTCGGAGATCCACTCTAGAAACGGCCGCAACATGAAACACAACAGCTCGACGCAGACGGACATCTTCTGCCCTGACGTGGGAAGTGCTAATATCTCTGGGGAGAGGAGGAAGGTCAGAGGGGAGTCTGATGAAATTTATGGGGATGCGAGCAAACCTTTTTCCTCGGTTTCCCTGCATGCTACAAGTCTGCGACCGTTGGCAGACCTGAGAACCGGCCGCTACGGACTGAGTGCGTTTCAGGAGTGCTGTTCATATACAAAGGGGCCTTCCTCCCTACCGTTTGAACCAATTTCTCACTCTGATTGCATTAACGTGGAAACCTCCCTTGAGAAGAAGCACAGCGGCAGCACGTGGCCAAAGATGATGGTTGGAGGCTTGTCGGTTGTTCCTGACAGCGCCAATCCAATCATAGCAGCTACCCAACTATCTATCTACAAATCACCCAAGCAGAGGAAGTCCATCTTTGACCCAGACACTTTCAAACGCCCTGAAACTCCCCCTTGCAAGCTCGAGTACTTGGCAGCCACTCAGATTGCTACTGTCGCTTCGCACTCCCCACAGTCTTCGAAAACAGAATCCCTCTCATCCTCGTCTACCCCTACGCCAACTCCTCCTACTCCTCCCACCCGCAGTGACTCTTTCAAATTCAAACACAAACATCAAAGCAGCTCCGCCTCAGACTGCACGATCACCTCCGATGGCAAAGGGGAGGCATCCATCACCATGACAGCAGGGGAGAGCAGAGAAAGAAGTGAACGAGAACGAGACAGGAACGGGAACCACTACTTCCTGGAAGGAAAGGCCCTGACTTCAAGGAAGTCGTGTGACGAGGACATAGGCCGTACCAGAGGGGAGGAGCCAGAAGTGAAGAGACCTCGTCCCAAATCTGCCCCTGCGCTACGTCGTCGGACCCCAAAGATCAATCATCCCCCTTTCAAGGTAAGTGCTTTAAACATAAATATCCCTTTTAACGTTTTTTACATCACAACCACGTATTACATTGCATTATGTTAGGATTTATGATGACAGAATAGCGTGGAGCAGAGCAGCAAAGTGGTGGAAACTTACTGAAACATGGTGTTGGCAGCATCATTCTGTGATGGCCAAAAACGTCAATTTAGGCACGCAATTGGGTTGAGGACATACCTAAAAAACTTGCAGTTGTAACTAAGAAAATATTAATACAAACTAATATGTTGCATAAAAAACTCAAGTTGTGTTCTTTCCAGATGCTGAACAGTCTCTGAAACGGTATCTTCTTCCTTTGAAGTTGAAATGTTCCTAAGTTTAAAATTAAGACATTACATTTTCAGTAAAACATTTGTAAAATATTCCCTATTAGTCAAAGTATCCTTTATTGTTATCTAAAGTATCACCTGTCACAAAGCCTAAGAGGTTCTCGGCCCACATTGTTGAGTGATTAATACTGCAGTGCTGGTAGAGCCACCTAACTCAGGTTCTTGGTGAGAACTGAGATTTCAAGCAGCCCTGCTCAGTTGCATCTCAAGGCCTCTAAAAAAAAAATCCGTTTATTTTATTTTGTCGGATGTTGTTTGTCATTTTTTTCATTTCTATAAATATGCTCCAAAAAATTTTTTTCCTAGACATGTTTTGTGTCGGTTTACTCACAGAACTACTCCAACGATGAGCATTCACCAGAGTCCAGGGACAGGCTGCACTCCTCCCCCGGCCCCTCCGGTCGCCACAGCGTCGGTTTGGTACCTGCGGTCTACAACGGCTCCTTACCTCCTAGTAAGCAGCTCAAGCAGTATATGGTTAAATGTTTCCAGCATTATTACATTACTCTGTCATCTCTGTGTCTCACCAGATTCTGCCCATCGTGGACTCTCTCCTTGCCCTGCTGTGACGGCTGTTATGAGGAATCCCGTATATACCGTGCGCAGTCACCGCCTTCATACAAGCAACTGTCCATCTGTAGCATCTCAGATATGTCACCAGCACACTCACACCAGGTTAGCTTGAATGTGCAACCAAGATCTTCCATTTCTCTATAGTATTTTAAGAGATATTTGGCTTTAGCAGACCACTTTGATTTAGCAGAAATCAAATCTAGTGTTTCACAAGTTTCATACCAAGGCCCACTGTACTGTCACCTTCTTATAATAAACCCCAACATTTTATGTAATAATATGGACTTCAGTTTTATGAATAGTATTTACTTTTATTGTGAATGACCTTAAAAAGGAGACTATTTTAAATAAGAGCTTAAAACTATTGTCACTTTAACATTATTTTGGAAAACCTGAGGTTAAAATCTTTGATTTGCAGTCTTAAATATATTCAAATTTGATTGGTTACAGCATCAAAGTGTCTTTTTTTTAAAGTGCAGTTTATTAAAAAATTACCTTCAAAATTGGTTTAACTATCCCGTTTCATAAATTTCCTCTTTTTGTTTGACATTAGTGGTTTAACTGTATAGAGAATTAGTGTTGGGATGCTGTGAGTGCTTTTAGTCTTCTGCTACTTGGCCTGTTATAGCAACCGCAAACAATCCCAATGGTAAAAACGGCTGATTAAATTTTGTTTTGTGTCTTAATGCTGTTCTTTTTTGTGTGGCTCGGCCTATTGCGTCAATTACTGTAAAAAAACAAACAGAAATAAAACAAAAACACACGCATTTGTTTAGTGTGCATGTTTTGAGCACAGATATAACTTCTGTTTGTGTGCAGCCCTCAGCACCAGGGTCGCCTGAGCTTGGACCTGAGCCAGCAGAAGCGCACAAGTGATTTTCCTGAAACCTCCTCGTCACGCAGCAGCAGAGCGTCACACGGTACAAATTCACTGCCATCCAGCTCACGGCTCGGTCAGTCTTACACGCACGCACACAAACACATGAGAAGGGTTTTCAACTTCTGTTGCCTTTGTTCTTTTTGGATATTGGTGCAAAGATCTTCATTTGTATGTCATATTATTTGCAGGTTCTTCTAGCAATGTCCAGTACCGCACAGAGAGGATCAAGATTCCCTCGACTCCTCGTTACCCCCGCTCCATGCTGGGCTCAGACAGAGGTAAGGTGAAAAGAAGGTAAAATGTGTTTTATTTATTTAAAAAAAATTAGATTTATCTCACACTAAAAGCTGTTTTAAAGCTCTGGCCGGCTAGTAAAGGTTTTAGTAGATTTGAGTTTCTACAAGGGAAACGTCAGTCTCGCATTTGGTAAGGAAGGTTGCTCATCAATCTATCCAGTTTCGTTTTTCTGTTCAGTTTATTTATATAGCGCCAATTTACATGGCATGTCGCCTCGAGCCACTTTAAAAGAAAAATGATTTAAAGGAAACCCAGCAGGTTGGATGGCGTCATTGATATGCACCATCCACTCCTGCATCAGTATGCTGAGACTGTAGACCAGGGGTGCTCACACTTTTCCAGCAAGCTACACATGACGCTAACGTCTGATGTGTTGGTCCACAAAGTAAAAAAATAAATAAAAATACTTTCAAGTGTAAACATCTTTATTAAAATTTCATGCTTACAGATTGTGATTAAAAAGAACATATTTAGCAATATTTGTATTATAATCTGCTTGACAACAATGACCCTTAATGACAAGTGAAATGATCTTTGTTACAGATTACTGACATTTCTGCTGCTTTTAAAGCAAATTGCACTCACCGTCTCCTTTTGCTCCTACGGTCTCCACAAATCCAGGCTCCTTGTCGCACTCCGAGTGTAGCAGTCCCAGCCTCATCACCCCTCCACAGTCACCACTGAACCTGGAGAGCTCCTCATTTGCCGGCAGCCAATCACAAGGATCCATTTCCACTCTACCGCGCATCTCAGTCAGTCCTGTGCCGATAGTGGAGCGCAGAAAAAACAGGTGCTTATTTTAACGGATAATCCGGCTTGGTTTAAGTTGGAAGACACGTTTGTTGCTGTTGACTCGCTTCATAATCAGTTTCCTTGAACGCTGAACATGTTTGTCTGGCTCATCTGAGTCGCCTCTTGAAAACGATTGAAAATCCAGAAAGAAGCTGAAATCCTAACAGAGTAAATTTGAAGATCTTAGTTATAATACCTGAATCCTAAAACATCGGCTCTCGGCGATCATATGAAAGAGCTGTTTGGCTACAGTACTGCCATGATTGGGATTTGTTGGTGTCTGACTTATCAGGAATTAATTGATTAGTTCCTCCAACATTCTTGTCTCATGTTTTATTGACAGCACATCCCTGGCCTTAACACTGTCTCTGTCTCTATATGATGTCTTTGTCTCCCCATTCTTCTCTTTATCTTCCTCCCACCTCTCTGCAACCCTCCCCTCCAGATCTCTTTATCGTAATCGCTCTTTTCTAAGGATTCCTCTGGCTGCGAGGCCGAGGTTCTCCTCTCTCAGGAGCCTCAGGTTTGTCCTCGATCCCCACGCTGCTAAGCAGGAAATGCTACCTCTCTTACCCTCCCCTGCCCCACAATTCTCCAGTGTTTCACATGTTTTGGAGCAGATAAGATGGTGGATGTGTAGTGACAATCCTTAAGTCGCAGAACACTCTTTTGCAGTTTATGTGCACTTTGTGTAATGCAAAAAGAGGTTTTGTGATGTGTTTCACCCAGCCCCCCCGGGTGAGCAGTTTAATTTGGAGATTTTGTTTCCTTTGCATGCCACAGTAGGATTTGTGCCTTAGGAAAACGCAAAAGCTCAGATTAGCCACACTTGGTGAACTTGAAAGGTTCACCGTTATTTTTGTGCCTGCACATTAACCCGTCTATTTCAAAAGACCCACTTGAATCTCTGTGCATGTACCAACAATGCTGTATGCATGTGTGCATCTTTGCCTCAGGCCGGATCACCCTTCAGTATGCAGTATGTATGTTATGCAATGTATTATTCAACATTGAGCTTCTGGGTCATATTTCTGTCCATACACCAACACTTTTGTTTACCCCAGTCTCTGGCTTCAGTCCATTTCCTCTTATCTGTGTTTTTGAACTTGGAAGGCATGCTCATACCAACCTTATCATGAAGACATGTAAATGTCTCCTCCAAATGAGGTTCTCCTGTTTTTACTCCTTATGTGGTATGATCTAAACCTCTCTATGTTCCTCTGTAAGCGACATACAAAGTAGTTCTAAAACTGTGTTGTTGTTTTTTTTGTATCAGTCCACAAAATCCTCTGCATTACAATCCATTTTATTCTTAGTACAACTGTTAACAGAAAGGAAAATGATAATGAAAATGTATTGAACCAACCTAGAATCAAGACAGCATCCTAAGTTTGAGAATGGAAACAAAAGGTTTTTGAGATTTTCCTTAAAGAAATCTCTCTAGATCATCTAGTTGCAGATATTTCTTCTTCTTTTTAGCCATTTCCACAGGTTTTCTATAGGTTTTACATCTGGGAAGTGAAACAGCCATTTAAGTAAGTTAAGTTGGTGTCCAGTCAACTGTTTCTACTAAAATGCTGAAACCACACTCTCTATAGTTAGAAACTATAGTTTTCATTTAACTTAACTAAAAAAAACAAAAACAAAAATGAGACCTTATTTGAGAACATATTTTATTAGCAAAGCAAAAATAATAATTGATCCAAACACAACCTTCTTAAATAATTGGCTGTTTTTGAGCCTGTGTGGGGAACAAGGGAGGGAATTGTGTATTAAAGCGCAATTCTCATATTCTTTGATTTGCATAATTTTATTAAAGGCCTGTAAAGTACCTCTCCAGAGCTGTAATAAGATTTTTTTCATTTCAGCCGTGCTGGTGCCCCATTATCTATTACCTTCCCCCGTTTCCTATGGATTCGTTGAGCTGCGTTTCTGAGACAATCCATGCCAACGCTGATCCCTCTCTCCCGTCAGGCCCTACTTGGAGGAGCCGCGCAATGTTCTCGTGCATAAAGGTGCAGAGCCTCTGGGCATCTCCATCGTCAGCGGGGAGAACGGAGGAATCTTTGTCTCAAAGGTCACTGGAGGAAGCATCGCCCACCAGGCGGGCTTGGAGTATGGAGACCAATTACTGGAGGTATGAACCATCTCCTGAATGTCACAGATCACATCTCAAGGCAACAAAATGATGTTGTTTTCTCGAATACATGAAAGAGGGTGTTTTTATGGGATAATTTCTTTGCTTTTTAAAGAGCTCAGTTCTTGTTTTTACCTTGAAACCTTTTATTTTTATTTTTACTTTTTTGCTTAATTTTAATGTCTTGTTAGATTTAGTGAAATCACATTTTTATTACATAAACTGAGCTGGCAGGCATCTGCTAAGTTTGTACTTTTGGGATATAAAAGAATATAAGAAAACTGCATAATGATGTAAACATTTTTGCATATTTTTAGATAATTTCACATAAACCTACATTTGTTCCATATAATAACTTTATTTTACTTGTATATCATATTAAATCAGGGCTTTCTTACATCAATGGTCAAAATCTGTATTTTTTTTTTTCAGTGACGTTGTTAAACAGTAGCTAAACATAATGTATAATGTTTATAAAAGTAAATATTCAGAGGTAACTTTTGACAATTTAAAGAGCAAGAATAGAAGTGTAAACTGAACCCTTGTCAGTTTTGATAAGCCTGCAGTTTTAAAGCTCTTTATAGTCTGTGCTGTCTCACAGACCTTTTAGCCTTATAATTTTTCTTAAAATTCTCCCGTTAAACATAACGCTTCCTCTTTATCAGTACAATGGTATCAACCTGCGGAACGCTACAGAGCAGCAGGCTCGTCTCATCATTGGACAGCAGTGTGACACCATCACCATCATGGCCCAGTACAACCCACATATGTACCAGCTAGGCAACCACTCTCGCTCCAGGTAAAGTTGTGTTTCTTTGCTTTAAATTAATCTACCTGTTTGAGGTCTTATTCAGAGATCCATTAGGTATACTCTCCATTATTAAATCAATAATAATAATGTTTTTTTAGATCACTTTTACCAGTTAAAACATATGAAATTATGTTTTGTAGTGTGATAGTTACTCAGGTTTCGGCTTTACAAAATTCACTTAAAACACGAGAGGAGTGTTTTTTTTCAGTAGATGGTTGATTTTAGATTTTAACAGGCTAAAAACTAACTGAGTGCTTCCACAGTCAGTCAAACTTGTTAAAACTGCTTTTTCATTTTGTATGTTAAATTGTCGTAATACCGCTAAATGGCTGGCCTACTTAAAACCGTTGTTCTGCAATTTCTTTGCACAGAAAGGGAGCCGAATAACTTATTTGCTTGATTTTTAAGCTATTGAGTTGTATTTTTAATAATTTCTGCAAATTAAATGATTTAAAAACCTTACCCCACTGTAAAATCAATTTGATGTGCAAGGCCATAAATGATAAAAATTTTTGTATGTGAAGACAACCGATGAGCTCTGCTTCTCAATGAAAGTTGTGATCATTTGTAATTTGTAGAACTTTTTAGCTTTAGAAAGTTTTGTAGAATTTCAATTCCCCATTTATTAATGAGGCAGCTGATAAATGTTATTTTATGATTAACAAAAATGAATCAGGGGAAAAACGCAATTCCCCTGGGCAGAAATCGATCAGACTGAGGAGGAGATTTTAAAATATATTACTTTGGTCGCCACAGTTATGTAAAATAATGTAAAAAGTGAGTTTATGCTGCTTTCGCATGTGTACAGCAAGGTCACTGAATTTGTCAGATGTATATTTGAGTGAAATATGACCTTCACATTTATTGACTGCACAAGCTTTTAATATAAATACATAAATTAATTAATTAAATTACAAATGGAGCCCTTATAGCTATGGCAGTCAATTGTGCCAATCCCATTTGGAAAAACCACACGTTGCTGCGTTTTAATCTAATAATTCTCCCCTTTACAGCATCTTCCATTGAGGCCAAAGCGTCCCTCATGCAGCATTACACGCGTGTCTCAACAGCTTTTAGATGTTCCTCATACCACATCACAATTTATGCCTAAATCTGCTGTACAGTCAGGAATAAGATGACGAAAAAACATTTAAATCTAAATTTCTAATTGACAGTTTTTACTCTATACCAAATGTTGCATTGGGTTTTTCAATGCTTATGATAAAGTTGATCTATTGTTTTAGTTCAGCATGAAAGGAAATAAAAAATGAGGGAATCACAACGATGCGGCTTCAATCCAGCTGTGTCTCCGTTTAACCACTGTCTCTAAAACAGCTGCCTTGGTCAGAGTTTGTGTAAAGGACCTCAAATGTTCCCTTTAAGTTTGTGTTTCACAAGCTGCGTGTAAAATATGCTGTACGCAAGTTTCAGGCCCCGTTTTGTCCCTCACAAGTTTTAAAAATGAGAGCCCTGGTCATTAACCATAGAGATGGACCCAAAAGGAGTGTAGGACTAATCTATATGAACACATGTAGTAGATGAGCCTTTCTTGCATTTTCTGTTGTAACATTTGTTCCCGTGTTTAGTCCACGTCTATTCTCTTATTTCACCATACATAAAAGCACACTTCCATTCTATTCAGCTAAAAACTTCTTTTCTTTTTCTTTTCTCGCCCAGCTCCCGTCTTGAGCCCGCCAGCAATCAGTCGACCCCACAGGGAAGTGGTACCGCAACTCCTGACACCTACTCCGCCATTGATACGCTCAGTGAGCAGGATGAGGGCACACTCACTCCTTCCTCCAAGCAGACCACTCCTACTACCAGCCCTAACAGATTTGTCAGGTAAATATGTGCAAGGGTGGATCTAAAATGTTCTGTATGGGTGGAAAAAAAACAACAACTTAGCACCAGTATCTCAAACCATCTCCTGTCCTTCTCCAGACTGGCATCTGAGGGCAACCGGAAGGTGGGTGAGCCCCGGCTGGTGACGGTCCACAGGCTTGGGGTGGAGGTGGGAGTCACTCTCTGTGGGGGGAACTTGCGGGGCATCTACATAGAGAGTGTGGACGAGGACAGTCCTGCTAGAGGCCCAGATGGCCTTCTGTCTGGCGACCTCATCCTGGAGGTATAAACCATGCTGAGATTCTTTTTAATGCTTGTCAAAGACTTTCAGGTTTTGGTACTCTGAGGATTTTCTTGAGAGAACTTTGAATTCTGTCTGTTTTTTTTTATTTAGCAGTAAAGGAAAGTAAAGGTTTTATTTGTCCTCTCAGCTTTAATAATCTTTGTGTTCCTCCATCGCCAGAAGGTGTTGCTGTTTTCCGTCGTATCTCATCGATCTGCTCGGTCTCATCGCACATTGATAATCTTTCTAGAACACCACAAATTCTTGACTGACATTTCCTGGCATGCTCCTACTTAAGCTGTCTGCCACAGAGAGGCTGCTGTGTAAATTGCAATGCAGTCCTGTCTGCAGACCGCACAGCCTCACGCCATCCTTCATTCTCCTTGTTTATTTTTCCTCCCTCATACGTGGCACAAATCAATACTGCAACACTTTAATAGCGCTGAAGCTTGGAGGAAATGTAGCTATTTACTAGCGGAGCCTTCACAGTCGGGGGCAATTATTTTCGCAGTCATCAGTTCTCTCTTGGTCTGGATTTTATATTTTCATCACGTAACACATTTTCTCCCATCTTTGTTTCTTCTTGTAACTTTTGTTTGTTTTTGTCGTTTCCTCTTTCTGTCCAGTACAACTTGGTGAACATGAAGAATAAGACGGCTGAAGAAGTGTATGTCGAGATGCTGAAACCAGCAGAAACGGTTACTTTGAAGGTGCAGCACCGGCCCGAGGATTTCAACACCGTCAAGGACGTACCAGGAGATGGCTTTTATATTCGGTGCATGTATAACACAATATCTTAATATCATTACAACTTTGAAATGTCAGTTTTTACATTATATATAGACAAGAGAGCCCTTTGGCAAGTACATCCCATTCTTCCTTAGCCAATTATCTCCCAGATCCATTGTGTTCCTAAAGTGATGCTAATTTTGCCACCATTTAAGACTGTCTGATCCTTTTTTTGTTACCATTGTTTTCCGTAGTCCCTAAAAATAACACAGAAATCAAGGGAGATTAAAGCTTTTGAATCTGTCTGGTTTAATTCTCAGCTTGTTGCCACAGCTGCCACAGTCACTCCTCATGTTGGCAGGTTTATGTTGTCCCATGCAGTAAATGCACTCTGCTCTCCTACCCGACGCAGATAGGCTGCTAGGAAATAAGGAGCCTCCAGCAAGACACAAGAAAGGCTCTTGTTGTCGATATATATAGTTGCTCTTTGCTTCCTTTTGCTACCCTACTTCTGCATTGTTAATCTAGCTCTCCTGATTCCTCATCTCCTCTCCACTTTTTAGGAGCTTCATGCTCTTTTCGCCCTTCTCATAATAACTCCTTATCTATCTTTGTCTCTGGCTCCCAACAGAGCACTTTACGACAGGGTGGGGGAGGCTGAAGGAGACCTCAGTTTTAAGAAGGATGACATCCTTTATGTGGATGAGTCGTTACCAAAGGGCAGCTTTGGGACTTGGATGGCCTGGCAGCTAGATGAGAACGCGCAGCAGATCCAGAGAGGACAGATCCCTAGCAAATACATGTGAGTGGAAAAAAAAAAACGGCGCAGGTTACCAGAGAAGCACCAAACAGAACCTTTGTATTGCTGCTTATTTTCTTTGACTTTTCCACATTTAGCTTATTAATACCACTTGTGATTCTATTAGATTACAATTCAACCATCAGGAATGAATAATAATTAAAAGAAAACCAACAACTTTGACCTGTCATAAAATAATCACATTACAGATTTAAGAGGAGTTCTCAGTGCATCTCTGATAACTACACATATGTAATAAATGCTGCTGTAGCACCCAAACTATACGGGCTTTTTAGGTGGAGACTTTTAGAGAAAATGTGTTGTTTTTTCGCGCTTGAACGCAGGATGGACCAAGAGTTTTACCGCAGACACAGTGTGACAGAAATGAAGGAAGATTCTAGCAAGTCCCTCTCTGCAGCCGCCCGCCGCTCGTTTTTCAGGAGGAAACAGAAACACAAACGCAGCAGCTCCAAAGACAGTAAAGAGATGGTGGCTCTGGACACCATCAGCACCGACTCCATCCCCTTTCTGGATGGTGAGGAAAAAATCTATGGTAGTATGGATAGAAATAGTATGAGACATTATGTTTTACCACTCCTTTGTTTTTAATTTCAGACTGTGTAAGCCTGGCCTACCAGCGGGTCCAGAAGGTGGAGTGCACCTCTCCCCGACCGGTACTCGTACTCGGGCCTCTCAGTGATCCGGTCAAGGAGATGCTGGTCAAAGAATCTCCTGGGAAGTTCTGCAGATGTCTACTTGGTACGATCCAGATGTTTCATGTCTAATAAAAAGAAATGTATAATGCAGGGACCAGATGGGATGAGACTCTAGGGAGATTGTTTTATAATATTTTTCCTTCTTTTTATTTTGACACCTCTCCAGAGGTAATGAAGGCCTCCCAGCAAGCCATCGAACGTGGCGTGAAAGATTGCCTCTTTATTGATTACAAGCGCAGGAGTGGACATTTTGATGTCACCACCGTTGCTTCAATAAAGGAAATAACAGATAAGGTATTCATGGCAGCCTTCACTTCTTTATCCTATGCTATCAGGAATCTGGTGGCTTCTATCCCTCCTTAATCTGTCCCTTAAAAAAATTAAAAAATCAAGATTACTCTGCATCAGCCTTGGATAGTATTGAGTGTGCATTTCTTCTGCTTACATGAAGGCTTTTAAAAGTTTTTAATTTTAAAATTACAGGGCTGTCATTGTTTGCTGGACATCGCACCACACGCCATTGAAAGGCTCCACAGCGTTCACATCTATCCTATAGTTGTCTTCATCCGCTACAAAAACGCCAAGCAGATTAAGTAAGTTTTAACCTATTTTGTCACCCAGACATTCAGTCCTTCTGTTCTTTTTAAACAGTTTTATGTCATTGATAATTTGTGTACAAAATTGAAAAATAAGCAACACAATGTTTTTTTTTTTCATTAAGTTCTCCTAAATAAAACATTACTAGCAAATTTAAATCTGTAGTTTTAGTTTTAAACAATACAAATTATATTTTTGTAATGGATGTGAGGTAATAAATATTTTTTTGAAATAAAGGTTAGTGGATAGTTTCCACATATTATCCAATCGGTTTACGAGAGAAGTTTTAAATTGATTGCTACAAAAATTAAATGTTAAAGTCGATCTTTTGCCTTGAAGAAAACCAAGGCTTGGTTGAAAGAAAAAAGAAAAACTCTTAATTTTCCAACATGTTTATTGGGAAAACTGCAGAAGTTACTTCAATAGTTGTTTAAAAAGTGAAAATGATGTAAATACTTGCTATTCGATATTATTTCATATTTGATAATTCAGACCAGGATTAAAGGTCCCCATTTTATTAAAAAAAAAATAGTTGAGCCTTTTTTGTGGCTTTTGAATTATTTTTCTCCACAATGACCAACATCATTATGTTGCAAAAGTTGACTTTTTTGACCTTTGCCTGACACATTCAGTCAAAAAGTTCAACTTCAGTTTAGAAAATGTTGAGTACGGTAACCTAAAAATAATGAAATATAATCTTGTTCTGGGTTTACAAACGAGACACTTTGTTTAGCCTTTCCTCTATCAATGTTTGCTCATAGGGAACAGAAGGACCCCGTTTTTCTGCGGGATAAAGTATCTCAAAAACATTCCAAGGAGCAATTTGAAAGTGCGCAGAAGATAGAGCAAGAATACAGTAAATTTTTCACAGGTTCGTACGCCATCAGTTAATAAAAACCGACTAAGAAGTAAAATGAAACAAAAAAAATTAATATTCCTTCGTTCTTTGCAGGTATTGTCCAAGGCGGCAACCTCCCGTACATTTGCACTCAGATCACCACTATAGTTGATCAAGAACAAAGTAAAGTCCTGTGGACTCCACTTGGGTCGCCCTAGAGGAGACTGGCCGCCACTGCAGCGCGCTGTAGCTCTGCTCTTCATTCACGAACACCAATTAACTCTTCCACATTTTACCTATAGGTACACTACAGTGAGCTAGTTGTGTAAATTATTGATATATATTTTTTATTTTGTCTTTGTTATGTTTTATAATCAGTCTCCTTTATTTCTGATGTAGCAGGTCGGTAGCATCGCATATTAACGTTAAGGTTTATTCGGTCTTCCCTGAGGATTTCTGTTGACGTGTTCGTTATGCTGCATTGTACTTCTCCGTTTACAGTCTGAGTATTGTTGTTTAATATTTGATAAAAATGAGTGTCCCTCGACCATAAACCTCAACACTAATGAAGTTCTGCCACTCCTGACATTTGTGGTTTTCCTAAATTATGCACCCATTTGATGATGACTGACAACTAATTATAATTTATTTTAATTTTAATTTTTGTTTGCATGTGAGTGTTCGAAAGAGACAACCCAACTTCACGATTAAGCCGTAATGATGGTTTCTGCACAGATGCTGCATGGTTTGTAGCAGAGATACGGTGCAGCATCGAGATCAGCCATTACATTTCTGTAACCGTTCAAATATATGCTTTTAACGTTTTTAACAAATGTAATCTTTAATGAAGCTCCCTGCCAACAGCCTCACGTGTTTTGCTTTATGCATACTTCCCATAGCAGCTCGTTGTGTGGACAAACAGTAGGCCTTTCAAAAGTGCCTTTACAAAGGAAAGTGGATTTGAAACCAGCCATTTAGCACAAATTAGGAGAAGTTTTAGATTTATTGTAATGATCCACCTTAACCTGGTGTGGACTAGATGACCAAGGGGCTGATCTGAGACCAGCACAGTTTTAGAGAGAAACGATGATAAGGCTTTAAAGTCCTCATAATACACTCCAGGCTAAGACTAACCACTGTATAGCAGACATTCTGTTCCCTCAATACATATTTAACTATAAAGAGTACGCCACATATCTCTCTGTACCCAAATCATGGAAGAAGATGTATATAACTATATATTCCATGTATTGTCACTTTGTAGTACTCCTACAGACATTTGGCTGTCATATCTCTACAGGTTTATAGCATGTTTTTGTTTGGTTTGTTTTTTATTGTTTTATTCCTTGTGGTTGGTTGTCAGTCAGTTATCTTCCTACTCATTTTAATATGCGCTACGAAGCATAGTCTAATTTTTCTCAAATTTCTTTAAATATGACTTTTAACTGATATTTGTTCAGTTAGTTTTTAGGTTCACAATGCAATTAATAACCCACAAAATAATAACCCTCGTCAAAGCTATATCCTATATCTTATTGTGCCAAAATCCACTGAAACACTTTTATCCTCATATTATACTTTATTTTTCCTTTTTGCACTTGATTATCTGTGATCCCTCAACATGTTGCCATGCTTAGGCTTCCAGCATACTACAGACAGGTACTTTGATTTCTACTGTAACTATTTGCTGTTATTTTTATGTTTCATGTCAGTTCCTAACATTTCATCGTTGGCCTTTTTTTATTTTTTATTCTTGATTGTATTTTTTTTATTTTATGGATCACTTCTTATTTGAGGTATTAAAAAGGGATCTGGTCTTGCAAATTTTTTTATTGTCAATTTGTCCATGAGCGTGACTATTGGGCTAAAGGAAAACAAAGCAAATTGTAACATTACTATTTTTCTGAGTAGTTCAGATGAACGAACTGTAGAGTGAGAGACAACATGAGATGGTTGCGTATTTAGAGAAAAAAGGGGTCTTAAAGAGTCTAGATGCCAGGTACTGATTGAACTGTTTTCTTTTATTAAAAGAAGGTGATTTGTATGTTGAGACATTAACAAGAGAATAAACTCATTTTCTGTATCACACCACAGGCTCATCCTAGTCTTGTTTTCCCTTTTAATCTAATAAAGCCCCGTAAAATTTCCTGCCTTGGAAAATACTGTATTTTGAACACATTGTTGCCACCTCATCTAATATAAAATGTGGCTAGGATAAGGACAAACAGAAAATGTTTGCGATCTTGAATTTCCTAAAGGACAAAAGGATGTCAATAGGAAGAGGTGACAATAAAGTGCTATCAATCACAGAGATTAGATAAGGATGTGTGCCAAAATCTGGGGATCTGAGACAGTTACATGTGACCTTTTTCAGGACGCGCTGGTTTTGCCCCTATGTATGTCAGACATAAATCAACATTTTTTTTTTCCCACCCACTTAAAATCTTATTTTTTTTTTATTTTAAGTAAGGTTTTACAGATAATCTTTGAACAGTTTTTAGGCAACTTGTATATTAGCCACATAAGTACCCAGTGTGTGTGGGAGGCTGTGCTTTGTACTTTGCGTATGCCTGGGAATCATTTATAGTGTCAAAGTTGGTGGCAACCTTTTAAACAATTAATAAAGCAAATTAGAAACTTGATTCTACAATAAGTTACAGAACAAACAACAGCTTGGCTATTACAAACTTAAACTTCAATAATCTATTGAGGTTTATATATAAAAAAACAAAGTAGCATTTTTTTAGTTGGAGGGAAAGTGATGCATTGATTTAGTTATTTTTTTACAAATAAATTGTTAAAATCTGGAATGTATTAATTTTAAACCCTTTCTACAAACATCCTCTCCTGCAGTTACGGCTTTAAAGGTATATTTATACCAGAGTAATCAACTTCCTGTTACATTTAAAAGAGTGCAGCAATGGAGGGGAAATTATTGATGTGGAATTGGATTAAAACTTGTGTTTAGGTTGCTGAATGGTAAAACATGCCCTGTATCTTGGGCTTCCATCATCTAACCAATTTATACTAGCTTAGCTGTCCCTGCTGTAAAAAGGCATTTACACAATATGCTATGTTTCACCATAAGTATTGTGTATTCAGGGTAATGCGTAGTTGCTTATTTTCATGCACACAAAATCCAAAACTGGGATTTGCCAAAAACCCTTTTCATCTGTGGTGCATCTCCTTTATGAATTGCATTTATTTACCAAAAGAGCTTATTATCACACAACAATGGACAGATTTGTGCAGATGGTGACCATAGGAAAACTAATTATACTCCCAAAAAAATTGTATTGTTTGAATAGAAAATCGAACTCATCATGGGGGAAAAAACTCTCTGCTATAAACAGCTCCAGTCAACTGGGAGAACCTGACGGTGGAAAGGCACAATTTTTCTCATTTATTATTAAACCTCTCCAGGGCTGGAGGAGTTTATTTCATTATTGCTTTCATTTGTCTCCAGTAAACAAATACACCACGTTTTCAGAAAGCAATTTTCTTGTAGTCAAACATTTCAACTTAATTCCAGTTTGAAAGTTCATATAACGACAACATAAGATGGCCAAAGAGTTCTATGTACCCACAATGGTGGTCAGGTTTGTGTATCGTGTTGGAGTGGCCGACTGGACAGCAGCTCTCCCCAACCGCACTCGGGGATTCTTTTATTTAACCATTGTGAGCGGCTAGTGGAGACATATGAAGAGTTATTTATTGTGTTAAGTATAAGAGATTAAAAAAAAAAAAGTTTAATTTAAGCTGTGAAACAATGCAACACCAAAAGTTTTGTCAAAAAAAAAAAGGGTTCAAATTGTCTGCATTGTTAATTTGTAGAAATGATTAAAGCCGGTTAATAATTTAGTAAACAGCTCTTTGAGACCCAAAATGCCTCCTGCAGCTTGTTTTCCAACACTTCCTGTGCATAATTTCCACAAGGCACAGGTGTGGAGCTACAGCTGCACTCTGGCTCTCAGGGAAGTTGCAGTAAACACAAAAATAAGTCTTTATTCAGTTAAATGGGACGGTGACTCTTAAGTGTTGTGGAAAATAGAAAATGCTCAGTAGACACTGGAGTAATATTTTCAGTGAGGTCTGGTAACAATGATAAATCAGTAAAGGATGTATGTACGGCAGAACATGGAGAATGTGAATGCGCAGATTAAACGCTGTATGTAATCTGAAACAAGTAATAAAACTGTAATCAAATTCTTTATTTTTCAGGTTTTCCAAATAACATTTCATTTGATACTAGCATGGTCTCCTTTGATCTATATTTGGCTCATACTACAAGCAGAGAAATGTATTCTTCAGATTGTTTGCTCTTGTGACATTAATTTATAGTAACATGGACAGAGTGAGAGAGAGAGAGAAGAAGGGAGAGTAGTGTAGTCAGGGTCTGAAGGATTGGAATCAAACCCCAGAAGGCTGCTCTAACTTTGATGGCTGTTTCACCGCTACATCAAACCTTTATATAAAAGGTAAAAGCACAGTTAAAACAAGTTAAGGTTTCCCTAAAGGCAATGTTTATAGCATTTCTGATCTCTTATCATATACTAGTAATACTTGAATTTGTTCTCTTTTCTAGATTTAAATAACTACAAAATTAAACATTTAGTAAATTTGAAAAAAAAAACAACTTTCCATTCTTATTTTTAACCTTTAAAACAAAGAAAAGACCTTACATTTGTACAAATAAAGAATTAGTACATGGGATTTTTCTATTTGAACATTTATATTTTGTATTTTCCAAACTAGTTCTAAGAATGTTTTAGTGGATATTTGCAGTTGTATTATAATCGATTCTTAAAAACAACAGTAGACCGCAAGTGTTTGTTAGGGATAAATTTGATATTTGAATAGATGAGACTGTCTAAAAATCCTTCAGTGTTGAAAATATGTATTATATTTGATCGTTTTCGATCCACTCAGGCAGCCTGAAGCTGTCAGATCTTTCTGGTTGATTGAGTTCTGTAGCTTGAGCTTAATTCCTCTGAGCACTGCATTAGTCACATGATCTGCTAGCCAATAATGTCACAGTGAATGATGACTCTCCAGCTGCCTGTCGAGCTCATTACAGCAAAGAAAGCATCCTGTCCATCTCCAAGTGTACAATGCATCAAATGAAATAGGTGTCTGCTTAGGTTTTCTCTACATCTAGAAGGAGGTTTGCCTGTTACTTAATCCTCCCAGGAGAAGGCTGCACAAGGTTTTGGTCAATAACGTTCCGACTCTGCTGTGCTGTTACGTGCAGCTCTGTGGTGCCGTGTCCCAATTCCTTATGTCCTCTAAGTCCCCTCCTGCCTGTTTTAGAAAGAAGTCGGGCCTCAACCCCTTTAGCTGGGGTGTCTGTTTCAGGACAGCTGCTGACAGCTCAACTGAACCTGAGTAATCTCAAGTCTGACAGAGGGAAGATTGTTGTATACTGACCGAGACACGGTGGCCTTTTCTGTACATATGTCAGATCCTCTGGTTGGGATGTTGGTCCGCTTCCCCAAATTTAAGTACAAATGCACAAATTCCGACTTGGATTATCACTTGGAGTTTGGACCTTGTCACCAAGACAAAAACTTAAGATTTCTTGTTCAAGGTGATGTTAAATGTTTTTCAACACTTATTCTTGTTCATAAACACCAGTAGTACCTTCAGAAATTACTCATGTTCTTTGTATGTTTTTGTATATTTTCACATTATGATCCCAATTTTCAATCTATTTACTGTCATTTTCTTTGACAGAACAATAACACAAAGGAGTATATAATTGTGAAATGGAGGGTGACTGATTTTTTTGGTAAAGTGCCTTGAGACAACATCTGTTGTAAATTGCCGCTATACAAATAAACTGATTCTTCTTGTAATACTTTCAGATGTACTTTACAAATAAAAATCACTTTTCATGTCACTAACCAAAGCATCTCCGTGGTGCCACATGGTAGTGGTAGCATGATTCTGTGAGTGTGGTCTTCTTCACCAGACTCAGGAAGACAGTTTTGAGTTGGTTGGAAATAGGGTGGAAATAAACACAGTTCAAAACTGGAGGAAAATCTTTCAGAGGCAGCAAAGACTTGAGAGTAAGACAGAGGTTTACCTTCCAGCAGTACAAGAATCTAAAGCTACAATGGGGTAGCTTTGATCAAAGCTTGTGTTTAAATGGCTTATTCAAAGTCTGGCATTTGTGAGATCTATTAGACAGACAAACAGCTAGTCTGGCAGGACTTCAACTATGTTGTAGACTAGAATGGTCAATATGTTTTACACTCCTAGTGTACAAAGCTGGTAAATCAAGAGACTGGTACTTCCAGCAAAGGAAGTCTATAATAGCGTTCCTGGTAGAAAGTTTCACATATTTATTACATTTTTAAAAGGTGCTTCATTTTCCCTTTTACTTCTCAATTTAGTCCTTCTTTTTGCTATTTGTTTTATTATCTACAACATAAACACATTGAACTTTGTGGTCACAATCGGACGAAGTGAAGATATTCAGCGGATACTGATTTGCAAGGCACAGTAAGTCAGGTGTTGGAAAAACAAAATGAAGCAACTTTTTATGCTGTATTCTTTTTCTCAAATGTAATATTTGACATGCGTTCAAACAGCAGATAGTCGTGTCGGGAATGATATGCAGCATGTTTAATGTGGACTCAAACCGCTTGCACATGGAGTCATAACTCTGAAGAGCTGTAATTTAAAGATGGCCTTGTCTTGCATGTCTTGCCGCTCAGACCAGCTCCAAGTTAAACGACAGCGAGCCTGCACCGGGGACTACTTTTGTAGAAGCATTAATATTTGCTTGGTAATAAATCATTTTGATATCATGCATGTCATACTGAGACAAGTTTACTTTTTAGAATATTAATGTGTTTAAACTTCACGCCTCTTCAGACAGAGCTGGCCCTAAGTAAAGTTTGTATTATCAGGGTTAAACATTTAACTCAGGATTTCCTGTGGAAAATACAATTCCCAGTTTTTCAAAAAATAAAAAATAAAGAACATCAAAAAAGTTTTATAATTGTATATAATGTTTGTATCCACAGCTCTCTGTAACCTGTCCAAAGTGGAGTTTTTGTTGTTGTTTTCGCGGAGAAACCCTATGTCAAAATATGCAGAAATAAGGGGTAAATAATCATATCTACTTGATTGAAAATTTTTTAAATTCATCAAAGATTTGTTAAATACACAAACACATTTTAGAAGGCAGTTTATGCTTTGCAGCTCACAAAACCGCAGATGTTTCTGTTCCTAGTGCCGCGAAAAAATATTCACACCATTTTGTTCCTTCCATTAAACTGCCCATAAATATTCTTGCATACAGCAGTCTGTGAAAAACTTCAGTGATCCAATTAATGTTTACGTGTTACATGTTTACATTTGGGGCCCTGTATGTAGAAGGAGACCCTACCCTGACAGGTTGGAGCCTGGTTAATATATATCCCTTTTTAATAACCTGTATAGGGTTTGATACAGGATAACTTTTAGGGAGCTATACTGGATTATGATGTATGGAGCAGTTTAAATATATATTTTTTTTGTAATCATTTAATACCTAGCTCAGACCTGTCAAGGTTCTTCCTCTTGTTTTGCCCATATGGTCTGAATTCAATCAACTCAGGTTATTTATTTTTAATATTGGTTTCTATCTACCTGCAGGAAATCATATGGGGTTTCACTTTAGCATGCTGGCTGGATGATATTGGGGAGTTGTCAGTACTCTTCCCAAGGAATTTGTAGACAATTCCATTGGCATATTGGTATTGCATGATATTCTAATTATTCGAGAAACTGAATTTCCGGTTCACATTAGCCGTTAGAAATGCCACCTGAAATGAACACATAAAATATGATCCTGTGTTTAACAGGATATATACACTAATATATATATATATATATATATATATATATATATATATATATATATATATATATATATATATATATATATATATATATATATATATATATATAT
>JAVLVB010000824.1:2689517-2718774 GCA_032876305.1 Orestias chungarensis
CCCCCCCCGGTCCGTCCTGGCTCCGCCCTCCTACCTGTAAATCTGCCTCAGTTCTGACAGACGCTCTCAGCTGTGGAAGCAGAGATGGATCCAGCCACAGTCTCGTCTCTCCGACAACCCGAACCGCCTGTTTGAAGATTTAGTCTGTGTTTTTCTTTTCTCTATTTTTTCCCCTCTCACCGTTCAAGGACTGAATGACACACGGAGCGTTTTTACAGTCAGGGGGAGTTACATAGCGACTCTTCATCCGCTGATCGACGGAAGACATTCTGATTGTATTATTTATTTATTTTTTGTTATTTTCTCCCTCCCTGTTGCTTTTGTGTGTTATTATAGAGACTATGGCGTGAAAGAGGCAGAAACGCCTGAGATCCGTCGTTCTTTTTGCGGATTTAAACGCGCGTCTCTCCAAGGCGCCACATTAATAATAAACAGGCTTTTATAACACATATTGCTGCTGCTGCTGCTGCTGTTGGGGGTTATATCAGGATCTAAAGGTAAATAAACTAGGGGTGGGGAGGGATAATTTCCCTTATTTTTTTCTACATTTTTTTCCACCCCTCAAGCATCATGGCTGGTAAGTGGGGCTGGGGACGCTGGCGCAGACTCTCCAAGCCTCCTCCATGCTAGCGGAGGCGCACGGCGCGGATCCCCATGGAAGCGACGGCTCTATGAGGACAAGCAGCATCCGTAACAGCGGCGGCGACAGCAGCGACCATCCGGACTCTTCGATCCTGATCTCCAAGATGGAAGGCGTCGTGATCCCCTACACGTCCGAGGTGCCGTGCGACGACTACGGCCAGCGCATGTGGTGGGCTTTCCTCGCCTCCTCCATGGTGACGTTTTTCGGGGGTCTCTTCATCATCTTGATGTGGAGGACCCTCAAGTATCTGTGGACAGTCTGCTGCCACTGCAACATCAAAAAGAAGGTAATGGATTAAAACCTGATGCAACATGCTGCTGGTAGTCATGATTGGTTTTATTTTCTATTTTTATTATGCACCAAGAATCAATGGTTTTGCTGTTTTTTTTTGTGTTGGGTGGATAATATAAATATTAGATTGCAGTTGTTGCTGATAACTCCCACTTTGGCATGAAGGGGTTGATGTTGCATGAGGGATGTGGCTGAAACAAGAGCAGAGGGATTCCTTCCTTTTATTTTTCCACAAGCAGAGGCGGCTCAAGGGTGTTTGAGTCCCTAAGGAGGAAAACCTCTTTTTTTGGCGTCAGGTTTCCACTAAATTCAGTTTTTTTGTTTTGAGGTGAGAATATAGCATCCATGCCTGTTTTCTCCGATGGTAATGCAAAAAAACCAAACAGAAAAATAATAATATCAGATCATATATATATATTTTTAACTATTTTTTAGAAATTGTATTTTTGCACCATTTCAATATGTTTTAAATATTTGTCACAAGAGGAGCGGATAACCCCATATTTTGTAGCAAAGAGGGGAATTCGTGGTTTGATCAATAATGGTTAAGCAACAAAACAGCCCCCCAGGATCACACGACCACCACTGTGTTTGACTGGCTGTATGATTTTATTTTTCTTGGATCCTTTATTAGTTTGAGGTCGGAACAGTGCCACTTTTGTTTCCTCGTTCCCAATTGCTTCCATGATGGTTTTTACCCCTTTTGCATACTTCATGTTGTCACACTGACTCTTTTGAAGTGAGTTTTAATCACAATGATTTTTCATATTATTATACACGACAGCCTGTAATCGCTTCTATGTGTGCTTTGTGAAATGTAACGGGAAAGATGTGGTCATTCACAGTTAATCCATAATTTAATCATGAGGTGGGTGAGAGAGGGGTATATTAATTTACTTTGATCCAGTTTGGCTGGGATATATTTTTCCTTTAAGAAAAATATGACCCCGCTGGTCTGATATTTACATTTCTTCAGTGCCTTAAAGGCTTGGGATGTAAAACTCCCATCCTTGAGGGTTGGTGTCCTGCAGCTTTTAGATGTGACTCTGCTTCAACACACCTGAGTGAAATAATCAGGTCATTAGCCAAATTCTAGAGAATCTTACTACATAGCGAGAAAGTGAGTCAACCATTCAGGTGTGATGGATCAGAGAAACGTCTAAAAGTTGCAGGGCATCATCTCTTGAGACGATGACTGAAGTTGCACACCCTTGGCTTAGGCTCAGTTCTGTCACCAGTTCTGTCGTTGTTGTATGGCAAGTCCTTCATGAATATAATAAATCCCCTAGAAATAGAATAAGCTGACCAAACTATTTTAGAACTGAAATAAGACACAGCCACGTGGCCTCCCATGTTGTTTGTTTGATAAATTGTTATTCCAAAAAATCTCTGTGTCTGTTTAAGAATTTTTATCAATATTATCAAAAATTTTTTTATCATCAACTTAAACTCTGGACATAGTGAAATGTTCCTGCTTGTCCTAGAATCTGCCTGTAGCCAGTGTTTAGGGATCACCGATCCGATATTAATATTGATAAAATATCGGTCTGATTTCACCCTATAAACGAATATCGGCCTAGATCAAAAATATCCAGTATCAGTTCTCCTACACAGTGTTTTATTTGCCCTACCCTTACAAAACATATTTATTTTATTCAATTTCAAAACTTTCCTTCTTTGAAGAACGTTTAATATTTATGTAACCCATTTTTTAATGATAAATCAGTCTACTATTTTAAATTATTGTTCTTAACGGTTGCTCCATGAGCATTATCACTTAAACAAGCCTTTTCAAATATCCCACACTACAAAAAGAAATAAAACCTGTATGAAGCATTCTGCGTTAATATTAGTATCGGGCAAAACCTACGACTACAATCTTGGTATCGTATCGGAAGTGAAAAATCTGTATTGGCACACCCCTACCAGGGTGATTGATAAAGCTAGTTGTGCCATCAATTTATTTATTTATTTATGGTATTTTTCTTTTTTTTTGGCCTATGAAGCTATTTTTTTTACATTGCTCTAATAAATTGTTGCAATTTTAAAAGCAGGGTGTCTCATTCTTTGCCTATGAGGTATTTGAATATTTTTAGTTTAAAAGCCTTTGAAAGCAGTACGGACCGACCATTCCTGATTTTCTGAAAGTGCCCAGCGAAGGTAGTATTTCTTTAATGATTGCTTTTTATTTGCTTTTAGTGGATGCCGTCTGAGAGGCATTTCCCCAATGTTTTCAATTTTGCTGGACATGGCTAGAACGCATTCTCTATGCACCTTAAATGTCACGATAGTGCTGAAGGTAAACTATCAGCAGGACTAATATAGAAATAGGATAATGTGGTGGAATGCCTGTTCTGCTGCCTGCTTGAGGTGGATGAATTATAGCTGATTCATATTTAGTTCATACGTGACTCACACACTTGCGTATAGTGGGAGTGGTCCTCCTGGATATATAGAGGAGTTGTTGAATGGTGATGGTGTAAAATGTGTATTTTTGTAACTGTTATTGTTTAGAAAACAGAAATTAAATAAATAAAACATAATTAAACATAGTTTTCGATACCCTTGACCATCACCTGTCTTATTTGTTTAAAGTAATAAGTTGGGAGTAGAGCATAAAATGCACATTTGTCTAACAATGACTGTAGAAAATCCCTTCTGTTCCTGAGCCTGGATTCAGTTACTGATGCAATTTATGACGTTTTTAGCTCTAAGGGGGAGCGAAGAGATGTAAGAACGGTAGGTGAGAGGACAATGAAAGGTTTTCAGAGCAGTGTCCCCCGCCTGGACTCTGTCAATGACACACAGCGTCATCCTAGTTCTTTATAATGGTCCTCATCTTTATTAGGATTATATCCCTTGGTGGAGCGATCAAGCAGAAAGAAGGAAAGGTTGTTGCAAAGTGAAATGTATGTGAATTAGGACAGTTTAACCTCATAAAAACAATATTGCAACCATCTTAGTACTGCACTATTAAAGGAACTAGATAGATAGATAGATCACCTGTCTTATTTGTTGAAAGTAATAAGTTGGGAGTAGAGCATAACATGCACATTTGCCTAACAATAATTGTAGAAAATCCGTTCTGTTCTTGAGCCTGGATTCAGTTACTAATGCAATTTATGACGTTTTTGTTGTAGTCCTGTGTGCTGACGTTTTGTGTTCTCTTTAAAACCCACATGTACTTTGTTTCTAGTGCTTCATCTGCATTATTTCAAAATTAATATGAGTCATTATTATTATCTGTAAAATAAAACACCACTGCATATTGTAAAAAGTTTCAGCTTGTAGTGCAGCTCTGTAGATGGTAAAGTTGGTCAGTCATGAAGTCTTATTCAAAGCTGGGAGTAGAAGATAAAGAGTTAGTGTTAGTTATTGGACCAATCGACTTGGAGGCAATTTTTGACCCATTGTTCTTTAGGTAAAATGTTCCTAGAGTCACAAAAACCTAAATGACTCTAATAAAAAAACTCGTAAAATCCATCATAGAAAAATTTGTTTAAAGAAGATTATACCAAAAATCTGATTATTGTTAGTTTTTGTCAAAGCATGGTTAAAACCTTTTTTTTTTCTTCTTACATTAGTTTTTTCTGCTGCAGAATGTCTATGCAGATGTTTATCAAAACAGATTATTTATTTTAAAAATTATTCTTTAGATATTGAAACACTTAAGAAAAACAAACAAACAAAAAAGTCATTCAGCTCTTGAGTTGCAGATTGCCACAAACTCCTTAGTTTGTAACTGCAAAGAGATGGCCAACTTCATATCAAACTCTAGAATAAGATAGGATGTCACTGTATTATGTTTTGTGGTAAAATCTATCGTACAAGTATGATCTCAGAAAAAAACAAATTACAGCTGTCTCTAAACTTTATCAAAGCTGTTTATGTGTGCTGAATGTCTAACAAATAAACTAAATGCAAGTTATTCCTGGGGTGTCAATCCTTTTTGCATGGAGTTTGAATGCTCTTCTTCTCTATGTTTGGATTTTCTCCAGGTACTCTGATTGGTTACTCTAATTGTCTAATTAGGGTACGATTGGTTGCATGCATGGTTGTGTGTATGTCTGTTGCTCTGTGATGAACGGACGTTCGGGGTGTACTTGGGCAAAATACACCATAATCCTTACAACCATGCAAAGATAACCAGATATGGGCAACAAATGGGGAAACCGTGGTATTATCTTTCATAATGAATCCACGCAGGCTTTCAGCTGAACAAAACATTAGCAAATATTTACATTTCATTCAAACAGCTTGTCTTTACACCATAGAATACCTCTACAGAGTATACTATTTATATCACAGCTTGGCTGTCCACTCCTCGTCATGTTACTATGTTTTTCTACTCCCGCGTCCGAATCTGCATTAAACCATATGTCACCCTTCGTGCTTTACAGTATCTTTCTTTTAAAGTGATAAAAGTCAGCCATGCAGATATAATTAGGGATCAATCTTGTGACTGCTGGTGTTCTCTCCTTTTTTGAAAATGAGGAACCATAAAAAAATGCTATTTTCTGTTGGTATACCCCATGTGTTTGTGGGGAAGGCAGAGACACTCAGTTAAGTGACTTCGGAAAGCTTGACACTTGGCTACAGTGGGAAAAGGCTTGTTTGGAGCATAAGGGCAGGTGTAACTGTATCCCTATTTAGCTTACTAGTACACCCAGCAAAGTTGGTATGGGTCTTACACAGGATGCATAGTTGGCCCGGGGCCGTGGCTGCCTTTCTGTGCCATTACCAGGAACCTGGGTTCAGAAGCAAGGGATTGGAAGTGTAAGCTCTAAGGGGGAGCGAAGAGAGGTAAAAACGTTGGGTGAGAGGACAATGAAAGGTTTTCAGAACAGTGTCCCCCGCCTGGACTCTGCCGGTGACACACAGCGTCATCCTAGTTCTTTATAAAGGTCCTCATCTTTATTAGGATTATATCACTTGGTGGAGCGATCAAGCAGAAAGAAGGAAAGGTTGTTGCAAAGTGAAATGTATGTGAATTAGGACAGTTTAACCTCATAAAAACAATATTGCAACCATCTTAGTACTGCACTATTAAAGGAACTAGATAGATAGATAGATAGATAGATAGATAGATAGATCACCTGTCTTATTTATTTAAAGTAATAAGTTGGGGGTAGAGCATAAAATGCACATTTGTCTAACAATAATTGTAGAAAATCCCTTCTGTTCTTGAGCCTGGATTCAGTTACTGATGTCATGCTGTAAACATTGTGTTAGTAAAGTGTTAATGATTTTTATTCCCATTAGTAGTCCAATTTGTAGTACTCCCTCCCTGTACAAATATGTAAAGATTAAGAAATCTTCTTTGGGTCCGCCCGTTAAAATCCTTGTCTTCCAAATGAAATCCAAAACATTTCTTGTACATTTATAGTTAAGTCCTGCAAACCAATAATTTATATCAAACAAGAGTCAGATGCAGAAGAGGCTGTATGGCATTGGTAAGTAACTTTCCCCAAATCGCATTTAATTATTTTAACCTAACAGGAAATGAGGTGAAGTAGAAGATGGGAAGACAATCAGCAAATGTTCCTGAAAGTACACCAGTTAGGTGTGATATGATCCTGAAACACGTCTTGATCACGAGGTGTTTGAAACACACTGCATCAGTGGCTTCATATTAAGAAGAAGACCAGGCGGTGGTTTTCTGATGCAGCAATGAATGGTTCAAACAGTCCAGAGCAAAAAGGGAAGGTGGAGGGTTCAGTCCTAAAAGTAGCTAAAGTGGTTTAATGCTACGATATGAACAGATAACACGCATCTGCTGTATAAGTTTAAGCACATTTCAATCCAAGCACTTCTCAGCTTTCTCTTCAAACCCTTTGAGGGTGCGTCACACGGTGACTTTGTGCATTTAAGATCTACAAGCTGCCAGAATTTTAGAGCAGTTTATGGCCAAACAGAAGAGAAAAAGGGACAGAGATGTGCTTTTGACTGTGCCTGAACAGAGTTATCTATTAACTATGTTCTCTGTTTGATATTGTAATATTGGATATGTTCTCTGTATATATATACAGAGAACATATCCAATATTACACTGTCCACCTGAAAGGATTTGAAAAAAGTAAGTAAATCTACCCTAATTCTGCACTGCCAGTTCTCCCTCACCGAGATTCAGCTTTAATGTCTGCAATTCCTTTCATTTATTTATACTAAGTTCTAAGTTTTGGTAAATAAAATACTATATATATATATATATATATATATATATATATATATATATATATATATATATATATATATATATATATATATATATATATATATATACATACAGGTTCCCATGCTCAGCGTAATAAATTGGGATATTTAAACGTAAATATTAAGAATTGAATGGGGTTTCCCTTTAGGATCAGAGTCTACTTATGCATTACATATATTGGGCATCTGGGCTCTATTTTTCTCTCTTTTAGTGCGAGCTGCAGATTTAGAAGTTTGCCTCATGGTTGTTTCTAATGAAATACAACAGCCTTGGTGATCTTTAAATCAAATTTGGGCATTTTTCATAATGGGAGATTGCTATTGATTTTTGTGCTACGAGGTCTTACATTGCAGTGAAATTAATCAAACGCAGTCCAGCATTTGCTACGTTTGTGGTTCTCTCTGTAGGTTGAAGGTGGCTGAATGTATGCCCTGGGTCTTCAGTCCATTGACCCGTTTGGGAAAGCAGACCATGGAAATAGAGAGGATCTGCTGTGAGATTGTGTGTTCCCTTGTGCTTGGCAACGGACCAGCTGAACTTTGGCATAGAGGCACATATCCCTCTACCATCAGCTGTCCCTCTCACTAACCACACCCTAACTTGGCCCAGCTCACCCACTTCATACCACACAGGTTTTTGAATTCCAAAAGTAATTGAAGAAATAATATGCTAATCATATTATGAAACTGACATTACCGAACTGACCCTTTAATGTACATATATAGGTCTGAATTGGCGGATTACTATTCTGCCTTCCAGAATTATACGTGACATTTTAGATCTTCCCCATTTATCAAGATGTACCAACAAACATCTATGTATTTTACAGAAAGTTATGCGCCAAGCAGAAAGCATATACCTAAATGCCATTTAAAAAAATGTTCATACCAAAAATTTGAAAAGCAAAATGTGCACATGTGCAGCATGTTTTAATGTGAAATCCCCAAATAAAAAGCAATGTTACCAATTGCTCTCAAAATCTCCCTTTCCATCTGCAGGATTGGGGTCAGAGTTAAAGGTGAGATGTAGGTGTAGCTAAGGCGTTGTAGTCCTAAAAGATAACACTTAAGACTACAAATGGCTGTAAATAAATCAATGCATTTTTTAGGCTTACCAAATCTATAGTCAGAAACGGCGGAAAGACCATCTGGCCTCAATGAATCCCATTTAACCGAAACATTAAACGTTGGAAGAGCTTAGCTTGAAACCAATCATTCTGCATGAAATAAAATTGTTTCCCGAGCAGCAAGTCATACAGAGAAATATCTCCTGTTATTGTTGTGCAATCTTTTCACTGTGACTGTTAAGCTCAGTTGAATAAGCGATGTGTTTTAAAGCCAGAGCTCAGAGGTCCAAGCTACTCTTGAGGTTCAGTTCTGACTAAATCCACACATCTATTTCTGTTTTATCAAAATGTACACTTGCCCAAATGATCAGGATGGGATTTGATTAGCTTTTTAGCTAATTAGGGAAAGTTATTTTCTATAATAATGATCATCACAGACAAATTCTGCAGAAGGAAACTGAATATAAAACAATTCATGTAGGTTTATAACAGAGAGCATCCTTTAATAAAGGGCAAATGTAATAACAGAAATCCATTGATAATATTTTAAACCACTAGTTCTTCTTTTCTTTATATAATTTTTTCTCTCATCTCTGCCTTTTAAATTTCAGCCAGATTTAATAATAGATCCTAATCTTTAGAATCAAAGTGGATATGAGCAGAGCTCCTCCCAACCTTTTAAATTCAGCATCGGTGATTGAGTCTTTTCTCGTACTCCTAATGTGGAATGTGTGACTCATGAGTTTTATTCCATGCTGATCCTCTTTTTCTAGACCCTAATCCCTAATTTTCTGGGCCTGATCTGAATGCCATATAGGGGCAACTGCAGTGTTGCCCCTAGATGCATGTTAATCCACAGATGAGCAGAGTCTGCTCTATGTATATCACAGAAGTCTCATCCCCACCCCAACAATTTACAAACTGTGGTCTTTTGCTGTCAGTCGTGTTACGTCTTCCCCAGATACTGACTGGACTTTTTAAAGGACGGCCATGCCCCGTCACATATCCTGAGGTCAAATGATCGAGTAGGAACTTTAAACCTGGCTCCACCGTGGAGCTGAGCGTTTGTAGCATTCCTACTTTTGGGAATATCTCACGGTGTCCTAAATCAACTGATCCTTGGCGTGTTAAAACGTCTGCTGGTTGGCATCAGCTTGGCAGAGGTATTGCAGGAAAAGCCTGCTACTGTGTGGCCGGCGGGATGAGGCTGTAGTTTATGATTACGAGTTAAGTAGATTTACGCTTCAGCTGTTGTTGTCTTTAAACTGGCTGAGATAAGAATAAGGCCTTTTGTGTTTACAGGTTGGTTGTGCTAAAACAGGCTACAATATTACTTGTGGGAGACTGTTTGCAATTTGGATGTTTTAAGTAATAGGAAAAGATAAGAGCTATTTACAGTACTTAATTTTTATGATTTTGCTATGGTTAGCAGTGGGACTGTCAAATCAGGTTTAATGCTGCAGATCACGTGATAAAGCTTTCATTTAGAAATAGGTTATTGTTTAGAAGTAGGTTAAATGTTGTTGTAACTCAACACCTGTTAAAGCATTGTGTCCCACTTCCCCAGCAGGTTATCAGGTTGATTAGCAACAAAACATGTTGATTGGCATAAACCAATTACATACCTTTTAACTGAAGTCGGCTGATAATGATCGGTGACCAATAAATTGAAAGACCACAGGTTAGCAGGGATAGCAGTCTTACTATTAACAGTTCAAACTGAAATTCAGTCTTAACAATTTGCTAGTTGTTGCATGATACATTTTAAACAATGTTAAATTTCAACTAACAGACTTTTTCTGTCAATTTCTTGGTGAACTCTAGAGTGTATTGTTTTCCACATATGGTATACTTGTCTTTGATTTTGTTTAGATTTTTTCTTTTATTTAGGACCACAATAATCCGACTCTCATTAGGCTATATATAAATTTTTACTTTTTACTATGCAGTAAGAATATTGTGGAGCTGATAATCAGGCAAAACCAGGCATATCCTTGACTCCTCCTCCCTACAGCTTTCTTCTAGTTCCCTTAACCCACTGCCCACCCTGAGAGATCAGCACTGCCTCACAGACATCAAAACGCAGTTAACAGTTTAATTGAAGCTTTGAGCTGCGCGCAGCGAGGCCAACCGAGAGAGTTTTGGAGTGTTTAGAGGACACAGCAGTGAACCTCAGTGATCTCCAGCAGAGGCGATATTTCTGTTTTTTTATTTAGGAGTCAGATTCTCTCACAAAACAAAATTTGTGAAGCCGATCTTGTGGGCAGAAAAACAACCCAAAACTAACAAATAAAAGAAAAGGAACCTGTAATATCATCAAGGCTTTTGAATGTGTTAAAATTCCATCTCAGCATCACAGCTGCTGGGCTCAGCTACTGGTCCCAATTAACCTCAGAGGGGGCCAGACTAATATGCTAATTGTCATTCTGCTTGTGGCCTGAAAGCAAGCTCAGGTTTCTTTAGCCCTCATAGCATGCTTGACAACAATGCTAGTACTGCAGCTCATGTGGCTGCACTCCAGTCAGTGGGTAAAATGTGATGCTATTAAGCCAACAACTACTAATAAAGATGAACTTGATATAGTATTATATGGCTTACCTGATGAATTGTGAATCTGTCTAGGTGGCTGCACAGAATGAATAGCCCTGCTGTCAATTACAACCTTTTTTTTGATGCTCACAAAAGTGAAATCCCAGAAGGCCTCACCCGGTTCAGGTTCCACCCCCCCACAACCAGGCACAGTTCTAAATGCTGTGAAATGGATATTGACACGAACAAAAACGAGACGGACCGTTTTATGAGCGACACAAGTGTAAAATGATGCTTCTGCAGCTGAGCTTTCAGCGGCAACATGTGTAGACATGATTTTTACAGATGATGCACAGAGAGTATGGGTTCATTTCTGGACGCCTCATTAAAGATGGATAACAGTGCCATACTGTTCTGTGAAAGACCATGCGAGTTGGTCAAAATACTCTTTTATAAAAGATTCATAGCAGAATTAGTGTGGATTTCCTCTTGGAAAATGTTTATCTGCACTGTTAGTAGTTGGTATACCAATGAAAATGTTTCATGTGAACTGCCTGGATTTTGCTGCCTGGAGTCCCAATATAAATGTGTCATTGTTTCTTTCTTTTTCGTTTTTTGTTTATTCTTATGTTTATTGATGTGTGCAGATTTTGCGCACTCTGCTGGAAATATACTTGCCCCTTAGGGACAAGTTTATGAATTAAATCAAAAGCTGAGAATGAGAACATGCAATCCTTTGCATCACTGCACATTTCTCTGAAATGTTTGTAAATATGTGCTTTTGTTTTATATATATTGAACTCATGCAACACAAAGTTTCACACAAATAAAAAACAACCTGTTCGTCTACTTTAACAAGGTAGCATGTTAAGAAATTGCATGAAAATTACAGCTTCTACAACCTCATCGGGGTTACAAAACTCAACCTGCTGGCTATTCTGACTGAACTATTTGTGATTTTGCTTATTGAGTTAAAGCTGGATATAAACTTAAAGTTCACAATGGATTCACATTTTTAGTGGCCAAGAGGATACGTCTCTCTGTGGTGGGGGATATTTTGCTAGAGCAAAACAAGCACAGCCAGGATAAGATACTGCTAAGCTCATTTTACTGTGGGTCAACATCTGCTTTTGTTGAATTACCTACTTCATGTGTTACGTTTCTGTAGTACACATCTACTAAGGTTATTTGGATGTATAGAGGTGGTATCGCTGAGTTGACATTTTTTTGTAAAAGACTTGCAGCTAATTATGGTTACTACCACTTGTTTGATAAATAAAAGACTGATGTTTCTGATTCTCTTCAATCAAACCTCAGGGAAACATTTGAGCTGGAATTACGTAAGTTAACCAGCCCATTGTTTGGTAGTTCTTTGACTCTGTGAAGGCTTAAATAACGTGCAATTAATTTTTCATCTAAGAGAGAAAGGGCAACTGATCCTGATAAAACTGTTGTTTTCCAAGGTTTTCTGTATCATCTATTAAAATTCACATATTGGATGCTTCTGGATTGTTTGCAGTCATTTCTGAGATGTGTGATCCAGCACTAATGTTCACTAGGGAAGCAGCAGGGATTAGCTGATATATTCAGGCACTGTAACTCTATCAGCGCCCCTTATCTAGTGATGTGGAATCCGTTGGCCGCAGTGTCATGCAGCCAGTGTGCTCCATCTCAGTGTTTTGGCAGGACCTAACGTTTTGTTGCCGCTAGCATCAGGTATTCCCTTTGAGTGGAGGAATTTTCAGAACCATGGAGAGCTCTTTACAGGGAGACTAGGCAAAGCTTGTCGTCCATGTCCTTGATAACTGATGTATTTACTGAACGTAGATCAGCGAACACCTTTGACTAGTTAACAATTAATTTAAACTTAAACAAAACATTTAGTTTATGATAATGTGTGTGTTTTAGATGACACAGAGATCCAGCATAGTTTCAACTTTGAGAGACATTCTGGCAAAAGTATTTGCTAATAGGAAACATGTGTGTAAGCAGGCGTCTTATTTAGGTGAGTTATTTAGGGGAAACACTGGCCAAAATTAGTTTTCAGTTTGTAGTAGAAGATTACCCCCATTTTGGTATTAAAGCATTTGTTTCTAATCTTTATATAATTTCAATTAAAGTCAAGCAAAGTAGACTGATTCAATTACAGACTAAAAAGAGAATTTAAGTTTTAAATACGTTCAATAATTAGAAAGGGAAAGCCATTTTTTCCGTTTTAACCTGACAATACCTGTTTAGAGATAATCAAATTAAAATATGTTGATTCCCATTAACTGATAAACTATTCACTTAACTTCCAAATGTGTTTTACGTATCATAGTTCCTCCTTTAGAACAAAGAAGGCTTTATAAAATTGATCACAAATTTCATCCAAAGGTGCTTTGGTGTATATGCCTTGCTCTTTTAAAACTTTGTCACATGTGTTCATGGGATATGAGGAAGAAACTTTTATGAAATACAAACTGTGTTAAGTGGCATTTCTGAAATTAATAATTTTTGTATGTTTGCACAATACTTAATTACTTAGATTGACCTTCAAAGCTTACTTGGCATGACAAAGAGCAGTTCAATTCTCAGCGGCTTGGTACTGAAAGGCTTTCCAGTTTATCATGAATGCACGGCTAAAAGCAGAGAAGTTATCCCTTTGGGAACATTTGCTCAGCGAATTTAACAGATATCTGCCTATTAGATCATGCATATTGGATCAGGATAAGTGTAGAGCTGACATTTTGCTTAAAGGCTGAAACTGGCAGCTTATGAGTGTTTAGAATTGAGTTCATATTTTGGGGGGCATAAATTCACAAAAATATTATGGGTAACTACGGGGGGAAAAAACTCCCTCTAATGAAAAATAAAGTGTGAGGATGATTGGAAAGCATCGGCAATCGGACAGCATTTTCTAAATCATTTAACTCCTTAACAAAAATTACTTAGTTACTCTAACTCATAGGTACAACCTATATGTATTAGAATGTGAACAAGTAGACAGTTTTCTGCAATGTGCTGTGACTACACAGACAGCTTGGATGTTGTCTCCAGCTCACATATATAGTTTTAAATTTCTTTGCGGTAGTTAGTTTAAGTGACTGGGTTATTTGATTTTAAAGGTGTGTTGGAAATCTAGCGTAGAGGACACAGGTTATTGTTGTCATCATTGGTTGAAAAAGTATGTCTCTTTATTAGTTTAGAATAATATTTCATATTATAATTTGTTATAATTCAACACTTTAATACCAGACCTACAATAACCTAGCAAGTCAGGGATAGTTTACTCTAAATTTTGAAAATACCAAAAAACAATCTAATCTAACCTATTCTTATGTTTATGTTTATGCATTTAGCAGACACTTTTATCCAAAGAGACTTACAAAGTCGACTCAATATTACCAATATTATATCAATCTGACCATAAGCTATCTAGAGGAAAATCCCTAGTCTTAGTCAGTGGTGACAGTGAAGAGGTAAAGGGAAATAGAGAGAGAGAGTAGTAGAGGGGGTATAAAGGTATTGGTAAGAGTTAGGAAAGGCGATGCTCTTTGAAGAGGTGGGTCTTTAACAGTTTCTTGAAGATAGACAGGGACACTGCGGTTCTTTTGGTGCTTGGTAGGTCCTCCCACCATCTTGGAACAACACAAGAAAACAATCTGAATTCTCTTAACTGTGGTGTAGGCACTAGTAAACAACAATCCGTTGATGACAGAAGTGACCGAGCTATGAGATAAGCCTTTGCAATAGTATTCAAGTAGATTGGAGCCGTACTCCTAAGCACTTTGTAGGCTAGCATCGGGGAGTTGAATTTGATGTGGGCAGCCTAGGGTAACCAGTGAAGCTCAATGAACAGAGTGGTGACATGAGCCTTTTGGGCTGATTGAGGACCAGACACGCCGCAACGTTCAGGAGTAGGTTGCAACAGCTAAGGCGGGTGATAACCACAGACTAAACCAGGGGCTGGGTAGAAGGTTGAGTTAGGTATGGCAGTATCTTTCTTATGTTTTGTAATGCAAAGCGACATGATAGAGAAATGGAGGCAACATTATCTTTAAAGGTCAGATGGTCATCAATCATGAGACCCAAATTTTGACTGCAAATTCGGAATAAAAATGAATTAGATCAAATGCAGAGAGTCTGGAATGCCATCAGATCCACAGTTTGACAACAGGAAGTGATGTCAATGTACCACAAATGATAACCACAGTTCAACAATAGTTGAAATTGGTGTTTTGCTTCTATGAATTAATAATGTTCAGTAAATGATTGCAGTGATCTATTCTTCAAAATCACGCTAAATACTTTAGCTGGGTGTGTCTGATAGTGTTGCTGTTCTTTCTTCTAATCTCTGTGCTGGAAGTCAAATTAAGCTTAACAGTTTATCTATTCTAAGTAAACATGAGCAACTACAACTCTAGTATAAGCAGTTTTTGCACTTTTTTAATGTATTTTCTTTTTGACTGTTTATTTTGCCCTGCTTTTTATATGTTTGGTACTTGTATTCTATCCTACAACAATTTTCATCCATCATTGACCTTCAGGTCTCTGTCTTGTTTACCCAAAGGAGCTACGTTTAGTGATTTGTGGTTGCTGGGCAAAACTGGAGTCTGCCACAAAAGCTATTGTTCTGCAATTGGTCTTCTCTCTTCTGGGAAATAAACTCTAGAGGATACTGCTAAGACCCTGAAAAAGACTTGACCTCCCCGGTTGTTTAAATTAGATAAGCCGGACAAGAAAAGAGTGGCAGCAAGAATGGTTTAAACAGATGCAATCTATTGCTTACTGCAGCGTAAATATTTATGAGTTTTTTTTGGTGAATTTGCATCAGGTTGTTTACCTCTACATAGAAGTGTGACCAAAGAAGGAGCCTATCACATGTCTCAGACAGGGTTGGGATCAAAGTTGACAAGGATAAGTGGGAAAAATCAGCTGTTGCACATTTTCATGTAACAGTACAGTGAAAGGAAGAGAACCATGAAGACATTTGAAGTGATACTTCCTTTTTTAAGCTGCCTTGCTGCCCTGTGTTTTTCTTTTTTTCTTTCTGCAGGGCTACGCTCGGCCTGCTAACATGGCTGCTCTGTAATTACTTCACGACACACGCTTTGGCCACCACGGCAACGGTTCCTGTCAATCAGTGCATCTCGATCCCGGCGAGGTGTTAGAAATACAAGGTGTATCTGACTTTAAAAATGCATGTTAGGCAATAAGAACATAGACACTCGAGTTCGGAAATACTGCTCCTTGTTATAAATATATAAAGAGGATCTGTCGTTGCCTTACTCGGGCTCCTACAGTCCTTGGCGTGATTTCAACACCTAAATGACTTTTTTTTCATTGATTTCCTTCTTCAAAAAATACAAAATTTGCATTTAAAAAAAAAATGTAATTAACTCCAATGTAAACAAATATCAATGTTCTGTGTTTTTGTGACACATTTTTAGTAGAGGTAAACACACTTAAGATTCACAGAAGCAAAACGAAGGTAGTGGATAAAATGGCAGTGGCAGTGATATGCAGAGATTGTAATGCATAATGTGATTAACTGCTTTCTCAAGGCCTACCTCAGCCCTGCTGTTTCTCTTCACACATACACACTTGCACACTATTAGCAGCATTAGGAGTCTGACATTTAAGCCAGCGAATGCCACACGGATGGTGGTTTGCTTTGCTGTGCAACTGTTTTGTCACAGTGCTTAGACGTAGTGCAAAGGCAAAACTGACAGAAAAGACAAATAAAAAAGTATTTGTGCCTTTGCTGGTTTCATACCTGGATATTGAATATGTAAATACAGCAAGAAAGAACCACTTTAAAGAATAACTCAAGAAAGAATATAGGAAACCTCTATATAAAGGATGTTATCATCTCAGTTTAACAAGTTGAACAGAAATTAGTTCTGGTTTTTTGTTCTCTCACAAACAAAGAAGCTGACTTTGCTGTCGCACAGTCACAGCAAAGACTTATAATAAAAGATATCAACTTTAGAAGTGATAACAATAAAAAAGTAATTATGCATTGTTTTTTATTATTAGTTCTGTATAAATTTTACACACGGCTGCCACAAAAAAACTGTCTGCATGAAAAATATTTTACAATGTAAAACAAAGCTCTTCTTCAAATCTAAACAACTTAGTTTAACAAAAAAAATTAATTTGGAATATATTCAAGTAAAAAATATATAAATTAGGTGTTTTATTCCTCATAATTCAGTGTAATAAAATCAATACATTTAAAATAAAATCAATACAATAAATGTAGCAGATTCCCAATTTTTAGGTGTTTAGAAATGTGATTTGAGTAATAACGATAAACCAGAATAGGTAATGTTTAAATGCAACCTAATGTTACTTATCTCACTAGTTTAATCTTACATGGCACTGCACAAGTTAGAGTGTATATTCACGCATACACTGTGCCATTTATACTGTATATAGTGTTACGCACTGTCAGTTTGAATTACGTCTGTAGTCAACTACGGTGGTTCCTCTAGACTGTGGCCTGCTTCTGCTGTAAAGTCTAACCTACTTTTGAACTCCTAGAGGCCCGTGACCTCCTCCTGACCAGTTCATATCAGAGTGGGGCTCCTTAACTTTTGCATGATGAAAATAATACCTTACAGTATAAAATACTATTTACTGGAGGAACCGATATTGAAACTGCTTTTTTTGGGAATGTTTTAAATATGAAGTCTTGTTTGGACAAAAAATGCTAAGAAGGTGGTTACGAATAATTTATACAGATTGAAGTCAAAGCAACAAAACACAATATAAGAAATACTGTCTGCTAAGTGTTCTGTATTCTGTATAATGCATTGTTTTTATTCTCATTAATGTTGTTAATAATTTAATTTTTCAAATAATTTTGTTTAAAGCCAGTTAAAAAACGAGAAAAATCCCTAAAGATACTTTTATTGTGAATACCACTCACTGCTTGGAATACAACACCATTTTAAAAGTTTTATTTCAGAGTTAGACTTAAATTATCTTATATTATCAGTTTTGACCTTTATAGCCTACAACCAATATTAATAATAACCAATTTTATAATAACTAAATCATTGAGAAATAAGACATTTGCTTCGGTAATGCTAACAAAATCAAATGTTGTAATTAAAATCAAACTTCTTTTACTCCATTAAACGTAGTCAGCTAATGGAAAAGCAGTGGATAACATAATATTAATTTCGTTTTAGGCAGACCTAGCTAAAATTGCTGTAATTATTCGAGATACAAATTATTTAATGCTAGCTATTACTAGCAAAGAATAAATATTGGTAGAGTGGTTCTCTGCCTATTCGAAGTTCAGTATGGTCGGGTCTAGCTATTTAGTGATTTTTCTTTGGAACGTAACAGCAAATTATTTGCAAAAAACACCTAAATATATTGTACAATATTCTACAATTTTTTAAAGAAAAGGCAGCTGTCGAGGGAAAGTTGTTTATAATCAATGCTTTTTAACACACTGAAGTATTTGCAGATTAAAGTTATTTGCAGGAGGCTCTGGTACTTAAACATTTGCTAATACACTAGTGTTATCCAGCATGCCAATAATAACATGCTAATAATATCATTGCATTTAGAGGTTTCCATACAACTTTACCGTATTAGTCAATGATGCATATTTGAAAGCACGTGCAACTATAAAGATCTGTTAAAAATAATGCACATGGCAGTCTGTTGTTTATTAGCTACCAGGATGTAGGTTTTGAAGCTTGATTGCTGACTGAGGACAACTTTATTTTGGAGGGTGGAACTGTCTACCTTGATCTTAACATTGGTGGGCTGTCAGTGCAAGCAAGGCCTTTTCTGCTCGCCTAAATATAATCAGAAAATCATTTTCTTTGTAATATGATTTTTGTTCATAAATATGTATAAAATTATTCCCTACAATCTATTCTTTTAATATTTTATCTATCTTATTGGTTGCGCTGCTGAAGCAGGCTGCTTCTAGATTTGTATATCTTTTTAGTGCTTTCATCCAATGAGATTTCAGCTATCATGTGTTGCCAGGTTCCAAGAAATCTTCCCAAAGTCCTTCAGAATGAACAGTAAAAGCGCCTGTACACTTACATGAACTGAAACAGACAATTTTGATAACCAATCAGATTTTGAGTTTGCAACATTGGTGCCAGCCAGCAGGTATAGCGTTGAACGTGACACGCAAACGTGTCAAGTTCAACGTAATTGGAAACGCCATCCGTGAGAGGCAGGACTACGCAGAGCAACGGTCCAAACGGAAGCTGTTGTCCTGTTGGGGACTTGAACGAACTTACTAATGGCAGAAGGAGGAGAATCTATAGATCTGGTCGCTGATGTAATTACAAGGCTATTTTCAAGACGGACCTTTAAACAAAAACTGAATATTGTGAAGATAGCGTTAGCATTAGCTAACCCTATCAGCATTAGCATTCATGTCGATAGAAAAGGACTTATTGTTGGAACTTATCGAAGTCATTAAAGTATTCTTGAGGAAAGAGAGCAGGATGAACATTGTGTTAAAATAAGCTGCCGTTTTGCTGATTACAAAGCATTTTTTGCCTATATTTTTGTGATTTAATTTTGTTAGTAATAAATCAATGTTATCGAAATAAAATGATGATTATAATAAACAAAATGAATGCTTGATGGTTCAGCAAGATATCATGTAGAGACTGGGACTTCAGTGAAGGGAGTGAATAGTTTTTTGTTTTATTCTTTATCAAATGAGATTCATGGCGTCATAATGATGGTATCAAGAGGTGGATTCATTCAGTCAGGACTGTTAAGGACGTCACTGAAGGCCGAGGCAGGAAATGCACTGCTCGACACAGGACCTTAAGATTTAATTTATACTGTAACAAAGGATAAACAGAGTTCACTCTTAATCCTATGATGACTATATACTCTTGCTTGTGTAGAGAGTTGTTAAAATACTTTTTCTGTAATGTAGGAAACAAGAGGAATGGCTTGTGACTGTCGTTTCCTGCACTGCCTTTATTATGTGTTTGGGATTTTTCCTCCCCTATAAGCTTACACTATACTGAAAAAATAAATAAAAATAATAACTATCTGCGAACATACCATGTAATTTAACCCTGAAACTACACAGCAAAACTCTGCCCTGATCCAGCTGTAACAGTAATCGAAAGCTGTGGGAAATCAGTGTGCTCTGATTAACAAGGAAACACTATTGTCTGTGTTCCCTTAAACATCAAACACAAAATGTATGAACTTTGGATTAAAACTGAGGTTCACACATGCCATTTTTATTTTGGTTTTTGCTGTGTGTTTTTTCTTTTTTTCAGGCATACCAAAGTTTTTTTTTGTCAGTCATTGTTCCACAGGTTTAAAATAGACAGGGGCATATGAAGGAAGCTTAGCTGCAAGTGCAACATACTGTACATGACTAAATTAGAGTCCTGTCATTGGGTCCATTATTTAGGTCCCTTGGATATTTTCCATCACCATGTTAGTTTGCACAGTGTCTAAAATCACACAACTATGCTAAAATAAAACGTATCAATGTTTGACTTTAGCATTAAAATGTGTCACTTGAAGTATTTAGAAATGATACATTTGTAATGTCTAAGTGAAAAGAAACATCTGGCGTAAGAAGATCAGTGATTGGTGTATGACTGCCTTTAACAAGATTTGCATAGGTCAAAATAAACACTTTACATCTGCTGTTAATCTCTTTTGTGAATCTCACATGTAGGATTTATTCTGTCATTTGCAGATCCAGATATCCAGCAAATTTCACACCTTTATACAGTACATAACAGCTGTTACCTTTTGGTAACGTGAGAAATGAATTAGATTGACTCAATAGGCTGCTTCTGTCTCCCTTAGATAATAGCTGCAGGACTTGAAATATTCCAGTATTTAAATCACAATGTTAAGCAGATATACTGAAATCTTTTTTTTTTTTTTTATGTACCTTAAGAAATGTTTATTCTGAGGATACCCTTGCTGCTGTCACTTCTAGTTGAAATCATATTACTGCGGCATCGTACGGAAATAAATGCCACCAGCAGTTTTTATTGATCTTTCTGAGGTTTTTTATTAGGATGGCTTTTTGAGATGTTCAATGTAAATGAGTGTAAATTTCAAACAGTGTCTGAGAAGGCAAAATCCTCAGGTCTATTCTGTTCAGTTATTCTTTTTCTAGCTAGGTGTAAAAGTTTTTGATCGTATTACTTATACAATACCTTGAAATTTATCTGGTGCAGGTATTCAGAAATACTGAAGTAGCAGTTCTAAAGTAGTAGTTAATCCAGTATGAGAAGTTGTCTGTTTTGGCTTTTGCTGATAATATCCGAAACTGATTCAGTACAACTCAATTTAAATATAAATGAATATGAAGGGATACATTTTTTCAAAAGCTTGTGGGAATTGATTGATTTCATGATTTGAGGTAATGCCATATAAAATGAACTAGGTCTATGATACTGTTAATATACTGTATATATATATATATATAAATTTTTTTTTCATTCCATTCAACATTCACAAAGTCTTAAGTCTGTTGGAAACACAGAGCTAAATAGTTCAAATTGAGCCTCAGTTACTGCATGTTACATGAAAATGTATTTATTTTGTCTTTTGATGTTTTACTTTGCTGTAATGCTAAAACAGAGAAATCAAGTAACATTTTTGTAACCAAAGGTTTGTGTAGCTTTTGAGGCTCCACAAAAATTTTACCTGGTAGGTGCCAAATTGTATTATTGGTGTTACTTGATAGATGTTTCATCATGTTTTATTAATCAGTTAGTTTTGCATTGATAGGAAGCAGATGCTGACTAAGCATAACTAGTGTCTCATGGTTAGTCACTAATGTTGTTTACAGTTATTTCATGTCTGCTACTGTATCAACAATATTTTTTCTTTTGAGCAGCCAAAGTGTTACAGGATAAATAATTAAAAAGTATTCAAATATACTGCAGATACAGGTGTCAGGCTTAGAGCACACTCCCATATCCGGAGTTCATATTTGTAGCTCAAACTTAATCAAATAAAGTCACATACAGACACCAACTGGATAATCTTTGATTAGCCAGGCATCATGTTCATGATAAATAAAGCGGTGTTTTTAGACTGGAAAATCTTGGGAGACTCACAAATTTTGTGAACTCCTTACAAAAAAAAAAAATCAAGACAGCAACATCAAAATTCTACATTACTGTACAATCCTGGCCGGACATTTCTCAACACTTCATAAAACCACATTAATTGAACATCAAGATTACAGATGTGTGCTAAAATATTTAGGATATTGGATATAGCTATTGAGATAACTGTTGATATTTTAACAGTTTTCTGTTTGGCATTTTTAAGAATAAATTGCTACAACCAGACTTATGTTGACATTTACAATCTGGATGTGACATAATACCGTGAATGTTCAAGCGTTTTATAAATGTTTACAATGCTTAAGAAAATGTTTTTCTTGTTTGTTTTTAGTGAATGGTTGAGCTAGAAGTTAACAGAATCTAGTTGTTCAGTTTGCTGAGGTTTGTTTTCACAGATTAATCAGTAGTTTTTACTTGATCACTAATCTAAATGTGTTATGAATTGTCTGGCCCCGGTTAAGTAATTTCAAGCTGTCCTTCCATGATGTGATCAAAGTTCTATGTATATAGCAGCCATTTAAGATTCCGAATCAAGATTCAGTTTATTTTTAATAGCGCCAATTTACAAACATATGTCGTCTCAAGGCACTTTACAAGAAAATCAATAAAAATCATAGATATGGCATTACAAATCAGTTTGAAAAAGTTTCCAATCTAAGATCGAGTCATTGACTTGCAGCATTCACTCCTCTCGAATCAGCAGACCAAAACAATGGCTTGTGTTGTTGTTGACTTTACAGAAATCCCTCATACTGATTATGCATGTAGCGACAGTGGAGAAGAAAAACTCCCCTTTAACAGGAAGAAACATCCAGCAGAAACTGGCTCAGTACCTGCAGCCATCTGCCATGACTGACTGGGGGTTTGAAGAGACAGAAAACTAAAATAGATGCAGTCGATTTAACAAATTAACAACAACTGATAAGGATTTAATTAAAACGCAAGACCAATTCCACTTAATAAATATACGTTTTTCCAATGACAGAAAAATTGAAATCTGTAAAGCATCTTTGCGAGCTCCGAAGGTGTATTGTAACCAAATATGAAATTAAAGCCCAATATGATCTAATGCATTTTGCTGCAACTTCAGCAGAGCCTATTTGCTGACATTGACATTTCCTTGAGACTTGGCTGCTGTTGGTGACATTAGACAAATGCAGAGGAGTATGTCTTGTAAAGCCTGGGCCATGAGGATTGAATGTGCATCAGGGTTTAAGCTGGACTATTTTTCACCCACTGACAAGCTAAATATGACATGATGATGTTTTGGTATTTTGTCACCTGCATTATTAGAACAGTTTTCCTTTGCAAAGGGAAACACTACATTGCATTACATTATTTTCACTAATTTTGAAATAATAGCACACTCATACCAACCTATTGACAGTGATTTAAATCTAGTTTATATACCTTTGCAAAAACGCGAAAAACTGAGCAAGACTACTGTTTCTGTTTGTAACTTTATTTCTTCCCGTATTAAGTTGGAGCCTGTTAAAGTTTTATTTCACCTGTGACATTTTTTTCTACTTAATGATACATGAAGGTCACAAGATAAGATGATGTACGTACATACTTGGGTTCATGTGAAAAAATTAGATTTTTGTGATACTGTTTGGAGAACTAATGAATACAAATATGTTGTGTTTTTGCAAAGATTCCACAGTTCAAAACTAAGAAGAGTATGTCGTCAGCCTATAATATTCCAGCGCAAGTTTGACAGGCCCATATATTGTACTTTTAATGTCTAATATCTAATGCCAAAAAAAAATCATGGCTAATTGTTGCTTTGCTGCAATATTACAAATAAACTAAGATTACATAACTCATAATCATTTGAAAATAATACATTGTCTATGTATAATTATCAGTCTCAGTGTTTAAGATAAATAACCCTTTGGTTTAGCACAGATAAGAAGCTTCATGCTGATGCCCAAAAGTCCTCAAGTAAAGATGACAGAAAAAGGGAAAATGATTCTTACAGCCTGCATTTAATTCAGATAACAAAACAGTTTACAGAGAAATAAATGAGTTTTAAAACTTATAGTTGGGCAAATTTAAGTACTTAGAAAAAAAATAAAACAACTGTTTGCTTTGTAGCAGCTTGTATGGGTGAAGGAAATCTTTAAATGTCAAACTGTTTCACATTGTCAAGCGGTCTTTTAGGAAGCTAATGTGGCACACTATTATATGCTCTGCTTGAACAAAGGGAAATACCTTTACAGACCAATGGAGTTGGGATTTCACCACTTTATCACAATAAATTAAAGGATTAAACAATAGGCAACATCATCTCATTAAAAGATCTGCTACTGCTGGTACAATGAATGGAAAATGTTATCAGTCATCTTTGATCCAAAGGGCAAAAAAGATCAAACATATCTTAGCAGATCAAGAAGATGACATTTTTAGAAAATAAATAAATAAATAAACAATGTGTTACGACAAACACATTTAAAATGTTGGATCTTTCTCTTTATATCAATCAAATTGCACATACAGTATGCATGAAGCCTAAACGATGTAATTTGTGAATATGACCAAAATACAGATTAAAATTTAAAAAAAGTTTTATATTACTTTAGATTTAAATATAAAACTTTAATAGCCTTGCTTTTTTCTTCATCTATTCATGATTTTTTACACTACTATCTTGTTTAAGGCAATTAACAGCTAAAAGGTGAAACTGACCAAATTGTGCCCTTTTTCTCAGCTTGAATCTTTACCTCCTCGTTTCCTCTGCTCCTATTACTCTAAAAGCCTCCCGTCCTCCCCCACCACCTCCTCCTTCAAGCCTCCCCACCCACACGCTGTGTCTCCAACACCTACCGTCTGCCCGCCAGGTCTTTGTTGCTAGGCGACAAGCGGTGAGCGCTGGACTGTTCTTGAGAGAGAGAGAGAGAAAAAGAGACGTTTGTCCATCATGATCTCATCGTTTTTCTCTGCGGTTTCATGTGAACCTTTCTCTTTGGATCTTCAGTTAACAGCAAAAATATTAATACAAAAATAAAATATAGAGTTAGCAGATATTTATTTAAGAAACTTAAAGGCATCATTTTTATGTGGTTATTTTTCCACTCTTAACTCTTTTATTTTCATTAGCTGCTTATATTATTTTTTAGACTCAGACATAGAAGATATCACCTCTTACAAAGTAGAGAATCTATTTGGAGCAAGTCAAATCTACATGGAAATCATATTGACATCCACATTTTCACTATAATCTGAATTAATCTTTAAAACATCTTTTTACATTTAATGTGTTCTCCACCCCTACTTTTTTATATGTTTCAAGGCTGCAAAATTCCCTGTTGTTTCATTCCTCTTGATTAGTCCCTCAGGCCTTTTACGACTTTTATTTTGACAAATGAGGCTAGTACTGAGAGCTAAAAAAGCCTTTACAACAGTATTGATTAAACGTCGCCATTAGCTAGTGAAGTGGAAGGAGGGTTTTCTTTTTTCTTTTACATTGCACCTTCACAGGCCCTTTAGAGCTAGTTAAATAAAAGCACAAAGGCTGAGGATTAAAGATAGGAATTTACTCACTGCTGCATATTATTGAAGTCAAAGAGCAAAGCACTGTATCACTGCTGTTATAACAACAAGTTTTAATGTATTTTAAATAGGGATGCACCGAAACCAACACTGGTATCGGGTATCGGCCCGATACCTGGCTTCAAGTACTCTACTCATACTCATAAAATTGCCACCGATACCACGACACCACTACCACCCGCGGTGCTACTATTGGGCCTGGATGGGCCTTATTGTGTGATCTCTGTGCCACCAGGTCCGCTGGCACAGAGCCACCTGAAGGAGCAACAACCAAAAGCGCGTGCGCACGAATAGTAGGTAAGCGCGCCCGCTCAAAGGTGCCCGGACACGACAAACCTTCCGCTCGCTCAGCTCACTCCGCGTCCGCGCCCTCAACTTTACATTATATGCAAATGATCCGCGCTCCCAACTAATCAAAGACTGGCCTTTCTCATCCAATTAAATAATTCCTTCCAAATACACAAAGTTGATTCATACTCTCAGACTCACTAACATTTCAGCAGAGCCGCGAGCGCAGACAGAGAGCCGAGCGCTAGCAGTTTGTCAGAGTTGAGCGCGAGTCTGAGGAACCCATGAGCGAGCGCGCCTGAGATTCACACGCCCACAACCATTGCTCCCCCAGACAGCTCAGCGCCCGCAAACCTGGTGGCACAAAAACCACGCTACACTGAGTCGCTGTCCTCATTACCGCAAAAAAGCATTTCAGTATTTGACAAGTTTGTTAAATTTGTGTTTGTACTTGTAACATGGTGGCCTTTTGCGGCTTGATTTTACAGTGAGGATGAAGAGTTGAGGGAGGTAGAACAGCAGTTTATTTTTTTCATAGCATCAATCACATTTCACAGGTGAAACTACAGCCTTAAATAGTCCCAGCTGTGCTGGACCCAACCACCCTCAATTAACAGGGCAATCTCAATTTACCATTTTCCAGCTATTAAATAATATACCTTTTATTAAGTACAAAACGTTTCCACTTACTTTTTATAGACATATTATCTAGTCTATATAATATGTCTACTTTATCATTACACCATAATAAAACCCCACAAAAGCCATAAATAACTCTCCCCCATACTTTTCTAATGGCCTCTCCCAGAACCTATAAATGGTGTCTGGACCACTGGGGCAGTATTTGTTCAAACACCCTGGAGAGAACACAGAAAAGACAGGTGAGTAACTTTATATAAGCACTCCACACCTAACAGATTATGCAGAAACATTTGCTGAGTTTTACCCACCTGTAGCTCATTGCTCTCAGTAACAATTATCTTACCTTCACAGGCAACCACCTCAATTGTCAATGAGGAGCAGCTGTGCAGAGCTCAGAACAAAAGGCTACATTCTAATCACTAAAAATACTCAATAAATGCAATTAAAACTTCTTGTATGCAAATTGTTAGTTATGTGCAAATCTATGCTAAAAGTACAGTGCTAAATAAAGTGCTTGTTAGTTGCAAAAGTGCGCCCAAAGTGCTACACAGTGGCTTAAGTAAAATAGACCCAGTAATGAAGATCTGTTCATTACTGGGAAGATCTCTTCATTACAGTACTGTAAATTTGCATATAATAGGGAATGTTGTTCAAATAACAATATCTGTGGAAAAAGTAAAAGAAATCCAAAGTAACTATATGTGTAATGGCGTAAGTACTCGGTATCGGTGAGTATTCAAATGCAGGTACTCGTACACTACTCATTTTGGATAAAAGTGGTATCGCTGCATCCCTAATTTTAAAGGATGTATTGGTTAATTGAGAAATGTGGAATGCATTTTTTATTCAGCCCCCATTTGCTTTGATGGTTCTAAACAAAATCCAGTACAGGCAAATGCCTGTAAACATCACTGATTTATGTTTTATCTTTAACATATTCTGGGGTTTGGTTGAAAAGGCAGCAGCCTAGGCAGAGAGGCCAAGAGTTCCCCTTCTTCTCTACTTGGCTTAGTTCCTTAGGGTAAATACCAATGAGTTGATAGGTGTTTGGCCTGAAAGGTGTGACTGACATCCTCCCCCAACACCATAGCCAACTCACCACGAGGTAGAGGTCAGTGGACAGCTCTGTCACTCTCCTCACCTGAGCGTGAAAGACATTTGGTCTCAGATTAGTTAAAGGGAAAACAAAGTTACTGCTACTTAATGTGTCTCTGTGCTAAGCCCACAAATGGATATTACTATGCTTGAAAATAATTTTCCCTTTTCATCCAGTAATGCCATTCGGGTTCAATTGGGTAGAGCATTCCTACAAACCACAGTACACTAGCTTTTCATTCTTAATGTCATAGACAAAGTGTGCATTGAAGTCCCCCAGCAGATCCAGGGAGTTGCAAAAAGGAGTGTTACACAGTCTCCAAATCTGCAAAGCAGGTCTGATGCATAACCTTTCAGAAAAATACTGTTAAGTCTAAGGTAAGCAAAATGTGCAAAAACCTCCTGTGTGTTCCTTGGGTTCAAACATTGCTGCACTGGTCAAATGTCCATTGTTTGGACAGCAAAGGAGAGCTGATTCAGTCTTCATATCGTCCCATGTGAAAGCCCTTGCCAGCTGTATGCCTAAATCAACCTGACAGCACTTATTTAATATTTGTGCTGATTTTTTAAATGTCTTTTAAACACGGCCTACATGACGCATGCATGGGTAGATCTGCTGACTCTGGATTGGTGGTTCTCCTCACCTCTACCAACAAAAACACTTCTTCCCCCAACATGTCTGCTCCATCACCAGGGAAATGCCTCACTCGACCTCCAGTCGAAAGACAATTCCTGCAATGATGTTTGTCAGGTCCTCCAATCTCAAACCTGCTCTGACTGCAACAGCACTAACAAGAACAGGCAGATCGCAGTGGAAACTAAAGCTAATGCTCAACTCACATTGAACACAAACAAACAAGGTTTGTCTTAGAGACAGCACATCTACCCTGACATCTCTATGCAGTCTGTTTTTGGATGTGTGATTCTATTGTGGAAAATGCTTTGATTTGGTAGAGTTGAGCATCAATGCTGGCTGAGCTGGAGAAAATGCCTCAGTCCTCACCAGCAGTCCCGTTTACACTTGACATCACTTAGAGACTGAATGTTTATCAAATAAAGTCCAGCATTTGGCTGAAGGGAGTGACCTTTCTTTTAAAGGAACAGATTGGTTTGTTGTCCTGCCATCTTGTGTAATTGCACTAATCTCTGGAAGCTTTGGAATGCGAAAACAAACTTTCTGTGACGTGAAATCAAAGACTCCAGATTCCCTTAATAGATTTTGTTACCTGAGGTCAAAGTCTTTTCGGGCTGAGGTTAAGATAAAGAAATCCAACCTTCCCTATGGACTGAGCTCGAGGGTCATGTTGTGGCGGGATAGAACACAGGCCATGATTATCTGCAAGGTGTTTCCTGTTTGTAACTGTGGGGCTAAGCAATGCAGATTTATTTTCCCCAGTGGGAGACGTGAGTTCTAAATTTAAAATGATTAAATAAGCGTAGAGTTAGAAATCCATTTGCACTTCCATTTGTTGGCCTCAAAGCTGTTTTTAAATCAAGGGCAAGTCTCTGAATCATTAGACACAGATGACTGCCTTTTTTGCAGCCTTTACCAAGCAAATTTCTTCTATCAACCCCTATATTTTGAAACAAACCTTGTGCGTCCAATTAATACATTTTTACAGTTAACATAGTCTATGCATAGTCTATCCAGCTCTCGAAGAAGGCGGACGCTTTTCTCTCTGTCTCCCGACCTGACCCTTATCTATCCTGCTTCAGCCCTGTGTTTGTGTCTTTCATTCTCTTCTGGAGCATCTTTTTACATATCTTCCGAAACCAAAAATATGGATCTGGTCAGCTGGTCTCTCAACGCAATTGATCAAATTTTCCTGACGGGAAGACAG
>JAVLVB010000824.1:2718874-2732125 GCA_032876305.1 Orestias chungarensis
CTCACAGACCTACACATACACTCACACACACTGATACCAGCTCTACATACGCCTTCATTCTCATCTTAATCCCAAGGCTCTGTTCTGTTGTGTTACTGTTGCTGTGCAGAGGTTTTTTTGAACTTCAAGCTGTATCCTAACAAGGATAAAGTGTGAATTGTATTTTTTTCTCCCTCATCTCTCCCTATGTGTCATTTTCTCTTGTCCTGAAGGACACGAGGGCGGCGCGCCATAGGTGCAGCGGCTACAGGTCTACGTCACCCCTTGTAATTTCGTTCGGGCTCATGTACCCCATGTGTGTGAATGACAATAAACGATTCCTGATTCCTGATTCCTGATTCCTGATGGTGATTTTTATTTATACTCCTCTGCCTTTTGCTGCTATTTTACATCAAATTAGGGACTTAAGGTGATGTAAACAAATTCATATAGTCCTTTATAATGACATGGCTGAAAGATTTGATGCCATTATTGGATCTGAAGAACATTATGGTAATGAGGTGTCTCTCATGCAAAGATACCCTAATCTTCCTAGGTACTCTTCATTCTGTGGAGAGGAGTGAAGTGGAAAGGAGAAAGTGGTCCAAGCAAGAGAAAATACAGCAGAACCAAATAGATAGTGGATAGGTGTAACAAGGAATGAGAGATGGCATTATTATTACTTAAAATAATAAGGGATCTGTTCTTAAGCCCTGCTTTCAACATTTACTGAGCCCTACCACTGAAATATATTTTAATTTTCTTTGCTCTTACAAAATTTGCACGCATTTATTCCTGCGAAAAATGACAGATGTTTATTCTAAGCATTGTCACCTGCACTGATATTATCTTACTAACTGGTTTACGCGGTTACACAATAAAATCTTATTTAAGACCTACTTGCAATTCACTATCAGTTCTGCCCTACTCATTTTGTCAGGATGTTACTCTTTAAACTGAAGTCAAATGCAGTCTATAGGAAGGTCAAGTATTACCTGTTTCTGTTGTAGGTGATGGCAGGTGGCTGCTATTCCTATGAATAATTTTGCTTTGGGTTTCTTCTCCTAAACCTTCACCTACAACCGAGTCTAAGGTTTGGATGGCTCAATAAACCAAGAAGAAGTTTTAGGACCTTTTCCCGGTTTTTATATTTATTTTACAGGAGCATAGTCATGCAAACAATGTCAAAGAAGTGTATTGTCCCTTTTGGGATAATTATCCCTGTGATGATAATGAAAATTACAAAAGTAAGGAAGCCTAGTACCTGCCATTTGCATCTGTTCCCGTACTGGCAAATAAAACTGTTTTTAGCAGAAGAAAACCTAGACATGCATTTTCAACACTTTTTTTTAACCAAAATCCTTCTCAACTAGCCGTCATGATGCATGCATGCCTATCTATCGACTTGTGTGGGTGGACTAGTTAGTCAGCAATATAATATGCAAAAACTGTAGGATCATATGAGCTCCCCCACTAACATGGTTTGATTGGTTTGAATCCAAACAGAAAAAAAAGTACATATGACAAATGTTAGTCTATTTTTATGTTAGAAATACATTATGGATAAAAAATTATTCCGATGTTTTTCTGACTGCAACCTCTTAGGCCTGCTGTGATTCAACATGGTAACCCTTGATCTTCGACTCAAATTTGCTCTTCACTGCACCGATCCTTCAATCTCTGTACTGCATGATAAGTTAATGTTTCATTTATATGTGGATGTTGCTCTTTATAGAGGACCATCATTGTCAGTGCAGGTTAGACAGCAGGAAGCCAATTAGGGCAATAGCTACAATCCTTGTAGTTTTCCGCTTATGGAAAACGCCTCAATGGGCTGTTGTGTGTGAGGTAATGGATCCCGGACTTTAGTTGCTTTGCTTGTTATGTGCCAAGTCCTTTTGACAGAGAAACAAGCGGTCTGTATTCAGGAGGAAAGCTCATTAAGGTGGTCTGAGGGCAATTTGGGATCAAGGTTAAGACAGGTGACTGCATGATAGGGTTGATTTCTTGCTATTAGTGGTACCACTCCAAAGATTCACTGAGTGTTGGTGTTTGTTAAAGACTCTAGCAAATATCAAATCAAAAAAAGCATGATAAATAAACACAAGTATCTGTTTTTTTTAATAAATAATGCATGAAACCAAGCAAAGACTTGTTAATTTATAATATGAAAAAAAGAAAAATCTTTTGCGTGGTTTATGAGGCAAGCACCAAATGGATTTGAAGGCGTCCACAGATAAGCTGGTCTATATACAGACATTGAAAAAAAAATTACTTTTTTAGCTATAACATAGAAAAAAAACAGTAACTTGTGAAAGCAAGTAGCAAATTTAGCAATCAGCTTAAAACATAAAAAAAATCTTTTACTTTTAAAAATGCTGCTGTTCTGCACTTCTTTGCCTATCTATCGTTCTGTACTTTAATAACCACTCTTGCCTAAAATCTCCTATTTAATAAATAAAATGACCCAAGCTTTTCACTGTGGATTGCATCTTGCTATTGAAGCTTGTAATTACAGAGTTTTAAATTATGCCACAGCCTCTATGGCTCAAAGTTTCAGAAAGGCTTGAAGACAGTCTGGATTTACAGAAAGTAGCAGGGATGTCTTGATAGGGAATTTGTTTTGGTCTACAAAATGATCGGAGCCGAAATTAACTCTCCGACAACAAGTCCTAGTCGTTCACTCTCTCAAAATAAATGCTATGCATTTGCTGCAGAGTAACACACTACAATGCATTAGCGTTAGATTAGGTGTTTTGCATCAGTAAGTATTGGTAAAAGTGAATCAAGTTTTTTAACATGAACTAACCTTATGACAAACTTGTTTAAATACATACATACTAAACTTTGGTTTCCTCTTCTTGTAATTGATTTAGGCACACTGCCACAGTAAACTAAAAGCCACCATACCTTTAGAATAAATATATATATATATTTTTTTTAATATAATTTGTAGCTGCATTTTCAGATGAGTATATTAAAATATTATGAGAATATTGAGATAATGATAGATGGAGCCACTCAGTGTTTTTTATTACTTTTTATTTACTTAAGAATATAGAAATGATAGTGGTCTGTACAGTCACATGTGTAATAATTGAATAGCCTTACAGTCCTTGCGTGATGTTAGTGATTTAAACAGGTCTAACATTTCACAATTATTTTAGACAAGTACACAGGCTGAGGTAGTGGAATAGCTAAGTGAAGGAGAGTGAAGTGGAGAGGCAGAGCAGAAGGTCAGCATGGTAATGCAGAAGAGAACAGAAAAAAGCAACCACCAGCATCGTGTCACACAACCAAACCTGCCATTAATATTAGAAATAAGAATTGTTCTTATTACAAGTTATCAAATGGTAAATAAACATTAAAAACTAAGTTTTTCAATGTGAAATCTTGGTAAAATTATGGTAATTATAATTTATTACGAAACATGAAAAAAGTTGGGCATTTATCAAAAACCTTTATCTTAAGAATTTGAGACACGTTTCTAAAATAAATAATATATACTCTGTTGTTACAACAGAATAACAATTCTGTCAAAAATTAAATGTCTTAAATGTCTGTCTTACATTTTGACCTACATAAATTGTATTTATTATTATTTGAAAGGTGCTTAATGGTCTTTCAAATACAACCAGCTCTAAAACCTCTGCAAATTACATAATTTAGATAACAGTGTGATTGAGTAGCACTTAACTTAAACCTCGATGAAACATCTTCAACAAATATATAGAAGTTCAGCTGTTCTGTTCTGCTGTTCTACTTTGGCGCCGAGGATTTTCATGTCTTAGATTACTGAGAATCTAGTTCATCAAATTAACACAACCACGTGTGTGGCCTATAGTACATCTTTGGAAGCACTTCAAATGAAATGGATTTAATTTTTTTTTTATGAATTGTGATTTTTTTTAAATTATTGACAGTGGCTGATGTAATCACAGACAACCGAAGACAAACAACAAGTACCAGTCTGGGATATTAATAGTATTTATTTAAGTGGAAACCTAAGATTTAACTAGCTATCCTTTGTCCCACTGCCAGCCTAAGTCTCGATCAAAATAAAAATTTGTGTCACATGGATTTAATCTTCAAAACCTACGGCAGTATTTAGTGCATCTTTAGTGCACTTAACTCTTACAATATACATTATTTGGTACATCTGTCCTGTGGGTGTGAAATCCTTTTGAACATTTTGATATTGTTAAATTAGTTTGTCACAAGTGACTTACATTTATAGGTTTTTGGAAAATGAATTTACACCTTTAGTTCAGAGTACAAAATGGTTAATATTCGCCTCAAGTCTTGATGATTGCCAGAGCCCAATTAATAGCTAACATTGTTATTGTCTATACATTTTTTGTCTCCTTTCGGATAAACTTAAAAGTTTGTACACTAACCAACTTGTGGAATAATTATACCAGTAACCATAATGCTAATAGTAATAAAAAATAGGTGTGTCCTGACCACCAATTTTAAATCTCCTCATGTCCGCAGTCATATTGAAGCAGATTTGCCTGGTGTATTAAATGGAACAGGTTAAAGCGTACTCCATTTACACCTAATTTGCATAGAAAACACAGAAATGAGTTGGTGCGTATCACCATAACAACTCATCTTCAAAATGAATAAAATGTGTTGGGAGTTAAGAACCAATTATTATATGTGCACTTGCAGTGGACGTATGGTGGTATCTTGTGTAATAACATATTATTTAATGTGATTTCCCGTTCCTTACTTCAGATACATTTAAGTTGGCAACATTTAATTATTTTCTTCTTGTTTAAGATATGTTACCTGTTCTTCAGGATCTGCACCTTAAGGCATGTATTTAAACCATTTTCACATTGCAGCAACAAGCAATTATTCAGAGAAGCAGACATGAGTCACATCACAAATCTAAGGGATTTGATGAGATCCACTAGTGCGGAAAATGACTCCACAAATCGGGTTTTATGTAGAATAGTGGCAAAAATGTAACCATTACTAAAGCAAAGTATAAGATGTTAATTAGCAGTTGCAAAGGTCATGTAGAGTACACACCAAACAGGGATTAAAGACTTAATGTCCTTGGCTACATATAAAATACTAGCTGCTGAGCAAAAATGAAATGTAACAATATTATTTTATTCCTTCTCTAAACTATTTACTTAATGCCATATTGGTTTATTGCTTAATTTTCATTTGGTTTGTCCACTAATCCATGCTAACAAATTTCGAGGGCTTTACAGAACATTCAGCTGAATTTCTTCAGTTTTACAAACTGGACACGGTTGGATTTGTTTTATTATGTAAGTTAAATTAAAGGTAGTTTGTTGTAATTTGTTTAGGGTTAGCAGAGTACAGGAAATTGAACTAGGATGTGTGTACTAGATTGTGATGTTCACATAAATTCCCATAAGTACACTGAAGTTTCTAGCTTTGATGCGACTTAATGTTGTAAGCTGTACGATGTATGGATAATTAACAAGGTTGCTAACTCCTATTTGTTAGTGAACAGTGAGCTAAAAAAACTAACCAAAACAAACATGTGGATATAAAAAACTAATTAGTTGATGGGAAACACTGCGATAAATGCTAGTAAATGGAATTGGCAGTGGGTATGATTCAGGTCTAGCAAGCGTGTTTTTTAATGAATTGCTTTTCCTTTGCTTTAGGCACAATATGAAAAACACACTGAAGACTTTGAGCTCCAGCAGGTAAGAATAAAAGAGAAAAAGCAAAAAAAAAAAAACAGACTGTTAAGTGGAAACAAACAGAGCTGTAGGTTAGTTTTTAGTTCTTTAAGTAGCCTCATTCTGACCTTTCACTCACCCCAAACTCACTGCATCATGTTTTTACCTAATGCCCACTGACGTTTGTAATGTTACATGAATGAAATAATTTTAGTCAGTTATGAGTGTACACACCAGACATTTCTATCTTGTATTTTCCCTGCTGATATAAGGACGTACGACTAATGCAGGTTTATTGTTGATTCGGTTTTTCATTTTTTTGTTTGAGCTAAGAGACATGGAAGAATGTTGGTCTTAGGCAACAAGCACTCCCAGTCTTACATTTGGGTTTTCCTTATCACTCTCTTATTGTTTATATCTGCCACCTAAAAGGATGTCACAGTTAGGACAATAAGTGGAACTGGAGTTAAGCCATTTGGTGTAAGCTCTTTTCCTGTTATTCAGATGGTTGATCTGTTTGTAATGGGATGAGATGTAAATTTGGCTTTATCCTGTTTTTCTGATCTCATCTTTTTAGCTCATTCACAAAGTGTTTACAACAGTAGGACTAAATGGAAGATTAATGAAATGTTTCTGTCTTTTGAGGATACCTTTGAGGGTACCAATAAGTTAATTTCTCCTGCATTTTCTGTCCATGCATCTGATACACAGTTGGACCAACACCCGACGTGGACTGCAACATATATTTTTTAAGTTGATCAAAAACATCACAACCTTTAAAACCTTAATCTATCAAACACATTTAGAACTGCTGTAAATTTTAAATAGGCACTACTCAGATTATGTAGCAATGACTGTGTTATTATATTACCTAATCTATGCTGTGCTGACACACTGTGGTATGATGCACTACAACAACCAAATCCTACACAGCCCAGCACAAAATCACCTGCACACAAGATGAGCACATGCAGCATATACAGGGGAAGTGCATATTGGAGCATAGTGGCTTCTGTCCGGACTAATCTGGGCTTGTTTGCCCCCATTTGTTAGAGGTATAGGAGAGGATCTTTTCAACAGAAAAATTTCAATGGAAAATCCCATTGAAATGACAGCCAATCAGAAACGAAAAAATTACTGGCTGTCAATGCGGAAATAAAATTTACGCAATGACTTATATCACTAATGTCCCCACCCTCCCGACCTGTACAACGCGAGCTCATGTTTGAATTTGCGCATGCGCAGATTGTTGTTTAGGAACTAAAACGGGACGACAAGACGCATCATTCACCATTGAAGAGAGGTTCTCCCCGTACAGCAGCGAATGTAAACAGACTGCATGTGCTGAGGACGTGCGCGCTCCTGACATCAGGGGGCGTTACTGGAGATGAGGTGACGCATGCGCAATGTTGCGAAACTGAGAATGAGCTGAAGATCCTCTCTTATACCTTTAAATCATGATTTAACTGTAAAAACTAAGTTCACTTTCTCAAGTCAAACCCTGAGAAAGTGAGAATTTCAAAACAACCTGTCTGACAATATGAAGTATGCTAGAAGATCGAATAAAAAACATAAAATTCCTGGAAAAAAATTTAGGTCATTGTTTCAATAGTAACAACACATTTTCAATCTTTTATAATATGAACTATTAACTATTGGTAGAAAAATGGAGGATGACACCTCACCAATAGTACCTTGTACATAAAACATCCATTATCTTAATAAACATTCACTTTATCTAGATAAAACCTTAAGTGATATGCATTTCTCACAAATATAAAAAAAATTATTTACTTGTTTTTAAATCATACCTAAATATATTTTGAGATCAGCATACTACAAGCAAAGCAAATCTAAAAAAGTTAAACTATCACAAAATTTCAAAGATGGAAAAGGAATAATGGAAAAAATTGTGGTTGTACATAACACATGTAAAGTACACATCAACATAAACAAATGGAACAGTCAAAGACACACTGACAAAAGTAAAATAAAAGAACAAAGGGAAATCTAAAACTAATTTTATACAACACAGCACAGCATTTTTTATTTCAGTTGTGATGTGTTCTTTTAGCCCATTGTGTTTTTTATGCATGCATGTATATATATATATATATATATATATATATATATATATATAATATATATATATAATATATATATATTTTTTAAATGTATTTATATATATATACGTATTTTTATTGTTTTACAATATTACAATATGTCTGCTGATTAATTCTCCACCTTAGAGCTGCAACAAATTTTGATCACAGTATCGTCTTCATCACATATGGAGATTTACTTACCTTCAGCTCATCCTCTGTGCATGAATTTTGTTTGGATATGGATTTATATGGACGCTGTCCTGATCAGATGAATTGCAGCCTGTGTAATCCTTAAATCAGACAGGCGCTAGTCAGGTCAAACACAAGTATCAACAGTACAGTAAAATTCACCTGAAAGGTTGCATCCTCTGATGAGAATTATTGTCCTCATTCCTGCAGTACAATCTCAGGAAAGGTAAAATCTGACTTCCTTTGACAAGCTGCTGATTCGCTTATTCAATCTTACTTCAACAATCTGTATGGATTAGTAAAACTGACCTCTGTGTGGCTTAAATAAATGCTTGTGTAATATTGCAAATAATGTTTAAATAGTTTACCAGTCCCCCGCTTGCTGTGAGCCTGTGAAGGTCTGTAACCCGGGTAACAGGGTTACTGCGCCATGTTATAGGTCTCGATACTTTCACGTCTCATAGGGTGAGGCTAAAAATAGTCTACTGTATTGGAATAGAGTTTTCCAAGCCATACGGTGAGGGAACCCGGGGAACAGCTGCGTTAAAGCCAGATTCTGTTAGATCAGCGGTGTCAGATGGGCATGTTCCCGTTTCTCTTTCCTCTTCCTTCATTCACAGACTTTATACTCATTTTTTCTCACTTCTGCTTTGTTCAACTATTCATCATTTACTTTTTAACCGTTTAGCATTTATCCTCATTTTCTGTCTTTGCGTTTCCTGTTTGCAACATTTATGTGCCTTATAATGTTTTATGTCTGTCCGTTTCTTTATTTCTCTTCCTTCTGCTGTCAAGGATTTTTTTTTTCTGTCGCCGTCTTGCAGATTATTAGCAGACCTCCCCTGAGTGTCATTGTAATTGGTGCAGTCCTAATATTAACAATGTTCATCTGTGTTGTTATATATAAAGATCCCCTGATGTAGGCAGATGAACTAGATAAAGTAGATGTTAAACTAGAAATTTAAATTAGGTTGAGTATATCTTTGGGCTAAGCTGTTCAGGTGTGAAAGCAAAAAAAAAAATATTGGATCAGCTCATATGGATCCTGTTTATGTGATAATTGTTTATGTATTTAAATAAATAACTAGACAGGAATTACCTGGTAATAAATACAAATCAGGCGTTTTCAGATGTGTAAGTGAGACAAGACATTCTGTATATGGTCGAGCAGGGATAAACTGGGTTGCTTGGTGGGTAGATTGCTGGTTGGTAGAGTGGGGACATTATGTTGGATGATCTCAGAAGTAGCATTCAATAAAGCCACTATTGCCAAAACTATCTAAATCAATAGTTGTCAACGGAAGTTGGCACTTCATTAACACTTCAGTGATGCTTCAAATGTTAGGAGTTAGTTAGAACAGTTTTAGTTACTTGTTGGTTAAAACTCTCACAGTGGTTACATACTGCAGTAAATACTCTAGGTAGCTCTTCAAAAAACAAAGTCTGCCACTAAAAGTTAGCACCACCCGATCAAAAACTACTCCCGGAGTAGTTTTTCACGCAGCAGCAGGGTGTGGCGGAGCTGTTTGCTTTGGTGGGAAGTTGGATGTGCACAGCCTGCTACCTGCAGCTCCTATTACAGCTCACTGTGCAAAACTGGTTCTTGTTTTCTCACCGATGAAAAAAAAACCTTCAAAAATTGTTAATAATAAAAAAATGTGTCCATTTTATAGATTTTTTTGTTTGTTTTTTCCATTAAGATTGAGTTTATATTTTTTCATTGTTTCGCAAACCTCAGCATGAGGCAAATTTGAAAAATGACTGAATAAAAATTTTTGGGAGAAAAATATGCTCTGATCGCGGCTGCTTGCCGTCTCCCCTAGCAGTTTGACATCACATGGGTTTATTTATAGCTGGCAGATGGATTCTCCCATAACAGTATGCTTCAGTGCTCCCTCCCCCCCAGCTTAGCCTTGCGTGGATGACTCAAACGAACTGAAAAAAATACGTTGTTTACATTATCTCCTCTGATCTGAGAAGCCATCAATTTATGACTGCATCCATTATTCATGTGGTCTCAACCAACACGCAAATACATACATACATACATACACTAAAAAGAGCCAGACCTGGATTTCAGGAACTATACATGTCCATGCTGTGGTAGGATAAGGGTTGTGGGGTCTGTGTGACGCACCTGCACATCACTTCAGTGAAACCTTACACATCCCTGCACACATTGAGCTGCATGCGTACTCTGTGCATGTGTCATTTTGCTGGAGGAGATGCATGCTGGGAATTATTGCTACAGCCTTCCATTTTCCCCCCATTCTTAAAACCTAATTTAAACGTACAATCTAAGTACAATTTCCAAAGCCACACCATTGTTTACGTGTAGACTGAAAGACCCTTCTGTAGAGTTGACTACCAAAATTACATAAAGTAAACTACAAGTCATCCAAGAGTACCAATAATACTAATTTAAGCACTAACGGCCGCAGTGGTTATAATGAAATAGTAAGAAAAAGATTTAGTAAAAATTTCAACGAGGCATATATTTCTAAAATAATAATTATCAGAAAGTCTCATCGCAAATTTAACAGAAAATTTATGATTAGCAGTCCTTTTGAGTAGATATCTACCTTTAGAGTAGATTTATGTCTGGCTTTTTATCAATATTTAAAATTAGATTTATTTTTCTACATATGCTTCATTGTTTATGAGTGGTTTTTCTGTCTGTTGGGCCTGCTGTGATATTCAGAGGTCAAGTGAGTAAACCGTAGACAGTAGATTTTATGACTAGAAGCGGTCTAACCTGTTCTACAAATAATCCCTTACCTGTTATTTATAAGCTTCTCACGTGTTATGTTGTAAAAAATGGAAAATTATTTCTTCTGTCTGGATTTATTCTGTTGTAATTATTGAGCTATGTTTTTTTCACTTTTTGAAATTCTAAATCAAATCTTATTATAAATTGCTCAGTGCTTTAGTAGCCCACTAATCAAGTCCTTCTCTCTTTACTTTTACTTATGCTCTTTATTTGAGATGTTCTACCCACAACTCCTCTTGTTAAAATATACATTTTATAAAAATTAAAAAAACAAAATAAAAAAAACCGATACATTTGTAACAAAAATACCCAATAACCAAGGGCCTGATTGTGTTATTAGAGTTTTGATGTTGGTTCCTAACCTAATTACATTTCCGGTTTAGGAGCAGAAATGTAACATCTAACTAAAAATATTTTTTGAGATTAGTGAGATTTTTTAAGTTCCAATATTTAGTTTTATTTATTAGTATTATTTTAAATTTAAATGTTTTTAAAACCTTGCAGAACACCCATAAAGCTGGAGTAACTGAATTATCCACTGGAGCAAAGAGAGGCCCTGTGGCATGAGCAGATAATGATCCAATGACTAAGGCAGGCTTTTTTAGGCCCAGTTTATTAGCATTGTTTTGGGTTCGGAATGAATTAGGAAAATGGCAGCTGTTCCCATGCCATGTCATTATGAAATGTAATTCAATTTGACCTTGCAAGCTTCTTGATATGGGCAGAACACTCTCTTGGGCTTTTCTTGTGTTCAATTTCCCCATATATTGGTCAACTGGGTGGTTATCTGGCCTCTGAAGCCTTTAGGTAGAACATTTTACTGAAAAGTAACTCTAATCTTATTTGATCTTATGTTGTCATCTTTTCAGATGTAACACCAAGAAAGGTCAAACAAAAAGCTGTAGTCATTTGACATCCAACATTATTTTGCTGTTTGAGAAAGCAGACATTCTCCCTTGATGGCTGCTTGTCCAGTGTTACTGGACAAGCAGTCCAGTAACACTGGTTTTAAATCCAACATGTTCAACCTAATTATAAATTGCATACAGTGTCTCTATTAAGTGGATCAACTTTCAACCCTGTCATTACAGGGTTAAAATGTATTTCCCTTCCACCAGTTCTCTTCAGAGCCTATGACTCAAGCCCATACCCAGTTTTCATGAGAGTTACATATTTTACACAAACACCTCTAGGTATATTTGTATCCAATGTGTGTGTATTTGAAGGAATTCAATGCTTCGGTGAATTCAGAACACAAGGAAATCTAGTCATTAGTTTTTTTTGACCCGGAGCAAAGTGAAACTGAATGCCAGTTAGTGTCAAGTCAGGAGTGACTGAATGGCTGGGGAGGAACAGCTGCACGCACAGTTTCTGCCAAGCATGGCATGCCAACAAACTGCAATGCAACTCTGCTCAGTCAATCGGATGCAGTCCGGAGAGTTGAAATGTTTGACATTAGAGACTGTTATTGTAAAGAACCATCTGTGCAGCTCAGCTACAGAGAAATACATTCTGTCGTTATGTAAAATCAAACAGGAAATACATATTTGGTATATGAGAGGTGGAAGTAGATGTGGAATGATCGCTATCCAAGCAGCAATCATAAAACTGACTCTCAGGTTTTAAGAAGCCATTCAGAAGCTCATATTCTTGTTTTATTTACGCAGATGATTTTTTTCTTTCTTTCAGGAGGCCAAGAAGGTGAATAACCCTGCCAACAATCCAACAGCAGACAAAACAACTAAAGGTCCTGATGTGAAGGAGGAAGCGGTACCAATCAGTGAGGTGGGATGGATGACTTCAGTCAAAGACTGGGCTGGTGTCATGATCTCTGCTCAGACGCTAACAGGCAGGGTTCTGGTAGGTTCCTCTTCTTCAGACAAGAATAAAAACAACAAACACGCAATCAAAAATCCGGGGGCGCCCAGGGGTCTCCTGCGCCTGGTTGTAGGGTCTTTGGGGGAGAGATGTGGTTTCTGGAGTGGGGTGAAGTAGTCCTTTGCCACACTCCATGAAACATTCTGCCTCATTCTTAAATGCACATTAGTCACTATTACATACCACAATATCATACACCACACCACACACAGGGCGGTTGGGGGCGGGGGCTGTGCTGCAGCTGGAGAACGGTGATCACGTTGCCAATTCTGCGTGGCTCCCGGCTCCTTGCATGTCCTGACACGGCGGGCCTGTGGTTGGGATGGGGCTGGGGGGGAACTCCACTGTCTGCAAACTGTGGCATGCTTCCTTCCACATCCCCTTCCCTACCCTTTTGCTGCTTTCTTGCTGCACCAGAGGCTGGTCCCACCCAACCACCAACACCATCCATACCTTGAGTGACTGTGTGTGTGTGGGTGAGTGAGTGAGTGATTGTGTGAGTGAGTGAGTATATGTGATTGTGTATCAAAGTGGGATGGGCTGGGTCTGTGACTGGGTGTCCTCTGCCTCCCCATGCTATTCCCCTGTGTGTGTGTGTGTGTGTGTGTGTGTATGTGGGGGGGGGGGCCTGGGGTGCAGTGCTGAGGGCACAGGGGCT
>JAVLVB010000824.1:2734470-2756010 GCA_032876305.1 Orestias chungarensis
ATATATATATATATATATATATATATATATATATATATATATATATATATATATATATATATATATATATATATATATATATATATATGTGTGTGTGTGTATGTGTGTGCGCTGTGTGTGTGCACATGTGGAATTGTTCATTTATGGGCAGTTGGGAGATTCTGTGTTATTTTTTTGTGAAGCAGTTGCTGCTCCATCATTGCTTCACTGCAGATTAGAATTTGCGAGGAGTATCCATGTATGCAGAACCTGGCTGGTAACCATAGGAACTGCAGTATAGCGGTGCTCAGTCATCTCACATGAGGACGATCTGCCTGGGTAAAGCAAACTGGGACAACAAAGAACAAAAACAAATATTACGTTTATTTTTCTTGCCTCTAAATCTATGGGTATGTACAGTTGGCTCCGTTCCACCAAGGCTGAGAAAAACTGCACCAGATAGAGATTGATTGTTTCTGTTTATCAGAGCCCCTCCATCCCTGATCATTTGTTTGCCTTGAAGACTTTGCCGTTAGTGAAAGATCAAGTATACTATCAAGCTTATTGAAATGCTTGACAAATATAAATCCTCTGGGTGGTGTGAGTTATGTAGTTCTCTGCCCTGTCTTCTGCTGCAACCCTTTCTCCTGGTGCTGCAAACACATGACATCTCTAGATTGACTTTCCTGTCACGACACTAGACAATACAGTTAATGTTGCCCTTTTTACCAGCCATAATAGAAAAGATTTAAAACCCAAGAAATTCAATAGAAAGGAAACCTGCTTGCTTATTTGTTTTATTGAAAAATCTTATATTGTGCATAGTAAAACAGCAGGGTCTGGACATTTTACCACTCCTTTTACCAGAAATGGGACCGCTTATTTATTTTGGATTAATTGCTTTCACTAGCCAAAATTTAAAGATTAGTTAAGAAATTAAGACTGACAACTCCAAAGACTTCTGCTATGCCTATTCTAAAAATGATTGTGATGAGTGTTTGCAATCACTGTTTTTTTAGAAAAACCAGTGGTTCAAATTTTGATCTGGCTAGATGCTGATTAGTCCAAACATTCATCTTGTTTTACTGGTCAAATAGCTCAATTTTTACCTCATCTGACCATGAAATATTACTCACGAAGACATTTTGGTTTTGCATATGGGTGTCTATTACTCAATTTTGGAGTTAAACCCACTTTACAGTGAAATTTTAATCTGGATTTCCAGAATCCTTCAGTATAGTAGTATATTAGGCATCTTAGTATATTATGCATGAACGCAGGTAGTTTCTGGACATCCTAATCAGTAACGTTTGTCCGAAACTTACAATTTTGGAGAAATACTTAATATTTGATGACAGTTGTAAATACACTGACAATGTTGTTATGGAATTGATAAAAATATTGTGATGAGCTGTGTAATTTACTGTTGGCTATTCATAATTTTCTTCTTGCAAATAAGCACATATGTCGTGAACATAAAATATGCTTTTGTATTTTCGATATTGTAAAGCTGGAAATTCACTGGAATTTCTTTTCAATTTATCCCACGCAGCCCGCTTGTGTATGTACGCAGCATTTGTGACAGTTTTTTTTTTTTCAGTAGCTGAGGTCTGTGAAGGGTCTCTTTGCAACAGTCTGCCATTATTCCATACTAGTGTTGGCACAAGAGCAGCTCATTCTTAATTCTCATTATTGTTAGGCATTATTCTTTATATCCCTACCGTCCACTACTACTATTGACAGATAGCTAAATGGCTGGCTGGCTGGCTGGATAGATGGATGGATGGATGGATAGAATATTTGATCTTCAGCTTTCAACACACACCCACACATGAAAAACACACATTGGAAAGATCATGCCCATGGGCACATTGACATGTCGCAGAAAGATGTACTTGAGCCTACATTCGGATTGCAAGACTACTGTACCTACATAGCTACAGTTGCTTGACAACTCACCTACTCCTGAGCCATTTTCCTTCACAAGCTTATTGTTCAGCTGTTCATTTATGGTCTTATAAATGAGCGTATGGGCTCTAAACACGCCGATTGTTATCAGGTTGTTGACTTTTTCTTTATCGTTGCTATGAAACTACCTCTCAACTGGTACCTTGTCTGCACATTATACCCCTGTTTCTCAATTGTTGAAATAATACAGTTAATTTAAAATCAAATTCAAAACACAAATATTATAGTGAAAGGTTATAACTGGTAGAAAATAATTCTAGAAGTTTGTAAACTATCAACTGCTAAAGAAAGGTCATTCTGTATCCTGTGGGACAGCTGTCCACACAGATGGGTAAAAGGATACCCCGTCCCCTCTGTTGATGGATAAATCATCAGTTCTTTGACAACCGTATCATCCCAGTTGCTTTATCAAAGGACTTCATTAAAAGCTGAAGGACGCACAGTATGAGGAAGGAAGAGACTACTCGGACAGCTGGAGATATGAGGTGGCTGAAAGTGTGCACCATGTTCTCCTAACACATCAGCAAGTCAATTTAGATGTTTTGCATCTGGTTTAGTGACAATACATGTAATCCTATAATGTCCAAGAAAAATAGGAGGGATTATTAAAACCCTGAATGCAGATATTTTCCCTATCTCTATGGACTGCAGATTTACACGGCATGGCTGGTCTAGAAATAGGTCAGTCCTGCCATCTTTCTTAATGGGATCTTGGGTGGCAACCAGGGACCATCTGTTCACACGGGCCGCTCTCTAATCCCTGTGGTCATCCCTCTGTCTATTCCCATCCAACCTCAAACCTTATGGCCTTCTGCGTTTTGACCCCTATCATCTGGAAATACTATGAATGCAACACATCTGTCAGTCTTTACAGAAAAAAGTGAAAGCATTCTAATCACATTATATAAACGAATAAGAAAGAAAAATCCAGCTCAGTCATGTCGAGCATTAAAACCTCCGACAGGGCACATGATTTTTTTTGCCCCTCATTCTCCTTCTGTGTGCTTTTGCCAGCAGTATCCCCCCACCCCCGGTTATTTGCTTGTGCATCCCAACTTGCTTGGTGTGTATGTATCTGTGGGCTTTGGCAGTAAGGAGAGATTTTGTACACTTTTGAATTAGAGAGTAGTGTTTTTTTTTTTTTGTATTAATATCTTGTTTATGTGTTACCAAAACATCCCATTGGGGTGAAAATAAACGTTCTCTCACACTCCCCACAATTGCCTTTCTCCCTGCACAGAGAACAGCTGTCATTCACACTTTTAAGCCTTGGAATTGTTTTTGTCAGTGTGATGTTTGTGTTTACCTCTGTGGAGCATATTTCACACCACCAATGCTTTGGACTCGAAATCAGATATTTACATACGCTGTGAAAAAGGCCTAACCTTCTTCCCTGACATTAAATCAAATGTAATATTTCCTGTTTTTAAATTTATCAGCATTAATCTTTCCTGTTAAATACAAGATCTGGTTATAGAAAAATGAAAAGCAATGTGGGATTGCTGTAAAGTTAACGATACAATGCAAGCTGTCATTTTGGCATGCTGATCGTGGAGTAGTGATTCTTGAATCTAATTCACCTAATGAAACATAAAATGAAAGATTCAGTTTGCAAGTGCACACATGGACAAATACTGTAATTTCCATCACGGACATCATGGAGGCAAAGGGGCAGCTTGATAGCAGGATAGTACTGTTATAGTGCTGAGGTATAGTGATGTGAAATTTTTAACTGTAGTTTGCTGGTTTGCAGGGGTGCGAGTGCGTTTCTCAAAATAGTCTCAAAAGGACAGAAAATGAAAATAGTCCTAATGGTGAATTTAAATGGTGGTAATACATCAGATTCTCACCTCTGTGTATTAAATGGAAGGACATTTGCATTTGAATCAAGGTTTTAATTAAACCATCTACTTCATTCCCCTTTTGTCTTTTCATCTCAGCACGTGTAGCACATCTTGTGCTTTCTTTACTTATTCTGTGGTTATTTGCTAAAATGCATCAATTCAGTCGATATAAATCCACTAAGTATTGATGTGAATCGTCTTTAAGAGGATGAATTGCTGTTTATGGTCAGCGAACCTCAGAGGACGTGCCCTGCAGCAGGGAGATGGAAGACTAGGTAGAAGGAAATAAATGAGTGTGGTGCAGGCCTGGCAAGCTCTCTATTGATAACAAACTGGCTCAAAGCAGCAAGTACACTGTGTTGTATTCAAATAATTAAAACAAAAGCATATCGATAACAGAAATCAATGTTAGGATTTTTAATTTTGCATTTACATTGGTTGCAGTTTAAATTGATTGACTCCCTCATCACCACTCTTTAATAATCATTGCAATAGAGTTTGGCCATACCCATTTTCTAATACTGCCAGGGTTTTTTAAAAACATTGGCAAGTATAATGCCAGTGAATATTCAACCTTAGTTTACAAAAAGTAATGAAATGGTTGTTTGTTTAATGAGGTTTGTATATGTAAAAGTTAAGGTTGCAAGTTACCTGATAAAACAAAACAAATAGTTGAATTCATTATTCTAAGATGAAAAAATAAACACATGGAAAACACAAAGGAACAGATTAAGAAGAAACACAAAAACAACAGTTGCCTTAAAAGCGTTTATAACACTGCACGTCAAGATAACATTATTAAGCAGTTAAACTAGTAATCTAGTGGTAAAAAAATGGTTGTACTAGTCTGCTAATGTTTATAAATGAGTCGAAGAAATGTATCTTACAGTATATAAATGGGTAGTTATTGGCATTGGTGTGAGTTGTGAAATAAAATTGATTTATGGTTTACTGGATAAATATGTAACCTCTAAAGGTTATGAATTGGGAGCAACAGGTGGCGATTTTCATTCTAAATGTCCAATAATTTTCTGTAACATATGAGAAAGCCAAGGAGCTTGGCATTTTTTTCTTCTTTTTTTTTGCTTTCCAAGGACACTAATGTTAGACAACTAAACTGTAACTTTTAGCTTGTGTAGCATTTTTTCTACCTCTAAAGCAGGCTACGAACTTCCCAACCGATCCCTTTCCAAATCTCTTTCTGTTTTAGGCTTCATCACGTAGATGTTAATATTAGGTGAATGCCTCATGTTGACATTTTTTTTGCATTTTGTGTCTTATAGCTGCAAGTTTATACAAGCAGTGATATATTGTAGCTTCTGCTTAAACCATTTACAGAAAATCTGCCTTCATCTGCATAATAAAAAATAAACATCTTACTGACTCCACATAGTTCCTCGTTGACTAGGGGCAAGAAAGAAGGTTTCAACAATGTGAAACTATTTTGTACTGTGAATTACAGCCACTGTAATTATACAGGAAGGGCAGTAAAACAAGATAAAGGAAGTACATTATTGTAAACAAAACAAACAACATTCTTAACCTTTGTCCACTGTTTTGATTTAATAAAAATATTTGATGGAACACTCGGTGGTGGACAAGATACTCAAATTTTCTTCTTTTTCAAAATTTTACCCAAATCAAGGTACTAAAGAATTTGCTTTTTAAAATCATTAAACATTCAAAAATACTACATATACTGTCTAATATCAGTAACTTGCTTAGCCAGACATAATTTCTCCAAGTAATTTCTTTAATCCACAAGGCCATTAATTATTAATTATGCAGAATTTCAGCGCCTCTTTGGTTTAGAAAAACGTGAAGATAATACAAACTTTTTTTCATTCTCAACATTTCATTCTCATTTCCTTCTTGCATCTCAACATTGCTGAGCTCTGTTTAAATGGGTGTGGGAGAGCTCATAACACTGATTGACAATGTAGTTTTTTCAAATCCCCGGTGTGGGAGGTGACTGGGATTTCTTAGCTTCTTGGGAGATCAACCGCTTGTTTCCAGTTGCATTTCAGTAAAGAAAAACAGCAACAGTGGATTACAAAGCTACGCTGAGCCTGAAAGAAACAGGTTATGACAACTTTCTGAAAATTTAGTGGAGTGAAAGCCAAATGTGCCAGCTAAACAAAAACAGTACTCAAGTAAGGTACACATATTTAACCACTTTACCTAAGTACAGTAATCAATGCATTCTGTTACTATCTATAATACATCTGTAAATGTAACAGTATACTGCAAATATGATATTAAATTTTTAGAAGACTTACAAAATCGATGGACTAGTTCATAAAAAAAAAAAAAAGATTACAATTTTTACAGAGAGTAGACAGACACTGGGCTTATCCAAGTGCACACATGGTTTTTGCATTTTGATGGTGCCACATATTTAAAACTATATATAACAAAAACAGAAAATAGTTATCCAATTTTTTTTTTTTTTAGTATATCTGCATTTCCCATTGCTTGGAATAGTGCAGGTAACGCATGTCTGGAAAATTCAAATTCATCTAGAGCAGTGTTTTTCAACCAGGGTGATCGTAGGGTGTGCCGTGGAAATTATCTTTGTGAAATTGGATAATTGTTGAGTATTTTTGAAGTGGACATGTTAAGTGCAATTTGAAATAAGAGATATAAAATATGATAAAAAATACATGGTTATTTGATTCATATTAAAGACACTTTGATAAGAATTACTATAAATGTAATATATGCGACTATAGAGTAAATATATATTGTTTAAATTTTTGCTTGGTGGTGTGCCTCGTAATTCTTTCAATGAAAACAATGTACCTTGGCTCAAAAAAGTTTGAAAAACACTGATCTAGAGTATTGAAAAAGAAAGTTTATCTGGCAGGAAAAGGAGAATCTCTTCAGCATATGGAAGTGAAATTTTTACTTCAGGCCTTAAACATTCGCTTGCGATCGACAGGTAAAACCAGCCCGATTCCTCAGTTAATACCTCACACATGCTCCCCTCCCACTCTGGCTTGGGTTATGGTAGACGGCTCCTGTAGCTCTACTCCCTTCAGTGTGTCCCTCTGTCTTTCCCCACATGGTTCTCTTCACACTAATACGCCTATCCAATAGGCCTTGGTAACCCATGCAACCCCCTGTAACCACAGTAACTAGCTACAATGGTCGAATATATGATCTTGAAACAACTATCTACCGCAATTGTTATATCTTAAGATTCTAACTGCAGGAAATATGCAGAAAAAAATTATACAAAATGAATAGATTCAGGATTTATCACCTGGGTTATGTGTGCACAACTGTTAGATACCTTTCTTGTCTTTCAGATGAGGGTTATCTTATGCCTTACCATGCCAAACACATTAATCTGGTTAAAATGGACACTTCTCTTTAGGTTGGTTAACCAAATCAATCAAATCAAAAAGACTTTATTTATTTCAAAAGGAATTTAAATGATGTTGGAGTATCTCATTTAACTAAGGAGCTGTTGTAAATGGTGAAAACAGAGAATCGTACAATACAAATAACATCTGTCCTAACAACAACATGTTCCATTTTGTCACTTCGAGCAAGCTTTATTAATCTTTCAGTGATATATTTAGATTTTTTATTTCCCTATTATTGCTGCTCTATTTTTATTTTTCCTTTGCAGTAATTTTAGAATGCTTGCAGCGTAGGATTTGACGGAAAAATGTCAATACTTAATTTCCTCTATTTTTATTTGCTTTCTATCAGTGTATGTTCTTTAGTATTAAAGATATGTTTACTAGTGTTTTAAATCTTTATTTTCTGTAATAATTTTTATTCTCAGAGGTTAGGTTTCTTGAGGGTTCGTCCTTAGTATCTCTGGACAGCCGGCACATGATTAACCTAAACTGTAAGAGATTTTAATGGGAGCCAAGACGCGGCAATGAGAGGAAAAGTTGCAACGAACAGGGAGTCCTGGTATCATGTTGTCTACTTTCATCTGCTAGTAATTCACACACTCCTTTCTCACTACAGGCCAACATAGTGCTGCACATCTGAGCACGCATATAGGGTGTACTGACACAGCACACATCATTATCAGAAAACCTTCTGTCAAGCTTACATTTCTTAACTGCAAAATATATCACAGAAGACAACCCTGATACCGTGTAGTGCATGTCTCCCTACGTCATGTTTTATCTTTCAGCTTTTTAGTGCTTTTAAATTGCAGATCACTGGGAAGAGGTTTACATCTCTGAAATGGCTGGTCTCAATTTGTCCTCATGAATGATTTTCCCTGCATCCCGCCTTTACGCCCGTCATAACTCTGAGGCTTTCCATGGGTTGACTCGTGTTTTTTTTTCTCCCTCCATTCCCCTATCTGTTAACCCATCCATTTGCCACCTGTGCCCCCGCTGCTAAAAAGGCAATGGCCTACGACAGTCTTCTATCACTGTGGACACCCCTGCCCTTTGCGATTCCCACCAGGTTGAGAGATCTGACATAAAAGTGATGTTTCATTTTGCTCGCAGCCTAGACGTTTCCTTACAAGATCAAATTGCCCCGTGACTTGTTAAGCAATGTGTCTCAGAGTCTGTGGCGACAGTCTGCATTCATTCGTTTGGTGTCTTTTATCCCGTTCATTCTAAAAATATTCACAAATCAAATTAAATTAAATCTTATTACATATGTTATTTCTTATTTGTTGGCAACATCCCTGCTGTTGGTAGACTTAAAATTCATTTAAAATCTTTCAGCTTGGCTCAGTTGTAGAGCGGACATACACTATATAGAGGGTACAGTCTTTGATGTGGGTGTTCCTGGTTTAATTCCCATCCCCATGTCAATTTGCTGCCTGTCTTTTCATTCTCTCTCTACCGTTCCTCGTCTCCTAATGTTGGCTAAAGGCCAGTCGTGCCACAAAATCTTAAAAAAATAAAATTATTATCCTAGCTTATTATATGAAAAGCCCACATCACTCCTAAAAAAAATGTGTCTACGCTATGAAATACAGTAGAAGCACTATCAACTAACCGACATTAATTAGTTTGTTTTAAGCTAAGATTAATTTTAAAGGTAGAGTGACTCATTTCGGCAGTTATTCTCATTTTTGCCATTTGAAGCTTCCTGTCACCTCTCCCTATCCAAGCTCTATCGTGGCTACCTTGTAAGGTTTTTGCAAGGAGCAGAGAGTGACTCAGTACACCTGATATGACTCACAGCTAATGGATCAGAACTTCATATAAATCCTCCCACGCCTAGCACCTCTCCTTTTGCCAGACAGATTTCTTAAATACTATTGGAAAATTTAGGAAAAGTTAGGATTATTTCATATTTAGCTAAACTAATTGTAAAAGTAGTTAATCTAAAGGGAAAGTTTTAATTCTCTTAAAATAAACAAACCCCTTTAAAGGTAATAGCTTGTTAAGGTTTGTGAAATTGTTTTGAATTGTAACATACACTTGACAGCTGACTTGATATAGTTTTGAAGTAAAAAAACGCAAAAAAACCCCCCCAAAAAATTACTCTTACTGTGTTTTAAATATTTTTTCTTTCCTCAACACTGTATTAGAGTTAGATGAATAAAGTGACCCATTAATTGGATTTTAGGATTCAACAAACTACTCGCCAAAGCCAACATGGGCACAAGAAAAAAAATCAAACATAAATAAGCTAGTTTGTTCAGTTTTTGTTTGATTTTTGTTTATACGGTGTTGCCACCGTGCCATTTAAATGAATAAATAATTAGTATTGAATAAAATGATTTTCTGGTGCTAAAAATCAATTAAATATCATTGTCATAACAAAATTTAAATAGCACTGCAAATAATTTAAAGGAATTTAATATATATCTATTTTGCAGTATTTTACATAGGATTACATCATCTACTGCACAGCTACGATTAAATATCAAAGAATACAAAATCAAATAGCCAAATGTAAATACACAAAACAACAACAAATAGGAAAACTTTTAAACTGTGTATAACTTCTTGTTAAAAACAAAAAAAAATAAACTCTAAGGTTTGCATTGTGTATTATTGTGTGCTGGTTTGTGCAGCTGAGTGAGTAAGACTTGTGTCTGAAATGAGTGGTAAGATTCAATATAAGTTTGGTCCTGTCATATGTTTTATATAAACATTTTAAATAAATATATATTCATTTTTCAACACAGTTACAGTTCTTTGTTATTGAATTCATTCAGTGACATGTTTCGTATTCATGCCCGTTTTCCTAAAGTATTCTGCAAACAAAATATTTTGGGAACCAGGACATGTATAAAAAAAAAACAGCCAATGAAACTACTATCCTCTTCAATCATCATCACACATTTTTAACATGCTTTATCAGCAGAAAACAGACAGTAAAAAATAGCACCTAAGCAGAGATGTTGACATGAATTTAGAATGTAAAGCAAATATGAAATACTGTTTTTCTAACTTTATAGTTTAGCGCCTACAATCTTATTTCTTTTATGCTAAGTTTAGCTGCCATTTCATTTTACAGTATGTTAGCACAGTTACATTTTTGAATCACACTGTTAGTTTTGTATTTTGATGGTTTTCAGAGGACTTGATGGTATAGAAATAAAATGCATAAGCCACCTTTTACTACAGATTTGAAAATGTAGCATACACACCAGATAAGTCAGGCTGCCACATATTTTGTTAGATTAGCCCAAAAGTCTAATTAAATATTTACAATAGCTCTAACCCTATACTGCGTTTTGCTATATGTCAAGCATAGTAAGAATGATCCAGGAACATTACTTATTTTCATTAGAACACTTTAGGTACTGTGAGTGTTGCGCTTTAATGAACTTGCGTGAAACCAAAATGGTTACTGATGGGATGACCTACTTTATGAAGGATTCAGTTACCACTTGATGATTGATTATTCAACTGACCACTTGGAATTTGCATTTCATTTCTAAATTTTCAGTTAATCCTTAGATACAGAAAATAAGCTAAAATGGGACCATTACATTACAATAGATTAACATACCCAACAAAGACACAGTTAAGCATGGAACATATTCTTGTCGCCACAATAGCACCTTGAAAGGGATTTGCATGCAGCAAAGACTTGACAAGATGTAATATTTCCCAAAATCCCTTTTCTTTACCCACATTTAGACCCCTGATGTTTAGACATCTGTTACTAATATGCCGTCACATGGCAGTATAGAAAAGGGGGGCGTAAATAAACAGTATAGTTTTACATTGTATGTATTTGACATGGTAGGTTACATAAGGTAACAAATTCAGTGGTACAGAGACATGTACTATGCTTTACTGCTAGAAAGGCTCTTAAAAGTAGCAAGCACGGAATGTTATTAATCTCAGACAACGATCCGCAGTTACAGTCTATACTAATTATATTTACTGTGACACATACTGAACTGCTAGCACTTATTATATTATAAATTGCAGCACCAAACACATTAAATAAATTTGACTTTGCATCATAGCCATATCTAAAACTTTGAAATTTGCCTCTGTCTCTTTAAGAAGCTCCTTCCCTTTCTGACACTTTTGTAGGGCTATAAAATATAATTTAGCTCTACATTATATGATTTTGTTTTTAGAAAATAGCAACTGAAGATATTTTTGTACTTTTTTACCAGATGTTTGTTAACTGCTGCTAGTCTTGTGCAGCTATTGTTTCTGAACATGTTCTTATTGGACTTGTCAAGTTTTCTATTAAAACTTCCCACAGCTTATGTCAATTAATCTGTTTTGTGTCAGATCACTAACATAAGATGTTAAAATACATGTTAAGATGTGTTAAGATAATACCAGTACTCAACATGACAAAACTCAGAACCCCAGATCTACATTCCCCATGATCAGCAGATATTCGTTTGAACTTTAAACATGGAAAGAAAAAATAAAATGAAATGGTAAAAACCACAAAAAAATATCAATCTTATTTTGAGATGGCATTCTTTGGTGATTTCCACCCAATTCATCCCAACATGCACATGTATTACAAAACAGGAAATCGTTAGAAGCGAGGGAATTCATAAATGGCATCAAGTCCCATTTTTCGGTTGATTGAGATGCATTGGACTTTGCTATTTTGTAGCAATGAATGGCAAAATAGGTAACATTAACCAATTTTGCTTCTCTTATACAAAAATTAATAGAAAAACTGAGACCGCACATTTACACATTAATGGTTAAAATGATATTAAAATGACCTTCAGCTCTTGGGAGTGTTACATTTCCTGCTACCAGTCATAGGATGACTGACAAATGTTCCTAAGGGGATTAATGAGGCGTTGCCTTATTAACATTCCACATTTACTAGATGCAGTGCTTCAATGGTGCATGTCGATTGTGGTGTGTTGTGCAGGAACAGCCTCCTCTTCTCAGCCTGTCTCATCATCTATACATCAGCAGCTCTGAGTCACAAAACAAAGGGTGAGTGTGGGAGTGCAGGGATCAGTGGAGATGGTGGTGACTTCATCCCAACCTGTGCTTTATAAGGTGGATGGGTTATTATTGCACCAAGATCCATGGAACGTTGATGCCACGGTTCTTCTCTGTGTGAAAGCAGAATTAGGAGAGACAACAAAAAGCAGCTGTCATGTGACATTTTATTAAACAAGAACTACCTTTCACCTGTTGTTGAGAAGCTTACTTGTTGAATAACTAATTACTAAATTGGTATATAGATCCTGCTGTGTTCCTGCTGTGTAGAGGATAGACCCAGTGATAGGAGAGCACTATTTTTTCCCCGTTCTTATGTGGTTCCCGCTTGTGTTTTGTTTGCTCTCCTAACTGCTTATCGCAGGAGTCAGCTCAGTGGGGATCATCTGCTAAGCCAGGTTTGAGATCCGTTTACCCCCACTGGGATTCTGTTTCCTGGGATGGGATGGCTGCAGTGTGTCCCTAAAACATATAACTTCCACCAGGCTGTCACTTAGTGCTCACAGTTTCCGTGAGATCATTAAGGTATTATCCTAGCCGATGTAAGAGGCTCAAGAAAGAAGGGAGTAGGCTTTCTTGTGACCGGCAATCAGACTAGGGATGAAATTTACAAAATTTACAGCTTTCTATCTTTGCTTAACAATGATAATGTTTGTTTTATATTATGTCCAGTACTACATATAAGTCACACTGAGAAAAAACAGTAATTTTATGGCCTTTTTACTCCCTCACTTTCCCATTAAGAGCAATAGCAAGGTGCTAATTAAATGGTTTGTAGGCCTGTCTTTGCCTCCAGCCCTAAATTACATCAGTATTGACTTCAAAGCCTCTGTGCATCAAAGAAGGACCAGTAGCAATAAAGCTAGGCTTGGTCGATTTTCTCCTCTCTCCTCTTCTTTCCCTGCATCCTACAAACAGGCTGTGTTTAACAACAAATAATGTGTAATACACATTGGTAATTTGACAGTTTGTTGTATGTACCACAAGTGGGCAAATACCCAAATGTCATCCCTGGTGATTCAGAGAGGGAAGTTTTCTAATTATTCAATAACTTAATGTTATTCTGAAGAGAAAGATCATTAAATAGACATCTTAATAAATCAGATAAAGAAAAAGGGACAAAGCCATTAATTTAGCATATTTTACATGATTATAGTTTACAGGTAATGAGATCAAAAAATGTAATTTAACACAAAATGTTAATATTACATACGACCAACCAAAGATTGCTGACTTAAAAGCTGTTCAGCAGGGATTGGAAACTGTTCCTTCACAGAAAACAGTGGCTAAGTATCTTAGTGGAAAGGTTGTGTGAAAAAGGTAGAAACCGACGCGAAATCAACAGCCGTGGTGAAAACTTTAGGAAGATTGTAAAGAAGTTCTCACTTAAGAACCCAGAGGGGATTTACAAAATGTGTTTTTTCAAGGATTCAAGGAGGATTCAAGGAGACTTTATTGTCATTTCAACACAAAATTAAAATAAATAAAATAGAAGTAAAGTAAATAAATAAATAAAATAGGAATATACGGTAGTAAGTGTCTCAGTGCTGGTATAGTAAGGTGTTCATTATGTATTTGTCCGTGCAGTGGTTTGTTCAGGAGGAGTTCAAGAGTCTCACAGCTTCAGGAATGAAGCTGTTTCTCAGACGGGTCGTTCTACACTTGATGCTCTGCAGCCTCATGCCTGAGGGGAGCGGAACAAAAAGTGAGTGTGTTGGGTGGGTGGGATCCTTCCTGATGCCGGAGGCCCTTTTCCTGCATCTGGAGGTGTAGATGTCTGTGGTGCTGGGGAGGCTGACTCCAACAATCCTCTGTGCGATCTTCACCACCCTCTGCAGAGCTTTCCTGTCTGTAGCAGAGCAGCTTCCATGCCACACGTTGATGCTGGAGCACAAGACGCTCTCCACCACACATCTGTAGAAGGAGGTGAGAACTGAGCTCCCGAGTCCAGCTCGACTGAGCCTCCTTAGGAAGTAGAGCCTCTGGTGCGCCTTCCTGACCAGAATGGAAGTGTTGTTGCTCCAGGTGAGGTTGTTACTCAGGTGTACACCCAAGTACCTGTAGCTGTTGACCACTTCCACCGCAGATCCTCCCATGTGCACGGGGAGGTGGGCATGCTTGCCCCTTCTGAAGTCCACAATCATCTCCTTGGTTTTCTTTTCATTAATGCAGAGGTTGTTCTCTCTGCACCAACCCTCCAGGTGTTCCACCTCCTGCCTGTAGCTGGACTCATCACGGTTTGTGATGCATCCTACCACTGCTGTGTCCTCTGCAAACTTCACAATATGACAGCCTGGACTGATAGGCAAGCAGTCATATGTTAGCAGTGTGAACAGGAGGGGGCTCAGCACACAGCCCTGAGCGGAGCCAGTGCTGAGGGTGATGGTGGGGGAGGAGATGTTGTGAATCCTCACAGACTGCGGCCTGTTGGTCAGGAAGTCCAGGACCCAGTTTCAGATGGAAGAGCTACGTCCAAGTGAGGATAGTTTTTTAATCAGAGTCTGAGGAATCATGGTGTTGTAGGCAGAGGTTCACAAACAGCATACGACGTAGGAATCCTTCTGCTCCAGGTGGGTGAGGGCAGTGTGGACCACGGAGGAAATGGCGTCCTCTGTGGATCGATTTTTCCTGTATGCATACTGGTGTGGATCAACAGTGACATTGATGGAGGCTTTGATGTGAGTCTGAACCAGTCTCTCGAGGCACTTTGTGACTATCGGTGTGAGTGGTACTGGCCGATAGTCATTCAGACCTGTCGCTGCGGAGCTCTTGGGGACCGGGATGATGGTGGCGGTCTTCATGCAGGTGGGGACAGCTGCCTGGATGAGGGAGGCGTTGAAGATGTCCGCCAGCATGTCTGAGAGCTGGTCCGCACACTCTCTCAGCACCCGTCCGGGGATGTTGTCTTGGCCAGCAGCTTTCCGGGGGTTAATCCTCCTCAGCATCCTCCTTACTTCTACTGGAGGACTTAGAGGTATCCTCCCTGGATCATAGAAAAAAGAAAAAAAGAGTTGTTTTTTTCAGATTTCTTAAAATTTAGCTTTTCATTTGAAAAACTTGGAATGTCCTGAAGTTTGAAAGGCACATAATGTAGGTTGCTTAAGGCCCAAAGTGAAGCTTCCACAATCAGTGATCATTTGAAGAGATATGTGATCTGCTGATAATACAGAGCGAGCACCTAATCTGATCACTCCCATCATCAAATCCATTTTTATACTTAGGTTTCGTAAGAGGCCCTGAGATCATGTTAGCTGTAACCCAGGCTTATCAAAATCAAAAGATTTAAAATGTCAGTATTAAATACATGTTGTTTGATAATAAACTTTTATTTGATGTTCAATTTCTTTGAGATACATCTGTTTATACAAAATATACTGAAATGTTCATTAAGCTGTAAGTAGGGACCTGAAGCTATTTTTCTAACGTTGATTGCTTCTCATTTCTCACTTCCTAAACCATCTTGATAAACTAAATGTAAAGCGTAGCTCATTATAGATGAGGTAATACCAACCTAAACATCCACTTGACAATGGCACTGACAGACCAGACCCTCCTATCCTCTGAAGACTAAATATTGTGTCAATTTTGTTGTCATGTTTTATTACTTTGGTGTAGATGTATGCACTCTCTTGGCCCAATGCATTCACAGTTATTCCCACAAGTGGCATATCACCAAGGCAACATCTCACATCTCTTATTCATTGGAATGAGCTTTGAGCCCTCAGTTCACTCTTTTGTTTCTCTCTAGGTAGTTATTCTGTTTATAGACACTTTTCCAAAAGGGTTACTTTTGGAACGTTATAACTTATTATAGATGTCTGGAACCATCCTGATCTAATAATTTTAGATGAAAAGTCTAATGTAACAGCTTAAAATCTAAGATAAAATAATCTTTTTATAGATTGCAAATAATCTTATGATAATGTGAGGCTAGATTAAGACTTCTCTTAATAATAAATTAATTGTATAATCTGTATTCAGCCTATTTCTAGACCTATACTCTATTTAGTCTACAGAGCAGTTTTGCGCTAATAAATTCATTTGTTTACCCCCCACACACTAAAAATAATTAATAGAGACCACAAACACGATCATGAAATTAAAGAGAAATGTCAGGAAGCACAAATTAAACTCAGGTAATTGTATGGTGCTGGAATACTGCGATAACGGTACTGTGCTTAATAATACAATGTTAATGTAAATGTTAATGTATTGGTTAATCACTTTATTTTGGAGGGATAATAAAACAAAATACTATGATATTATTATTATACTATATTTTTCAAGTTTACTGTTAATGAAGTTGTAATAACTAAAAAATGAAACCCTTTAAATTCAGGTTTTTAGCATTTCTTAGCACATTCTGCCTTGTTATTGTAATCTTGACTCTAATCTTACCAATTTAGAAAAGTGTCCAAAGACCATTAGCAGATTAACTTTTTTTTTGTCGCCCACTGCAGTGTCCTAAAACCATGACAATAAAGAGAGGCCTTTTAAAACATTATTGGAACTTTCTATGACATTTTCCTTAATTGTATTTACTCCTTGAGCAAATATAATTAAAGCATTAATCAAATAAATATTGAGTTTTGTTTGGATAATATAGTTGTTTAGGAGTGAACGGGGACATCCTTCCCTCTCCTAATTGTGGGAGAAGGTTTTAGTTGTTATGATCTGTGCAGTTTGGTTTTTCTGTGTAGATTCGTGTAATCTCTCCCAAGCATAGGATCTTTGTGTGAGAGCATGCTTCACCCGCTAGTCCTTGCACACTGAAGAGTAGTTAGCTGATTTTCTGAAGTGCCATTATGGAACTGACAGTGAACACTTCCATGCCTGGTGGACAACTGTCACTGGTAGAGTTAAGCCAACCTCATACATTTCTTCAACGAGAACTACATTTTATGTTTGTATGGTTTTTGCACCTAGATGCCTTGTACCTCTCAGATTAGGTTCTCTGGTTTCTCTCAGCCTCTTTTTTTTTACGCCACCATAGCACGCCTTCTCAGCCTCTCTTTAAGGATTTTCAGCCTCCTATTCTGCATATGGATCAGGAAAATTCCTGAAATCATGACATTGCTTCATGGGTTAGGTCCTGTTGGCTCTGTGTTGCTCCTGATTGAATGAAGACACCATCAACAACAGAAATGAGGCTATTATTTTGAAAGAGAGGGTTAACACTTAAGGACACAAATGAAGCTTTTGTTTTGTCTATCGTCTCTTTGCGATGACTTGGCTTACATCAAGAGCTGAAATTGCTCCATTGTTAGTGGGAAAAAGTGGGCCTTGACACGGATGATAAACTCATTAACCTTCAGGAAATTAAACCCAAACCTTGATTTAATTAGATAAAAGTCATGTCATCGTTGTATCTCATCTAAGACCAAGCAAACTCTCCGTAGGGGGATGTTTTTGTGTCACTCTGAAGTAGTTTTAAGAGAAAATTCTTCAGAACATAGAGCAGACACATACCATAATAAATGGAGAATTTTTTTTCCACCTTTATAGAAAAAGAGGAATATTTCAAAAGCCATAAATGGCAAGGCCTTGAGGTTCCCATGATAGCCAAAATCAGTAAGACTTTTAGGAGATGAAATAAAAGGTTGTCCTGAGTTGTGTAATATAAAAAGCAAGTCAGTCAAAAGAAAGAATGGACCGTCTGTTGTAAAGTTTCTGCAGCCACCGGTTCTTACCTAATCCAGGCTTGTGGAGTCTGGACTCACGCAACACGTCACCTGATGTGCTGAAGCAAATGCCAGCACTGTGGTAAAAAAAAACACTGGCCATAAACAGAAATAGGTTTATCAAATAAACAGAAGGATATAAATACATTACCTAGTCAAACATTTAAAAAGACTTATTTTCGGTTTTCTTTTCTTTTTAAAACATTTAACCTGTCCGTTTACCATTTCCATGACTATTAGAGAATTCACTGGGACCATCTGCAACAGCTTGCCTTTTTCATTTACCTTTTTAATACCATGCTGGTGCCTGAACACACTGACAAACAAGTTAAACCAATAACAGATGTAACCAAGTCTCTCATTGGTTAGACAGCGTAATTGCATCAATTTGAGTGCAATTGAGGAAACCTAATATGTACCCAAAATGTTGGGCTTATATTTGTGAAACCAGTGTCTGTATTACCAGTGAAAGGAACTTACAATAAATGAATTGAATTTTGAAATAGGATTAAAAAGATAGTTTCCTATTGCATAAATTAAATACTATTTACAATTCCTCTGTAACTATTTAATTTGAATTGTGCAATTACCAATGCTTTTTTAAACTTTCCCATAGAACTTAATATACATTTCTTTCGTTTGGAGTGCAGTTAAATTTTGATCAGGCAAAATCCGATCAGAATATTTTGGGTGGGACTTTTATTTGCAGCTTTTTTAAATTTCATTCAGCTCTTAATTGCGATTAGTTAGGAATTAGACTTCTGTTAGGAGTTAGCCGTCCAATACAGGATATATTTTATTTTTTTTCTGTAAACTTTTTTACTCAAGTGTGCTAACCTCCCTCAGACTTGGGAACAGGTTTATGATCTGTAATATCCAGGGAGGTGACAAATCTCTAAACCCAGTGTCAGCTGTGAAAGGTCCCAGAGAGCCTCCACTGAGAATGCTTATTATTCTTAAATGTGGCTTACATTTTGCATTTACACAACAGCTGAATTGCCATATTAGTCTTAAAACAAAATAGCCCTCCGGGTGTTACACATGTGCATTAAACACATTGTGGCAACCCTGTGGTCCAGCAGCAAGTTTCCTGCAGTGTAAAAAAGTAATTTAACATTCATTTTTTTCTAAAGAAAAGCATCTATAACCTTAGCTGCTAGATGACAGCTGGAGAACGAATGTGATGGTGGAGATTTTTCCTGCAGTCAGAATCTCTTTGCAGGCTGGTCACATGCGTGCTCTCATCTTTTCTGTGTAAGCCAAATTGCATTGAGACTCCTCCCTTCTGCCTCATGAACAAAGCCAAAGTCAACATATGGTGACTGTGAAGGCTCAAATACATGGTATGCGTGCACTCGCACGCCCATAGAGACGTGAGGATGTTTACGCGGAGCTGAACATGCCGTGCCATTTAAATTCTTGCTGTGTCTTCGAGGACATGCTACAGTATTTTCCATCACTCTGAGCTTCTTCGTCTTAATTTTCTCACTCTCCCCTTCCCTTTGACACAAGCCACTTTCATGCCACCTCTTAATGCTTCTCATGTCTCACTGGAGGTGAGGTGCTCTTTCCAATGTCCCCTCCTCCTGCCATCGTCTGTCAACATCCTTTTCATTTCTTAATTTCCACTCTCTCCTGTCTCCCCCTTCTTGAAGGTCATGTTTCCAAAGAAAGGCTTTAGAAAGACGATGCTGTGAGGAAGGATGGTCTCCTTTCACTGGAATCAATGTGGTTTACATTAATAATGCCAGGGTGTTGTAATTTTATTTTGCACAAGTGTTGAAAAAAAGATTTCTTTTCTAAATCAAAGATGCCATGAAGAAGCTTTTAAGGCATATTTTTAGACAGTTTGCCTCACAGACCTTCTCTTCATCTTCCACAGATAGGTGCTTATTTTAGGACCTGTCTTCCTGTCAGATCCAAGACGTCTTCCCTTCATAACAAGCCCCTTCCCACCTTTTCCACTGTCAATTGCCATCTGTGTTGCCGAGGTTCTACAGCATGTAGGCATTTGTCTGATATGGACCACTAAGGTTAAATGGAGCCATTTCCTAGAGAGCTGCAACATTGAATGTTGATAGATGTGAAAAGATTTTTCATCAGAGATAAAAGAAAGAACATTGCATTGGTGTGCCAGTTCGTTGGATGTGCTATACCTATGAACTAATCTTGTTAAACACTTAAAGTTGATGGTGTGTGATTTTCTCTTTAAGTGTTAATACCTTTAGTTACCCGAGATTGAATATTGAATGGTTACATAATGTCTGATTCTGTGAAGTTACAACCAAAAACCATAAATATTTTTTTACTGGACTCTTATATGAGATACTGACACAAAGTTCCACAATTTACTCAGGTAGGAGATTTGGAAGACTTAAACTAATACAAGTCTTAATATTGTGGAGAGTAAATATATTAAGCATCCTTTACTCTCATTAAATCCAGTAAAACCTATTGGAGTAGTAAGTACATTACTCCCGAGTGTTACTCATTCTTAGTATAAATACAAAGATAAACTGGTGGAATTGTGTAAACAGGATTAGGTTATCTAAACAAAAATCAATGAAGGTACTTTGTTCCAGGAAGAAAATAAAAACTGGTCATGTTTGATGGACCAGATGAATGCAAACAAACACTGTGATAGGTCTTCGACAGAAATGTTTAGAAAAACCAATGTTAATGTTAGAAAGGCTCCAAAACTAAAACCTAAAAACTAAAAATGTCCTGGTTACAACGATTTTTTACAAAGAGACCTTGAGTTGTAAGTAATCTCTCACCAGGAACTTTGAAAAGTTATCTAAATATGGTGTAATGACGAAAATGTTTACTACATTTGTTGTCAGTTTGTTCCCTATAATCATCTTCATTTATGTATAATCATACATATAAATAAAGCATGCTTATCCATAATGTGTTGTAGAGAGCACAGCTCTCTGCTTGGTTTAGGCTGGTTTTGGGTATGCACCTGTTGCAATGACGTTGCCAGATTCAATCATGCACCATCCTTGTATTTTCATTTATTATTTTAGTAGTGACACATTTCCATTTTTTCTTTGTTTTGTTTTTGAGGTAGGTCAAAAATGTGAAAAGTGATCAGTTCACAGTTTTGGACTTTTTTTTGTTAGATATTTCAATTTACCCAAGCAGATCACAAAACTCTTCAATCTTGTTAACAGAAGTACAATTTTGCTTGTTTTGTTTTTAAATGACCATCATGATGTAAAAACTGAATTACATTTGGCTGTTGTTCTTGACCTCTTCCTTTAGAAGCAGGCATAGTTTGACAGTAAATACAATTTTAATGCATGACCACTACTTTTTATCAAGGAATCAAGGAATTTTATTTGTCATCACATCACATGTGGTACATGAGGTGGGACGAAATTCTGATCCCCCGTTCCAGTTTACACCCTGACAGCAATTTTAACAGCAATTTTAAATAATATAATAAAATATAAAGAACTAAATGAGAAATAGGATTTGACTACACAGAATCTACAATATGGACACAGAATCTACAATATGGGACTTCGGACACAGCAGCAATGAAAATTCGGAGTGCAAGTGACATATTAAGTTACATTTTAAAGTGGTATTTTAAAGTGTGATATTAAAGTGAACAGTGCCGGTTAAATGAGAAGTGTTTTTCATTTTTAATTGAGTGTGTTTGAGAGTCTCAAT